>JAWPEG010064500.1:80695016-80742405 GCA_035771395.1 Myotis vivesi
GAGAGGGAAAGACAGAGAGAGAAACATCGATGTGAGAGAAACATTGAGGGGTCGGGCCGGGGAGGAGTCTGCAACCGAAGTATGTGCCCTGGACTGGAATCGAACCCGGGACCCTTTGGTCTGCAGGCCGACGCTCTATCCACTGAGCGACACCGGCTAGGGCTACATGCAATATTTTTATAATCAGGAAAAACCCCCCATAAAATCCCACCAGTTGAGGCCTATTTAAAATTTTCCTTTCTCTTTTAAGAGTTCCATTCTTTTCTCCTATCAAAGGAAATAAATAAAGTAACTGTTAATGTAATTCTTAAAATAGTCCACTGTTTTGGTTTAAAAAAAGGTATGGAAGTGCTGGTGGCAGCATTTCCTCTCTGTGACCTTGCCAAGGTCACTGTGCTTCCCGGGCCCTGGTTTCATCCCTGGAAAGGATGCTCACACCATCTCCGCCCTCCTGGGCCCCGCGGCCCCCTCAGCCTGGTGGCAGGACCAGCGCGCTCCTCCCTGCTTCCTTCCCGAGTTCCTGCTGAGCAGGGGGCAGAGGGCCCATCCAGGCTCCCCCTGACCTCCCGCTGGTCCTCCCAGGGGCCCGGCCCTTCCAGGCACTTGAGCCAACGCAGCGGCGTGGCCGTCCTCAGCACAGGCTCCTGCCCCGGGGCTCTGCACCTGTCCGTCCTCACACTGTCCCTCTGCCTCAGATGTTCCGCCACCTGTCCTCAGCCGCCGCCTGACTCGCCCGTGCTGACCCACAGGGGTCCAGGGCTCCAGTGTGACCGTGGGCCCGTCGCTTCCCTCGCAGGCCGTGGGGCTCCGTTGTTGGGCGCATCCAGTGAGGACTGGGTGCCCCTTTCATCCCTGATTGTGTCCCCTGCTTTGAGCTTGTTCCCTCTGAGGTTGGCCTCTCCTGCTTTCTGGGGATTAGTGCCAGCGCCTTTGTCTTCCTCCTTCCCTTCCCTTGGCTTGGGTTAGGGCCTAACCATTAGGGCCAGGGTTAGGGCTGGGGTTAGGGCCAGGGTTAGGGTTAGGGTTAGGGTTAGGGTTAGGGTTAGGATTAGGGTTAGGGTTAGGGTTAGGGCCAGGGTTAGGGCTAGGGTTAGGGTTAGGGTTAGGGTTAGGGTTAGGGTTAGGGTTAAGGCTAGGGTTAAGGTTAGGACTAGGGTTAGGCTAGGGTTACGGTTAGGGTTTGAGGCAGGGGTAGGACTAGGCTTAGGGTTAGTGTTTGGGCAGGGCTAGGGTTAGGCTTTAGGACCAGCCTTTTGTTTATGGTTATGGCTAGAGTTACGGCTTCGGTTAGGGTTAGGCTTAGCCATACGGTTAAGTTACAATGAGCTCTGTCTCTCAGCAGAGGACCTCAGAGATTGTCCGGCATGAGGGGTGCTGGTGAAGAGGGTGAAAGCTATGATTGTTCTGAGGGGGCGCAGGACTGGAATCAGCTGAGCTTGGCCTGGGGATCTGGTCCCCACCTGATGGGTGGGCTCTCTGCTGACCTCTAGAAGATTGGGGTGGTACCCTAGAAAGTTTGTTTTATTATTATTTTAAAATATATATTTGTATTAATATCAGAGAGGAAGGGATAGGGAAGGAGAGAGAGACATCAATGATGAGAGAGAATCATTGGTCGGCTGCCTCCTGCACACCCCCTACTGTTGATAGAAACTGCAACCCGGGCTTGTGCCCTTGACTGGAATCGAACCCGGGACCCCTCAGTCCGCAGTCCAATGCTCTATCCATTGAGTCAAACCCGCCAGGGCAGAAAGTTTATTTTAAACACCTGCCCAGGTGGTTTTGAGGTGGGTGAGGAGCAGGTCATGGGGAATCATTGAAAACACCAGGGCCGGGGAAGGCTGGGGCGGGAGGGGCAGGCTCGAGGTCCCTCCCCTGGCCCTGGATTGTGGGTGAATGTTGGCTTGGCCACTGGAGGGTGGGACCTGAGAGGTGAGGCAGCCATCCTTCTTAGAGGCCAGGGAATCCCCACCGTGGTCGAGTTAGAGCCCTGAGGCTGGGCCTCGGGGGGAGAGGCTGAGACAGTCATGGGGGCGGCTGCTCAGGGCTCTGGGCAGAGGGCAGAGCGTTCCCTGGTCAGAGAACTTCCTGAGTCTTGTCTCAGCTTCCCAGTCCCCTGAGTGTCTTTCCTGTACCTGGCTCTGTGTTTTGAGGTCAGAGGTCATCCCAAACCTTAGACTTTGGAAACAGCCGGATGGGTCCTGTCCCTGGGTATCCACGTGCTCTCAGTGAGGTCACAGGAGCCCCCAGGACACTGTGTGGATGGAAAGAGTGACTCGGTCATTGCAAACAGGGTCTTTAGTTCCCCAATTTCACACTAACGTGCACAATACAGTGAGGCTTCTTTTTCTTTTTTTAAATGTATTTTTATTGATTTCAGAGAAGAAGCGAGAGGGAGAGAGAGAGATAGAAACATCAATGATGAGAAAGAGTCATTGTCCGGCTGCCTTCTGCACACCCCACACTGGGGATCGAGCCTGCAACCTGGGCATGGGCCCTGACTGGGAATCGAACTGGTGAGTTCATAGCTCGAGGCTCAACCACTGAGCCACCGTGGCTGGGCAGCGTGCCTTCTAAATGCGCACGCTCATCAGCAGAGGGGAGACGCACCGACAGCTGGTTCTGGGGAACGAAGCCCTGTGGGACACTCCGGGCTGCCCCGGGGGCATGGGCAGGGCTCTGTCCTGCCCCAGGTGGGCTGGGGACAGGGACAGGGTCGCAGCTCTCTCGGCCTCCGGGGCCCTTAGGCCTGCCGCCCCTGCTCTCACCCGCTACGCCCCACCTGTGCCCCTGGGAGCCGCTCTGGCCCTCACCATCACCAATGAACAGGGCCCCCTCCGGGCCCATCTCCCCAGTGGGGGGCCCACCTGTTGAGAGCATTGAGCAGCTGCATGATTGACGTACCAACTCTTAGCAGGCCCAGAGGGAGGCAAATGACACCAATGGTTTACAGCATCGAAAGGCACCTTTCTGGCCCAGCCGGTGAGGCTCCGTGATCGAGGCAGCGGATCCATGATTCTCTCTCATCATTGATGTTCCTAGCTCTCTCTCTCTCTCTCTCTCTCTCTCTCCCTTCCTCTCTGAAATCACTAAAAATATATTTTAAAAAATATCTGAACCCAGATTCCCTTTGCACGAAGCTTTTGAGGAGCAAAGGAGACAAAGATTAGGGGCACACAAAGGGCAGGGCTGTAGGGGAAGAAAAATACTCAATTCTCTTCCCGCTCCTGCTTTTTAGGAAGCTGATAACATGTATGTGTCGAGAGGAGGTGGTTGGTTGCTGGCCTTTTGCTAGTAGTCACTCCCCATCCAACTTATCCCACAACAGCGGGAGCAGGAAGTGCTTTGCCATCTTCTCACCCTTGGACGGGGCCGGACGTGGCTCTGGGCCCAGGCAGGCGCCCCTCGCCTCGGGGCGGGCGTGAGTTGGGAGCCTCACTGCCCTCCGCCCCGAGTTCTGAGTCTCAGCCAATTGGAATCACCGGGGAGCCCTGGCCAGGATCTTGGACGGTGCAGGCAGCCTCCTGCTTTTGCAATCTTAGCGGGATGGGGAGAGGCTGCTTGCCCGGTCCTCCTCCCTTCCCCTAAACTTGGGTCCGGTTCCGAAGGGAGGCGGTGTTGTCGTCACTTTATGGTAAAACCAGAGCAAAGTGGGTCTGGTTCTTCTAGATTTTCCTCTTCCGGTTTTCTGAGATTCGGAGATGCGAGTCTCAGCAAACGCTGACTGGAGCCACGCCTCCGCTGCCAACAGTGCGAGGGAGCCTGGTGTTCTGGCTCCTCCCGACCTTTCCCCCACGGAGGCTCCATTCACCGTACCGTCTCTCTCTCCACTGTCACACGATCCATATTGTGTCATGTACGGTGACATGAGGGCCTGGGACAGAGGGCACAAGCAGCAGTTGGTGGGAGTGTGGCTCTGGAAGAGGTCAGTGAGGCTGTGGGGGAGGGTTAGGGTTAGGGCTAGGGTTAGTGTTAGTTTAGGGATAGGTTTAGGTGTAGGTTTAGGGTTAAGGGTATGGTTAGGCTTAAGGCTAGTGCTAGGGTTAGTTTAGGGGAATACAGGGAGTCGGAGAGGCCTGTGCTGACCCAGGAAGGTGGGGTCAGGCTTGGGCACGTACCCCACTTGCTGCCTCACTGTGTGCAGTGTTTTTGAAGGGTGCGGGGAGTCGGTGAACTTGGTGGTCTCGGGCACATCCCTAAGGAAGGAGTTATAATCCATCTGTCACAAGCTGGACTCGTGTCAAACCAGAGCGAGCCTTCCCGGGGGAGAGAGGGGTGACTCCAGGGTGGGGGCGGCAGAGTGGGAGCAGAGAGGCTCGTCTGAGTCATTTACAAAAATCCTCACCCAAGGGTATGTTTTTATTGATTTTTAGAGAGAAAAGAAGGGAGGGATGGAGAGAGAGAGAGAGAGAGAGAGAGAGACATCGATGTGAGAAACACCCACTGGTTGCCTCCTGCCCTCACCCCAACAGGGATTGAACCCACAACCTTTTGTTGCTCAGGACTGTGCTCCAACCGCCTGAGCCACAGCAGACAGGGCCTGTCTGAGCAGCTTGAGTGTGAAATTGCTGAGCTCATGGGTCAAAGAAAATACCAATGGCTCCCAGAGCTCAATAAACAAAACTAACAAAAGCCACCAAGTCCCCCACCGTGGGCCCGGCCTGGGCGGGACTCCAGCGAGGTGCGGGCGGGCTTTCCCAGGGCCCATCTCTGCGGACAGAGCCCCGGGCTCTCCTGGCTCCTCGCCGGGACATCGGCTTCAGAACAGCAGCTCTGCCCATGCCGGGGGCCAGCTGGGCCCTGGTGCCGTCTAGCACCCCTGATGCCAGTGGCTGGGTGCGGCCAGTGCCTGCACTGCCCTGCCCTCCGCTCCGGCCTCCTCTCCTGGCAGAACCGGGAGACGGCGGGAGGGCGGGAGGCAGCTCCTGTGGGTCTCCGCGGCTCACGGTGCTGACCCCCGGTTACCACTGTCCACCGGGATCTCAGTGCCGGAGCTTCATGTCTCCAAACTGGACCCGAGTGGCCGTCTCCTCCTGACCGCCTGCTTCTCCGGAGCTGGGAGAGTGATGTACAGAGTCCCTGCACCCTCTGGTCCCTGCCTGGTGTTTGGCTGCCCCCAAGATAGGGACCAGGCCGGGCACATGGCGGCTCCGAAATATTTACTCCGAAGGGACAGAACTCTGTGCTTGCGTGTTCAAGCGCCTGCTTCCTCAAGATGTGCCATCAAAAATGGTGAAGCAGCCCGGCCGGTGCGGCTCAGCGGTTAGAGTGTCGACCTATGAACCAGGAGGTCACGATTAGGATTCCGGTAAGGGCATAGGCCCGGGTGGTGGGCTCGATCCCCAGTAGGGGGTGTGCAGGAGGCAGCTGATCCATGATTCTCCCTTGTCATTGATGTTTCTATCTCTCTCTCCTCTCCCTCCCTCTCTGAAATCAATAAAAAAATATATATAAAGAAAGCTTGCCAGGCTCCGCAGGGGTGTGCAACCCACTGGAGCCCAGAGCCCTTGGGGTGGGAGGGAGCTGCGCTCTGGCCCCGGGAGGAAGAGGGCTCGGTTGTGGGGTTGGTCTTGGGGGTGGAGGTGGCTGACCACCTCCCCGGCAGCCAGCAGTGCCCACGAGCCCTCTGGGACTGCTGTCCAGGCTGGGACAGAGGCTGCCAGGGTGGCCGGCCCCTCCCACTCCCCCTCCTGTCGATGGCTCTGCCAGAAACACTGGAGAAGCGATTCCAGGTTGTCCGGGAGTCCCACGGGGCTCCTTCCGGTGGGGCCCAGGGCTGGTCCCCGTCTCAGGCTCCGTGGGTGGTGAGGCAGGACTGGCAAGCTGAGCGCTGGGGCCCTGGGGATGTGAGAGCTGGGAGGTGGGAGCCGGAGGCCGGGGGCGGATGTGAGCAGATGGAGTGAGGGCTGAGGACCCAGCAGGAGGGGATGAGGCGTGGAGGGGTCGAGGGGGCGCCAGCCAGGGACAGAAGCCACCCCCACAGCAGGGTGTGTGGCCCAGCACAGAGGCTCTGAGCGTAAGATGAGCGTGAAGCGCCCGAGGCAGAGAACACGGCAAACACCGCTGTGTCCTCGGGGGAGGGGCCTTCTAAGCCAGATGCCCTGAGCAAATACCATGGAAAATGCATTTAATATAAAAAATGTTAGAATTGCATTTCCCCGATAATAGCATTTACAGTAGCTAATGTATATGATGAGGAGATTGGGAACCAGCGTCCCAGATACAGAGTGAATGTCTGTGAGTCAACACAGAGGAGGCAGACGTCCCGGCAGAAAAAGGTCAGACGGAATTGGGATGGGGAGTAAAACACGGAAGATAAACACGCTTCATGCCTGATCTTACATTTACCCATGCGGCCGTGTTTTCTATACAATAAGCATATCTTACAGGCGAATATAAAAATGAAAGAGATACCCATTTTCACGAGGAAAATGCCAAACCCCAAACAAAGAAAGCCAAAGCAAGCACAAGCAGCCATTTAGCTCCATGAAGTGAACACAAGTTGTCAGAGTTGATAGCACGAAGAATTGGCAGGGACCTGAAGGAATGGGTCCCGCATGTTGTTCTGGCAATTGGACAGTATCCATTTAAATTGAAATGTCCTACCATTTGACAAAGCAATTTCCTGTGGTAGAGAGAGAGGGAAAGAGGAGGAGAGAGGGAGAGAGGGGGAGAGAGGGAGAGAAGGGGATAGAGAGAAAGAGAGAGAGGGAGGGAGAGAGAGAGAGAGAGAGAGCCTTGCAAGGGTACACAGCAGGGCACATGCAAAATCATGTCCATCTCAAAAGGCCCGTCAGCAGGCAGACGTCTGCTTTACGGAGGAGCTGCGGTCACACCGTGGAGTGATATTTAGGGAGAATAAGCTCCATTTCTCTGTCATAACAGAGGGAGGGCTCCTAACGCATTGCTGGGCGGTAGAGCAGCCACGGAGTATAGAGGAACCCCCCCATCCCCGCCCACAAAACCCGTTACCATCCGCACCGTTTTTAGTTTTTAAAAAGAAGGACGAGGCCACATAAGCACAAAGCACATGGATAGTGCATGTTAAAGGCTACATGCAAGTGCTGCACCTGATTAAAGGACAGAGGGGAGAGACAGGCGTCCCCGCTGTGCACCGGGGTGGGGAGGGGACGAGAGGTCCCTGATGCAGGTCCTGCGAGGAGTGACAGGACAGCTCATGCTGGGGGCTCCCTGCGCGGCCGGTCTCTCCCTTGGCTGAGCAGGAACCTGCCGCGCTGGTCGGAGTGCGGGATTGGGTATTAAGGGAGGAGGGCGGGCAGTGAAGGCCGGGGCTGTGCTATCCCTTCACCGGACTCCTCCTGAGCGCTGATGGCTGCGGTGCCTGCTCGGGGCTTTCGAGGAGGCCTGGGCTCGGTTAGATAATAAATACGAGGCCTGCTGAGGGTGGACGAGAGACGGGCCCTGAGGTGACGCTGCCAGACCTCGAGCGACATGCAGCCAGGTCGGAGACTGCTTCCTGTTCCCACGCCCCCCAGAGAGTCCGCGTGCCTTGACGCGCCCAGACGGCTGGATCCTGCAGGGCCATTGCCCCCAGTCCCCACTCCCACTCCCCGGGGCGAGCATGGGAGGTGTTCTCTCTGGAATGGGGCTGAGACTGGCTTTGGGATGTGCTGCCTGAAGTGAATCTAAGGAAACTTCCCAACCCCCTCCCGCTCCAACTCACTTTCACAAACACATGACGAACCTTCCTGTCGCTGTGGCGGCGGCTGATCCACTGAAACATACGCTTCACACTGTTATGGACTGAAACTTTCATCTGTAACTAGAGGCCCAGCACACGAAATCGTGCACAGGTAGGGTCCCTAGGCCCAGCCTGCGATCAGGGCCATCTTCTGCCCGTTCATCCGTCTCTAGTCCCGCCCCGCTGCCGACACCAACCCCGGTTCCCCGTTTCCATGGTTCCCCGTTGGCCATCCAGTGATCAGAGCCTGTGGGCTGGGGGGAAGGAGCGGGGAGGGACCAAGAGGTGGTCAATGCACCTCATAGCTACTGGTCGTTCTGCCGTTATGGTCACTGGCCTTTTGTTATATAGGATGGCCAAGACTTGGACCGATACCTCCTTTAAAGAACCAAGATCCAGAGAGAAATTCCAGGCACTAGTTGGAACTCACTGCACGGTTGGGTCCCTGACTCTCGCATCTTAAAGTAAAGAAGCCTTTCTGAATACGTGTGCCCCTCCACTCGGATATCGAAGCCCTACTCCCCAGCGCGATGGTGTTGGAGATAGATGTGGGCTTTGGGAGGGAATCAGAGTGGGGTGAGGCCACGAGGGTGGGGCCCTGGCGGTGGGATCAGCGCCCTCAGGAGAAGAGACACCGGAAAGCCCTCGCTGTGCCTCTCCGTCGCGTGAGGCTGACGCGCCAGGAGGTGGCTCTCTGCCTCCAGCAGGAGGGTCTCCCAGACCCCGAGGCAGCCGCACCATGACCTTGGAGCTCGCCGCCCCCAGGACGGTGGGAAGTCAGTGTCTGTTGTTGTAGCCGTGCAGTCGGCAATATTTTCTCATGGCACGAGCTGACGACCACGGTCTCCCTCCGAGGGCTCTGTTATCCTAGGCCCGAGTGTCCGTCACCCAAGAACCTGTACACTCAGCCCTGAACGTTCCCGCCCACCACATCCTCCCGCCACCCAGGCGGCCTGACCACAACCTCCTGCCACCGGCACTTTCCCCGAAGGAGCAAGAGGAAACGGAACAGGACGTGGCCCAGCGCTTTGCTGGGTGGGAGCAGAGGGAAAGCCACGCACTAATAGCCATGACACTGATGCCCAGTATAATTACCAAAGTAATGCCTGCTCTTCCTAAAAACCCAAACGGCATGGAAAGTCAAAAGGACACGAATAAAAGGAAAGATTCCCTCCTGGCTGCTTTGTCACCTCACGCTCCACTGCCTCTCTCCACAGGTCTCCAGCATGAGGAGCTAACAGGCCAGCTCCAGGCCATTGTCGGGTTGTAGCTGTGTGTGTACACATGGGTATACACACGTAGGCTTTTTTAAAAAAACAACCGTGTTATTCAGCAACTGGCTTGATTTTATTTAAAACTACATGATGGGGACATATCTCCGTAATATTGCTCATGGATTTCTCCCCTCCTCTCTAACAATGGCACCGAGTTCCATATCACGATGCTCCAAAACTTATTTAATAATTTCCCTTTGGCCCGGCCGGCATGGCTCGGTGGTGGAGCTTTGACCTATGAACCAGGAGGTCACGGTTCGATTCCCGGTCAGGGCACATGCCCGGGTTGCGGGCTTGATTCCCAGTAGGGGGTGTGTGGGAGGCAGCCGATTAATGATTCTCTCTCATTGATGTTTCTAGCTCTCTCTCTCTCTCCCTTCCTCTCTGAAATCAATAAAAAAATATATTTGGAGAAATAATTTCCCTTTGCATGAACATGAAACATTTCCCCCCCCTTTTTTTCTGTATTACAAATAATGGTTCAGTGACCATTCTCACTCCTAGGCATTTGTCTAGTTGTCTGAGTATTGGCTGAGTCAGCTCAGGCTGCCCAGACAAAGCGGCACGGACCGGTGGCTTACCCAGCAGCCCTCATTTCCCACAGATGTGGGGCTGGAGTCTGAGCCCCGGGCCCAACTCGGCCGGGTCCTGGCAAGAGCTCTCGTCCGGCTGCAGGGGGCTGCCCTCTTCCTGTGTCCTCCCCGTGGAGAGACAGGGGCTCTGGTCTCTTCCTCTTCTTATAAGGACTCTAACCCCCCCTGGGGTCCCAGCTCAGGAGCTCATGGAACCCGAATTCCTTCCAAAGCCCCACCTCCTAACACCATCACATGGGGGTTCGGGCTTCGACAAATAAATTTAAGGGGAGACATGTTCGGTCACTGAAATGTCTTACTAGGTCATGTGTCCCAGGGGAACTGCCATGTCAGGGGCACACGTGTTTAACCGTTTGATTGTCATACAAAAAGTCTGTGACTCTTCCTAGTCCTCCTGAACGTGTGGCGGGGAGGGGTTCTCGCTCAGGTTCACTGGCCTCTTCTTGATAGTGAGTGCGGCCGAACACATAGGTTCCTAAGTGTGATTACTCATTTGCGTTTTCCACGATCTGCCCACTGATACGCTTATAAGGTGTTTAACTTCTTTTATGGATCCAATGGGATTCTTCATATTTTAGAACATTAATAATCCTTGCTGTGTCTCAAAGTTTATCTCCTAATATGAATTTGGACTTAAAAAAAACAACACACCCGTTTAGTTATTTTTTTTTATAATCCCCCCCAAATAACGTTGGCGGCCACATTGCCAATCGTCTCCTCTGAGCCTCTGGAGTTTCGTCATCATCAGCATAGCCTTCCTATCCTCCGATCCAAAAAAGCTCACGTCCATTTTCCCCCAAGACGCGGCTGGTTTTGGTTTTTACGCTGAGATCTTTAGCGCACCTGGGATTGGCTTTGGGGTGCGGTGTGAGAGAGAGCTCTCACCCACTTGCAAAAGCGTAGGCGTTTTCTCCAGAATCGTGTAACGGAGAACCTCGCATTCCCCCACTTCCCGGAAACTGTCATTACCAAGCTCGCTGCATTTCCACGCGCACACGTGTCTGCTCGCACCTTCCCCGCTTTCCCATGAGCGATTCTCCAGGCCCACAGCGTGCCGCCAGCTCTCACTGCATCCCGGTTTCACTCAGAGCGCGTCACATCCTCGATGTCATTCAGGCAGAAGGCGGCTGTGGCCCACGCGCTTTCCCTCTGTCGTGCACTTTCTGCGTCCCAAGTTCTAAGCCTAAAATGACGAGGTGACATTCTCATCGGGATCGCCTGGACTTTGTGCCGTGATGAAGGGAGAGCTGGTATTTTGACCAGGCCCAGGCTCCGTACCTGTGTATCTCTGAAGTCCGCTCTTCCGCCTCTGCCCAGTGTTCGCTGTTCTTTGCATCCTGTTCACGCACATTTAAGTGGATCCCTCGTTGCTCTGTAGTTTCAGTTGCTGTTTTAAACGGGATTCTTCTTCCTGACATCGGCTAGTTAACGATGGGGGGTGCGCAGGAAAGTGACCGACTGCATTGGTATCCGGCCACCCTGCTGAATTCTGATTTAACACTTTTTTTGACCCGCTGTTTCAGAGTCCGCAAAGCCCCGTGAAGGACCAGAGAGGGAGTATTTTCGGCTTTGCAGGTCCCGGGGTCCCTGCTGCCACCGCTCAGCTCCCCCCTGGACTGTGAGAGCATCGCCCGCACACACAGGGGAGGAGAAGGCAGCTCCAGGCACAAAAGCCAGCGGCTGCCTCGGCTTGACGTGGGCACGGGACGGGGGCTGCTGACTATGCTCTAAGCTACAGACACGGACAGACGACACGTTTCCTTGTCTCCAAAGGAGTGGGCTTTGGAGGGCCGGTGGAAGTGGTACCAGGGACTGGGTGAGAGACTGGAGGGGTGGGTGGGGCCGAGCCTCCCCTGAGCTCTGCTGTGTCCGCACCGTGGGGTGGGTGTGGCCAGGAAGCCCGTGCTCGGGCGCAGGAGGCGTAGCTTCCAGGAATGGGGTACAGGGCATGTTGCTGTTTCCTTTGGACTCAGTTTCCAGGATTTCTGGCTCAGTTCCAGGCGGGGAGAGGTTTGAGGCAGAACCTGCAGGATGCCAGCGTGTGGACATGGCTGTACGCGCCCCCCCCCAACTGATGGGAGCAGAGGTGAGCCCCACGGCACCCCTTCCTAAGCGATAAATGCATGCCCACAGGCTCTTGGTGTTTCTTGTTGACCGATTCTGAGACCAGGGTACCATTCGGATGGGACTGTTTGCTTTTCTACCCAAGTGTTTAAAGTGGAGGGAGGACCCCGTGGCCTGGGGGAGGAGCTGGGAACCCACGAAGCCCGGAGAACTGCCTGAGGCCGGCACCGGGGGAACCCAGGCCCAGGCAGGAGGAACCCCGTCTCCGTCTCAGACCCCTCCCCCCCAATTCTCAGGAATCTCTCTCCTCCCAGTTAGAGTTACTTTGGCAAGATTTGGCCCCGAAGCAACATTTCTTCCAGCCTCGGCCCCTCCGCAGGGAGCTGCAGCTGGAGCGATGGGGGCAGAGGGAGGGGAGCGGGGCTGGTGTCTTTGCTTTGAGGTTGGGATCTTAGTCTCTCTTTTTAAATATATTTTTAATGATTTCAGAGAGGAAAGGGGGGGGAGAGAGAGAGAGAGGGAGAGAGAGAGAGAGAGAGAGACAGAAACATCCATGATGAGAGAGAATCCTGGATCAGCTGCCTCCTGCACACCCCGCACTGGGGATCGAGCCCGCAACCCGGGCATGTGCCCTTGGCCGGAATCGAGCCCGGGACCCTTCAGTCTGTGGGCTGATGCTCTATCCACTGAGCCAAACCAACTAGGGCTCCTTCAGCACTTTGGTGGGTCAGTAGTGAAATTTCTGAAATGAGACGCTACGGAAGAGTTCCCGCCCACAGGAGTCACTGGTGGGGGAGGGGTGGAGCCGTCCAGAAGTGAGGGGGGAGGTGGTGACAGGGCCGCAGCGAGTCCATCGCACCTACGCCCAGGGCCGCGGGCATTAGTCACCCCTGAGCTGAATCCGGCGGGATCTCACCGACACTCCGCTCGCTTGGGGTCTCAGGAAGCAGACCTGTGGCCACAGAACCCCTCTGGGCTCTGCGGAGCCGGAGAAACTCGAAGGAAATCTGAGGAGAGCTTTCGGGAGGTGTGCACAGGCGTGAAATGACCTAGAATCAAGCGCTTGCAGCAGAGTGCACCGCCCACAGCACGGCACCCAGAGGGACCCCCGCTGAGGGACCCCCAGTGAGGGACCGAGTCCTGATCCCACTCCCACACGGAACCTCCGGGCATTCAGCTGCGACCAGGCTGCTGGGGTGTGGGCGGCGATAGGGAGGGAGGGTGGGTTAGGAACTTCCTACGTTCTGCCCTGTTTTGCAGTGTTTCAACCCGACAATGCTCTAAAAATAAAGTTTATTAATGAACTTTAAAAAGTCATCAGGAAAGGACATCTACAGGAGGTCAGATAGGATCAATAACGAATAGCAACATTGTTAGCCAGGAATACAGTATTATTCGTATAGGTACTTATGCAGAGAGACAATGAGCGGTGTACACCTAATTGCTAAATACTCAACACACAGTCCATGAGTCCTGATCCCAGGTGTAAGCCATAGCCCGGGAGGCTTGCGTTCCACGTGTACAAATACTGCTTCCCTCTCTCCACACTCACAAGGTTAAAACCGTACCGTGTCTGCGCGCCGTACGGCTACTGCTTGATTCGGAAGGAAGGGACTACTCAGTTACACTGTCACTTCCAACCCACAGGGTCTCTGTGTTGGTCGGAGATTCTATTATTACACAGCAAGATTATTTTGCAGCCAAATTAGGTGGAAGGTCTTCTATATAAAAAACAAAATTAAATGCATGTAAATGTACCGCCAGGCGATAGGGTGGGGACTCGTAGGCCTTCAGAGAGGACAGCCTTGGGCACCATGCCTGCCGCAGGGAAGAGAAGCCACACGCATCGCTTGTTTTGACCCCAGAAACAGTTTGTGAAAAGGATGTACGACATGTTTCTGAAAGCACGGACCCTCTTGTTTCGATAAAAGCCATCCGACGGCTCAGGCAGTCCTCCTGACGCCCTCCGAAGGTGACTGGTGAGCCGAGGTTTTCTCTCGCCCTAGAAGCGAAGGTGGCGGGTGGCCGGAGGGCGGGCCGCGCAGGCAGCAGGAGTGCCCCCACAAGAGAGACGGCAATTTGCCGTTCCACTTGTTTTTGCATTCACGGTGGATTCTCATGTGCGCCCTGACCCAGGATCAAGCCCTAAACCCTGGTGTATCAGGATGGCACTCTAACCCACTGAGCCACCGGCCAGGCCTGTGAGGTCTTAG
The DNA here is from genome assembly GCA_035771395.1 of Myotis vivesi. NCBI lineage: Eukaryota > Metazoa > Chordata > Mammalia > Chiroptera > Vespertilionidae > Myotis > Myotis vivesi. Next base: position 80,708,863 of record JAWPEG010064500.1, read on the forward strand.
TCCGTGTGAGGTGGTGAGAACGCGCTGTTGACTAAAAGGCCTGGGAGCCCGGCCGGCGTTCCCTCCCCGGTCAGGGCACGTGCCCAGGCTGTGGGCTCTATCCCCCGTGAGGGGGTGCAGGAGGCAGCCGACCAATGATTCTCCCTCCTCATGGATGTTTCTCTCTCTCCCTCTCCCTTCCTCTCTGAAATCAGTAACAACATATTTTAAAAAACATACCTTACAAAGTTCAGTGCTACATAAGAGGCTAAAATTCCTCAAAAAAGTTATAAAAATAGACGTACATGGAAAGTCCTGCCTGCGTGTGTCTGAGAGCACAGAGGTGTATGCCCCCCGCCCACGGCAGGTGTGTGGGGGAGGCAGGCTTCCTGATGGGTTGGGTTTACAGCCCCGGGCGAGGGAAGGACCAGATCGTGGCCGTGGCCGTGGCTGTGGCTGTGGTCGCGGCCTCGTGCTCCTCCAAAGGAAGGCAGGCGAGGTGGGCACTGAGGGCACGTCCAGCAGCCCTTGCAGTGCGGCCGCTCACGGGCGGAGGAGCCCGTTTCTCGCTCACGCCTGAGAAAACGCACTTGACTGGGACCTGCCCCTTTCGGGTCAGTTAGCTGCTGGCGACAAGGACTCGAGGCGTTCGGAGGGCCGGCAGTGACCACATCCCAGGCGTGTCAGGGACTGCACGCTGCCCTGTGGGCTGCCTCCAGGGATCCCGACTGAACACAGGCAGTTTTATCCGGTCCTGACCTGGGGCGCGGCCTGGACCACGGGCTTGTAGGACCCGGGGTGACTGCAGAGAGGGGGGTTCACCTCTGGCTGCCACTCCAGCCACACGGGGAGCCCTGCGATTTGGTTAAAGGGGCCTGAGGCCCCCGCCCTCTTCCTTTTAAGCTCACGGGGGACTCCAGTGGGCAGTGAGGGTGAGCACCACGAGTGAGCACAGTCCGACAGCCTTGTAGACGCTATGCACCCTGAGGCCCATGGCCAGGAGCTCAGAGCGGGGAGACCGTCAGCTGGGGGCCCCATCTCCGCCCCCCAGAACTTTCCTTCACTCCAGGGGTCCCCCAAACAGCAATGCTCACCAGGATCCCCGGGGAGCTGGGAAAAGTCCCGGGCCGGCTGCTCCGGGGACAAAGCCCATCAGGACCTTCCCGGTGGGGACCTGGGAGGTTCCCGGGCAGCCACACGGAACAGGTGCCGGTCCCATCCTAGTCCCGTGTCTGCGGGGGAGGGGGCGGGCACAGCCGGGGGGAGAACTCCCAACAAACACCGAGGCCTGGAGGCTTCATCTGTCTCACTGAGGAGGTGACAGCGTTTCCATAGAGGATGTTTCAGGGCCGCCTTAGGGATGGTCTGAGACGGTCGTGAGGACCGTGGCCCAGTGCGCATGTCAGCTTCCAACTCTCTGGGCCCTGGAGGCCAGGCAGCAGGCAAGGCCAGGGCCGGGGGGGGGGGGGGGGGGGNCAGGGCCGGGGGGGGGGGGGCAAGGGGCAGGAGCGGCAGGCCCACCCCCTGTCGGGGCGGAGGGCACAGCAGGAGCGTTGACATCTGGCCGACAGGGGCCTCAGATGGAAACCCATCCCCCCTCCCCCAGGCGCCCGGCTCTTCAGGCTCGGCTGTGTCCACCAGCCCCTGCACCGCCCGGAACAGACGGGAGAATCACTTCGGGAAAAACACAACCTGAAGCAACCTGGGCAACTAAGTTTCGGGCAGGAAAGCGGAAACCCCAAGGAGCGAGCGCTGGAACCGTTTCTGCGGGTTTATTATGTTACATAGAAACTATTTCAGTTACAAAAATACGGGGACCTAATGGCTACACGTGACCGGCTGCCGCGCCCTCCCCGGTCGCTGGGACCCTGGACTGTGACCGTGGCTTCCAGTGCGAATACACGTCCCACTGAATTGCTTACGTTCGAGGTGGATCAACAATAAAGGTGGTTTCGTGGCAATGGCTTAACACGGCAGACGCTTAGCAATGTTGTGTGGCCGTCTCCCTGATCACTCTCCAAATTCTGGGGGGACGTAACTTCCCAGTGGAAAGCCTGGGGCGAGGCTGGGGACTCCCAGGCTTAAAGGGGCGGCGGGTGGGCCTGGCTCAGCGGGTCCGCTGGCAGGTGCAGGCGGGGTTCTCTCTGCCCGGAGCACACTTTCCACCTGGTGCCTCGGGCCTGCAGCCTCCCGCCTCCTTGCCCAGCCTTCGGGGCCTCCTGGAGGCCCCCCCGGCAGCCCCCCCTTCTCCCGCCCCCCAGTGCTGCCACAGGGCGTGGCTGCCGAGTCTCGCCTAGCCTTGGCCCTCTTGCTCTAAGTTTAGCATCTGGGGGTCCATTCCCTTTGCTCTGTTGTGAATTCTTGGAACCAGGGATTCTGTCTTATGGATTTTTGCATTGTTAGCACCTCTGCTGGGCTGGCGGAGGCCTCAGGAGTATTTGCGAGGGTGATGGCTCTAACGTGAATGGAGCTGATATTTCCATGGAAACAAATTTTTTTGGTAGCAAAACGGTGGAGCCCTGATCTATCTGAGTCACTAAATCTTTCAAAAACGAAAGGACAGTTTTGCAGGTGCGTGTGGCTGAGCCCAGCCCGGGCCAGAGAGGCGGGGGGAATGCATCTTGCTGGGCTCGGTGGGTGGGTGGGCGAGGCTACGAGTGTGTAACCCCCAGGGAGCCCACCTCGCACAGGTCGGGGTGTCGGCGCCCCATCTCGCTGGGCTCTCCGAGGAGAGAGACTTTTGTTAAAGAAGGAAGAACATTTTCTTTTCTCCTGCACTTGCAGATGCTGCGAAGGCGTTAGCGTCAATGTCAAACTCACGCCTTCCTATTTGCCACCTGAATCCCACCCTCTCCACCCCATCGTCACTCCCCGCGGGGAAGCGGCAGTGCGAGGCTGTGAGTGGGTGCCTGGGTCTATTCACACGGGGTGGGGGGGTTCCCCAAAGGGAAGAACAGAGTACCCTTCGAGTAAAAAACGTTTAAAGTGAAAGAAGGAAGGGTTTTTCTAGGAGTAGCCTAAGAGAATCTTTTTGGGGGAGACTCAGCGAATCTCCAGCACAGCTTCCTCTCCGCAGCCTCCGGATCTGCGCTCTCCCCGACCCCCCAAGGCCGGATGGGCTTCCTCTGAGAACGTTCGCATCTTGATTAAAGGCTTCTGGTCTGAATGCTGCTGACTCGACTGGGAGCCAGCCCGGCCTGTTGGCTGTACCGTCTCCTCTTGCTGACGGGGAAACCATATCGGGTTCCAAAAGGAATGGAATGGAGAACAAACAGGAAGTCTTAAGGCTGGTCACGGGAAGACGCCGGTCAAGGGATGGAGGGCGGGGACCACAGGGACACGGACAGACAAGCGAGTCCGAGGAGGAGTCTGCCTCGGGTCCTCTCTGCCCAGGAAGGGGGCACCGTGGCTCATCCTCTCGTACCTGCCACGACGGACGCTGGGCCATGTACCGTCAGCTGCAGGGCGCGTGTGACCGGGTCAGGGAGAGCAGCGGCAGAGCCGATGGTCCGTGTCCGCTCAGGCTGGCCTTGCTCTTGGTCCCAGGTGGGCCCCTGTCCTCAGGGCAGCGCGAGCTCCGGACGGTCAGGCCTCTTCCTCATCAGAGAAGCCCATTCGGAACCGAGCCAGTACCGACCCTGAAAACCCCCGGGCCCCAAGCAGTACCCTCCTCAGTGTAGGCAGCGTTTTTCTTTCCGAAGGTACCTCATTGCCGGGTGCGCGTCTGCCCCGGGAAGCATTCTTTCCGGTGCCTTCTGAGGAGCCTCAGAGTGCAACCTGCCAGCGCACATCCGAGCAGGGGTGCCGCCCGGTCGAAAGGGGGCCGATCAGGCGATCTAAGAAGATCCTTGGATCTGGCCAGACCAGTCGGGGCGGGGGCAGGAGTGGTGGGCACGGCGGGTGGCTGGCAGGCCTGGAGCTGCGTGGCCGGCCCCGGGGGCTCAGGCTGGCCTGGCGGCCGTGGCCACGTCCTCGGTCACGCGCCGATGGACTCGCTGCTCGGCAGGCCCACCCCCAGGTAGTCTGCGTTCTCGGCCATGGGCCCCGGGAAGAGGCCGTTGGCCTGGGCCTCCTTGGGCAGGAAGTCCTGCTGGTAGTCTGGGTTGTCCAGGCTGATTTGGTGGCTGCCGTTCGGCGCCCAGCAGGCAGGGCCGCCGGGGGCTCCGTGGACACCGGAGGGGTGGGTGGTGTTGAGATACTCGGGGTTGCCCACGGCGCTGCTGGGGGGGTTCTGGTAGTGCGGGTCCCGGCCGGGAGCTGGGGTCAGGGGCTGGTTGTGGTAGACAGGGTTCTGGACCGAGCCCGCCGGCCTCTTGGGGACCGACTGGTTGATGTATTCTGTGCGGAGAGAAAGCAGAGGTGGTCAGCAGCCGTGCGGGCGGGCACCTCCCTGGCTTCCTCTGACCTGGGAGCCTTCCCCTCGGGGTGGGTGACGGGGCGGGAGCCGGAGACGCGGGCTTCCTGCCGCTCAAACAGGCTGTGCCCGTTCTGCGCCCCCAGAGCAACGGGCACCCTACCTCCCACCCCCTAGAGCTCTCGGAGGACAGCCTGCCTCAGGGGGTGCAGGCAGGTGGGGGGCGTCTGGGAGTAAAGCTTAGATCAGAAAAGCACATGTTCACAGGCAGAGCATGGAGCCAAGAGAGAAAAAGGGGATTGAATTTGTCACACACACGCACACACATGCACTCACATACACACGCGCACGCACACACACACACACAATGCTCACACACACTCACACACATCCCCTTACAAACTCTCTTTCTCTCTCTCACACACACACACACACTCACATACACACACTCACACACACACACACACACTCTCTCACGTACTCACACTCACACACTCACATACACACTCTCTCACACACTCACACTCATGCACTTACATACATACACACACACACCCGCACTCTCTCTCTCACACACACACACACACACACACACACACTCTCTCTCTCACATACTCACACTCACATACATACACACACACCCCCGCACTCTCTCACACACACACACTTACATACACACACACACTCTCTCACATACACTCACGCACTCACATGCACACACACACACAATGCTCACACACACTCACACACATCCCCTCACAAATTCTCTCTCTCACACACACACAAACACACTCACACACACACACACTCTCTCACATACACTCACGCACTCACACACACACACACACCCCCGCACTCTCTCACACACGTATGTGTGAGCTGTTTGCTCCAATGCCTGGAACACCTGCCAATTCATTCTAAACACTGAGCTCCGACACCCCTGCCCACGCCCTGGGCTCGGGGGAGACGGTGGGCCACGCTGGGCCCGGCTGTGCGCATCTGCCTCTCCCTCCCTCCCCGGTGCCTGCCAATTTGCCCCGTGTCCACCCTGGGTCCGCCCGAAGGAAGCCCCGACCTGGGCTGGGGGCTGAGGCTGCCGTGGCTGCCGAGCCTGAGTGTCCAGCCACTCACCTGGCGCGGGCAGGAAGGTGTCGCTGAGGTTGTCCTCGGTCAGGGCGCCGGTGGGGTCTGAGCTGTACCGCTGCAGGAAGCTGTCTTCCTTGTGGGGGCAGCTCTGTGGAGGGAGGAGAAGAAGGTGGGGTCACGGGAGCTGCGCCCGCAGACCTCAGTGGCCCAGTCCCTGAGCTCTGCCCCAGGCAGGCTCTCACCCTCTATCTGGGCGGCCTGAGAGTCTGCGTTCCTAACCGCTCCAGGGTTCCCACGCTGCTGGCCCAGACCCGGGCGGGCAGCAGGCCCGGCACCGCCGTCCAGCGGGCTGTTCACCCAGCGGGCCGTCCACCCAGCAGGCCGCCTGCAAGGGCAGCCACGGCCTCTGCCCTGCGCTCCTCCATGCGCAGCCTCTAGCCATGTGTGTGAGCAACTGAGTCCTCAACTGTATTTGGTCTTAATTAATGCACATTTACATGTCAGCCGTCCCATGTGGCCAGGGGCTTCCCCCTTGGTAAGTGGGGGTCCAGACCAAGGCTGCCTGGCATCGAGCCTCAGCGCCCCCAGAGGGCTGGGTGCCCCCCTAGGGATTCGCTTCCTCTGTCCGGGCAGAGGCCCCCGCTTTGCATCTGTCACCAGCTGCCCGGTGACGCCGAGGCTGCTGGTCTGGGAGCCACGACAAAATAGCTCTGCCGTGAGTGACAGCTCATGCTGGCCTCGGGGCAGGGGGCGGGGAGCCAGGCAGGGGAGGAGTCACGGGGCAGGGAGGCCAGAGGCCTCCGGGTGAATCTGGGCATTGCCCGGTTTCCTAGTGCAGCGCCCAGCGTGCCACTGAGCTCCGGTTTACTGGGCTCCGTACGTACCCCGTTTCTATCGATGCAAGTCACAGCGGAGTTGTTGCTGGTGGCACTCTGCAAGAGAATCGGAGGAGTTTATGGGACACGTATACGCTCTCCCCCACCTCACCGAATGCCCCCGGAGGGGCTTAAAGGCCATACTGGGCCCGGCTGTGCGCACCTGCCTCCCTCCCTCCACTGTGTCTACCGATTTGCCCCGTGTCCACCCCTGTGTCCGCCCGACGCGGAGGTACTTAAAGGCGCGCCCTCTCCTCTTGACCCACGAGCTGTAGGAAAACTAGGCCTGTATCTGACTGACTCCTGGTCCTCAGCGAACCTGAGAAAACTACCATCCCGGGGTCCCGACGCCATAAATGCACTTCTTTGTTTCTAAGTGCGTTCCACCAGATGGGCATCCTTTTGCCTAAAACTCAAGTCACTCAGCCCGGCCGGTGTGACTCAGTGGCTGAGTCTCAGCCTAGGAACCAGGAGGTCATGGTTCGATTCCCGGTCAGGGCACAGGCCCGAGTTGTGGGCTCCTTCACCACTGCGGGGCGTGCAGAGGCAGCCGATCCAGGATTCTCTCTCATCATGGATGTTTCTCTCTCTCTCTCTCCCTTCCTCTCTGAAATCAATAAAAATATATTAAAAAACAAACAAACAAAAACTCAATCCCTCCAACCGGGAGCGCGTGAGCAGTGGTGGCCCTCACCAGGGAGTTGAGCAGGGGCGTGCGGGAGGTGGCGGGGCTGTGGAAGAAGCCCTGCTGGGGGATCAGGTACTCGTCCGCGTCCACCACGTCCTCCATGTCCTCTTCGTCCATCAGCGCTCGGTAGAAGTTGGAGTCCGTGGGGCTGGGCAAATTCATCCTCTCGTCGCCCTGGGAGGGGTGAGGGGGGGGAATTGGAGGCCGTGAGCAAGGCCCAGGGGGAGGCACCCCTCCTGGGCTCCTGCAGTCTAGGAGTCCATTGCTGGCAGATGCCGTGTGTTTACGGGTTAGTCACAATAAAATCGTCCTGGTTCTCTTCCGTGTAGCGGCTTCCTCCCTCCCCAGGCCGGGAATTAAAACATCAAAAATTGCCCGCTGGCGTGGCTCGGTGGTTGAGCATCGATCTGTGAACCAGGAGGTTGCAGTTCGATTCCCAGTCAGGGCACATGCCTGGGTTTCGGGCTCGATCCCCAGTGTGGGGTGTGTAGGAGGCAGCCGATCCACGATTCTCTCTCATCATTGATGTTCCTATCTCTCTCCCTCCCTTCCTCTCTGAAATCACTAAAAATATATTTAAAAAACATTAAAAATTCCTTGATGCTTAAAAGCCCCCTGAATGAAATGCCAGCGCTTAAGGGGAAGAAGAAAGGCATGAAGCAGCAGCGTTTACAGAGTGCGTATCTGCTACTAGTGGCTGAGGTATGTTTATAATAATACTAGAGGCCCCGAGCATGAAATTTGTGCGCGGATACGGTCCTTAGGCCTGGCCTGCGATCAGGGCCATCTTCCCTGGCTGCCAGCAGCCAGCCCCGCCCCCTGCGGCCACCCACCCCCTGTTCCCCATTCACCATCACCATCGGAGCCTGCCAGCGGGCAGGGGGGGGGGGAGGGGGGGGCGGTGGCGGCAGGCGGAGAGAGGGACCGAGAGATCAGCCGTTTTGCCCGCTTGCCGGCCTGGGGGACGGGGCTGGCTCAGGGCAGAGTCTCGGACACGGATGCGCGTTATAGGGACAGAGGTCCGGTACCTGGATGACGAGGTAGCGCTGGGGGTCTCGGGCCATTTTGGAGAATTCACTGATCAACTCGCGGAACTTGGGGCGACTGTCCGCATCTATCATCCAGCCTGGAGGAGGGAGGAGGGAACGGGGTCCAGTGAGAGCCCCAACAATCACCCCCAGGACGGCATGGGGCCTCCCGACAAGCAAGTGCTGCGGAAACCTCTTCCCCTGATGGACCTTCCCGTCTCGGCAAACCGGTGCTGACGTGGGCCAAGTCAGACATGTGCGTGTGCTGTGTCCTCAGACACGTATGTATATTGTGTCCCCGATAACAGACATGTATGAATCGGAGAGATGTGACATCTCTGATGGGCCCGCCGGCTCCTCCGAGGCCAGCACCGCGGCGTGACCCTGGGGGGACTCCTGGGAGCTGCTCTGACTGGGGGCGCCCCGTGGCCAAGCTCCCAGGTCCTCATTCCACCTGCCCCTTGTCTGCGGCCACTCAGCAGTCCTGCCAACTGGAAGCCAGAACCCGTGGAGGAGAACTTGGGGACTTTCTCTAAGAAGCCGGGGGTCTGGGAAGTCTCCGCCCTGGTGTCCTCATGTGCCCGTGGGCCGGGGGGCGGGGCGGGGCGGGGAGCAGAGGACACCCCTGTTCCCAGGCTGGTGTCCTTGCTTACACAACCCCGGCCGATGGACGAGCTGCAGGAGCAGCCGGGAGCTGGCCGCCCTCCTGCCTCCGGGCCTCACATCTACTTCCTACCAGCGGGAGTCAGGCTATTTTTAGGCCAGACTGCTGGTGACCTCGGTCCCAGCTTCCTCGGCCCCCAACAAGGACGTTAAAAATAGATGACCCCGGGCTTGGAGTTCAGAGAGGCATCGATGTTTACATCCACGCTGCTCCCCGCTCCCCCGTTTCCTTCTGGGTAGATGCTCAGCACACGGCCGTGTCGCCCTCGGGGCTGCTGAGCCTGGGATTCTGCTGCTGTAACAGCGTTACCGGCTCACACACACCCTGGCCCCGGCTCAGATCTTTACCGGCCACCCTGCCGTCAGACCGCACGTAAATCCACGGCTGGGAAGATGGAAATCCAGGCAGGCGTGCTGAATCTACCAGCCTCGTGCGGTTACTCATTCCTAGTCTCTCTGGTCACACACTCCCACCTGGGCGGCCCTTCCCTGGAGCCACTCACGCCAGGATGCCTGGGTGTCACGGCTCACGGGGGACTTGGATTTTGTTTATTTGCTCGTAGCCACGGGCAGACGCCGGGCCCCGGGGCTCCGTGAGTCAGGCTCGGCTTCCAGAGGAATGATTGACGGGTGTCCCTGGGCTGGACCGTCTGCTGCAAAGACGGGGGCGGCATTTCTCTGGGGATCTGAGGGCTCCGCTGTTGGGCTACGGCAGCAACGCCTTCCCAGGCGCAGCTGCGCGAGGGCTGGGCCCCGGCGGTCACTCACACTTGACCATGATCATGTAGACGTCGATGGTGCAGATGGGCGGCTGCGGGAGGCGCTCCCCTTTCTCCAGGATGGTCGAGATCTCACTGGCCGGGATCCCGTCGTAGGGCTTGGACCCAAACGTCATCAGCTCCCACACGGTGACCCCTGCAAGGACAAAGTTGCGGCTTTATGAGTCAGGGACCCCAACGCCTTGTCCTTGATCATCACTATCGATACAGTTTCTTATGCTTAGAAACCTGTGTTTCTGTGGTCCCGGGCAATGGGCTCGCGTGCTGGGAGCCTCAGTGTACCTCTCTGTAAAGTGGGGTGATGACAGTGTCTGTTGAGGATGTCACGAGGGGCCAGTAACATAACTGAGATGTTCAGACAACGCCAGGCAAAGAGCGAGCGGCCAATCAATGGTCAACTTTAGGGACAATAGCCGAGACACCACGGCCACGTGAATGAGTCAATGTCAGTCTGCTCTCCGGCGGGAGGGGCCGCGCAGACGGCCACCCCCAGTGGCTTGGAGGAGGACACATGGGCTTGCAGCAAGGTTACACACGGGAGTTTTAATAAAAGAAAAATTAGAGGGTGAGAGAGCAACCAAAGGCCTGGTAGGCACGCATACTGGCATAACCAATGGGCAGGGACACTGGGGCGGTGGGGGCTTGACCTGGGGTCAGGAGTGGCAAGGGGGTCAATGGGGAAGAAGGAGACAGATGTAATACTCTAAACAATAATATATATATATATATATGAAAAATTAGAAACAAAGTCCCCTGTGTTCCTTTGATAAACATGAAAACCCTATACTTGTTTCAAAATCAATCATGACTTAAAAAAATCAGCGCAGTCATTTTCAAATGGGTGTTTTTTTCAGACCATGCCCCAGTTCTGATGGTCTTCCTTTCTTTCTTTTTTAAAAGCATTTGACTTTTTAAAAAAATTGATTTTTAGAGAGAGCGGGAGGAGAGAGGGATGGGAACATCATGGTGAGAGAGAATCATGGATCAGCTGCCTCCTGCACACCCCCCACTGGGGACTGAGCCCGCAACCCGGGCCTGTGCCCTGACCGGGCATCGGACCAGCAAACCCTTGGTGCCTGGGACGATGCTCAACCCCTGAGCCACACCGGCCGGGCCCTGACCGTCTTCCCACCTCTGTGCCTGCAAGTCTCTGCTCTGGAAACATGCACACTCGAGGGAGCTAGTCTTTGCCTGCACAGTGAGCGGCCGCTGCTCCCACAGCTGGGGACAGTGACACGTCACGAGTCATCCCCACCGAGCAGCGAGCAGCGAGCAGCCCTTCAGCAGCTGGCTGGGTGGCAGGGGAGACGGAGGGGAGGGGTCCCAGTGGTGAATGCCCCAGCACAGCCCTCTGGGAAAATGCCTGAGTGACACTCTGCTCAGGCAGTCCTTTGTGCAAAGGCCAGGCGGCCCGAAGGTGGAAGGCAAGAGGGGACTGCCGGAGGGCAAGCGAGCCGGGGTCCTGATGACGTCTGGAAGCAAGAGCGAGCCCCCTATTCCTACCGTCTTCGCCCAAAGACACCTCCTCACCGTGCAGTTCTGCCGCCAGCTCCCCGAGACCAAGCTCGCCACCATTCACTCCCAGCCCCAGCCCCTGGGTTAGTCCCTCACCAAACCTCCTTTCTCTACTGGAAACTCTGGGGGGGGGGGGGGGGGGCCACCGCCCGGGGAAACCTCACTTGCTACCTCCCTTTGGTTCACTTCAAATTCACGCAGGAGGTCGAGTTCAGTCTGGTTTTGCAGATGCAGGCATTTCCCAAGGTCAAGTTCTCTTTCCCCGTCGTCCCCCCCCCCCCCCCACTCCGTTACTCCTGGACCAGTTCCCCTGCAGCGGTGGCGTTTAGTGTGGGTGCATCACGCTTTCTTAGTGTCACTGAAGCGGCGGTATTGCAGTCAGCCACTGTCCCGGGAGGAAACGCCTGGGTGGTGAGCACAGTGCGGCTCAGCGAGCGCTCGGAGCAGCTCAGCCCCGGACAACGCCGCCAACGGCCTTGGGATCCGGCTCGACTCACCGTAGCTCCAGACGTCGCTCTGGTGGGTGTAAATTCGGTGTAAGATCGATTCCAGGGCCATCCACTTGATGGGCACCTGGGGACACAGGGACAAGGCGATAAGACAACCGCTGGCCGCCCTCTGCTGAAACCATGCTGCACGCCGCCGGGACAGGTGACGGGGATGAGCGTGGGGAGGCCATCCCCAGCCCACTCTACCCCAGGCCCAGGGCTCTCCCAGAGGAGGGGCAGGTTTCACATCGGCTGAGAACAGGGCTGCTCTGGGAGGCCCCGAGCTGGCAGCCCAGGCCTGTGTCTGTGCCCGTGTCCCATCCACCCCGTGCTTATGGGGGTTGCTGGGGGCCATGCAGGCCGGAGAGGAACGTAAGAGGGTCCCGCGGACCCAGAGCATCCTGAAGGCCTCCCCGCTGGGAGAGCCCCCGGGAGCCCCCGGCCAGTCCGAGGAGGGCGCCCAGCATGTGTCACCGAGACCTCGGGGCTCTGACACGTTCTCGCAGCTGCGTGCCACCCACCAGCGGTGACCCTCCGGGCTGCCTCTGCAGGTGCTTTCCCCTGCAGGGGCCGGACCTAACCCTGGGGACCCGGAGATGGAGCGGAACTCACGGGACTGCTTCCTGTCCTCCATCAGAAACATCCCTGCTCGCTCTCCCAGCAAATCCTGCCCCTGCAGCCAGACCCTGGTGTGGCGGCGGCCGCCGCTGTGACATCACCCGGGACGGCCCAAGAGCGTCCCCACGGCGGGCCGGCGGGCCGGCGCCGCGGGTCCCCAGCCAGCGCCTCACCTTGCCGCCCTCCGCGTGGTACTCCTTCTCCTCGGCGCCCAGAAGCTTGGCCAGCCCGAAGTCCGTGATCTTGACGTGCTGCGGCGTCTTCACCAGCACGTTCCTGGCCGCTAGGTCCCGGTGCACCAGGCGCCGCTCCTCCAGGTAGTTCATGCCCTGAGACAGGCCCCGCGGTGAGTGTGACGCGGTGGCTCGGTGACTCCTCCCCACCCCTGGCTGGCGTCTCACTCCCACGCGGACCACGCGGAGGCACCACGGAGCAGGAGCCGCGCTGCCGGGCCCAGACCTGGCTGCTGGGCAGAGGGCTGGCCAGCAGGACGCCCTCCCAGCGCCGGGCACCTCCCAGACTCACCACCGATGCAGATCTGTCCATCTGCCACCCTCTCTGTCATTGATTTATGTTTTTAAAGAATAGCTTGCTTATTTATTTATTTGTTGAGAGAGAGGAAGGGAGGAGAGAGAAACATGGATGTGAGAGCACAACATGCATGGGCTGTCTCCTGCACGCCCCCTACTGGGGACCATGCCCACAATACAGGCATGTGCCCTGACCGGGAATCGAACCCCAAGCCTCCTGGTGCACCGGGCGATGCCCAACCAACCGAGCCACACCAGCCAGGGCTCTCTCCCATGTTTCACATGAAAACCACGTGGCTATTGAATTTGCTTCTACAAGCTCTCCCTGCCCCCCGCCCCCCACACCCACCCCCTCGCATCCCCAGTTGCCTCTGGAGCCCTGTGCTGGTCAGAGTCCCTGTTGTAAGAGAGTAAAAAACAGCTGAGAAGCACCTGGTCCCTTCACTGTGCAAACCCAGTAAATGAACTGAGCTCGGCCGCCCCACCCCGCGGCCTTTAAAGGTCCAGAGCAGCTGGGCTGAGCTGCAATGTGCTCTCTGGAGCCGGCGGGGGGAGGGGAGGGCAGCTCCCTGTTCTGCCGCCTGCGGCTCATCGGCGGCGGAGTTTGCATCCGAGATAATTCTGGGACGAGGAGATGAGACCCGTGAACTTAGATCACACGCTATCCCTCGGTCTGGGTCCCACACGCTGAGGCACCGGGGAGGGCCACCCTGTGCCCAGCAGGGCTACGTTTTAACCAGCCACCTACGACAAGCGCCGCGGTCTTGCTGGCGAGCTCCCAGAACTCCGTGGAGACGCCGCGAGCGGGATCGCAGGGCCGCGGGGCCTCTGGGGAGCTCGCTTCCGGCCTCAAGAGCCTGGCTTCCATGTCATCAGCATGTTTATTTTTGTGAATGACTGCGGGCCGGCTGGGCTGCATTCTGAAACACAGAGGTCCCAGGGACTCTGCCGGCCGGCCTAGACCTCACACTGGAGGGGCCCAGGGCCAGGGGACCTGCGAGGGGAAGGTTTTCCTGGCGGGGTGGCTGCGGGGGACATTGACAGGCTGTTTTCCCACGGCTGCCGCCTCCCACAGCCCTGGGGAGGAGCCCAGGGTGAGATCCCCCCACGTGGAAAATCTGGGTGTGCACTGATGCGTGGACACGGATGAGGCGGGAAGCAGGATGTGGGGCCATGGTGCGGGCTCCCCACCGCGGACCCTGCCCTCGGAGGAGGCGGACGGCGTAGGGTGTCTGACTCCAGAGCAGGAGCGTGTGGCACTGACATCGACTGGGGACGGGGACGCTCGCTTGCTGGCCTGTGGGCTCTGCCCTGAGTCGGGGGCCCCTGCGGGTGACGAGCGTGGATCTGGGAGCAAGGCCGCCTGGCGTCCAATCCCCAGTTTGCTACTTGCTAGCCTGAGGCCTTGGCACGTTCAACACCCCCTGCCTCAGTTTCCCCACAGTGAAGTGCACGTGGAAAACGAATCCTTTGAACTAGATTGTTTTTTGGAAGCGGGTCCTTATTCAGTTTTATCTCCCAGACGGAGCTAAGCAGGCTGCTGCGTGCGAAGCTGTGGTCAGAGAACGGTGGCCGGACCCAAGCCTCTTCCTGGGCCCTTGCCCGCGCCCTCTCGAGCGCTCTCCTCACATCTCAGGCTGCTCCTGGCGACCTACGCTTCTCATTTGAATGAAAACTCAACTCTGTGAGCTCTTTTTTAGAAATTGATTTTTCGAGAGAGACAAAGATTTGCTGTTCCTTTATCGATGCACTCATTGGTTGATTCTTGTCTGGGCCGTGACCAGGGATCAAACCCGCAACCTCAGTGCACTGGGATGATCCTCTAACAGACTGAGCCACAGACCAGGGCTGTGAGGCCTTAGTCTGGGTTAGGTGATGAGAACGCGCTGTTGTCTAGAAGGCTTGGGAGTCCAGCCCGCGTGGCTCAGTGATTGAGTGTCGACCTAGGAACCAGGAGGTCACGGTTCGGTTCCCGCTCAGGGCACACGCCCGGGTTGGGGGCTCGACCCCCAGTGCGGGGTGTGCAGGAGGCAGCCGATCCATGATTCTCTCTCATCATTGATGTTTCTCTCTCTCTCTCTCTCCTTTCCTCTCTGAAATCAATGAAAATATATTTTAAAAGCAGAAAAGTCTTGGGAAAATGCTAGCTTCATCACCGCCCGGACGGCTTCCTCTCCTGCGGACTGTGCAGTAGGAGATGGGCCCCCAGGGGCAGATGGCCCAGCACGATGCCCTCGGACTGCAGGGATGGGACTCTTGGATGAGAAGGCTGTACGCGGTGACTATGCCATGCGGTACATTTCGGGGTTCACCACCTGCCTCACAAAGCCAGGAAGAGTGGGCACGCTCTCCGGCCTGTCCGTGACAGCCCCCGTGGCCTCATGGGCCAGGCGTTCAGGAAACGCTGGCCTCCCTGGCGGGCGGGCAGGTGAGGTCTGCGAGTCCCGAGCCCGAGACTTTGGTCTGGAGAACAGAAGCCATTTCCACACCTGCAGCAAGTGGGGGTGGGGGGGGGGTGGGGCTTCCTTCTGCACCCCCCCGCCCCTCCCTCCCTCGCCACTATGATTGTGAAATGATTATTTTTCCTTTCGCCTGGGCCATACAATTTTATCTGCCGTCTTGGCGGTTTAGCCGGGACAATAAACGGGCTTCCCGACAATATTTAGGCAGTTTCCCAAGACGGCCCAGCCTGGTGCCAGCACGGGGCGCCTGCAGCTCGGCCAATCCCGCTGCGCCAAGGCCGCGAGTGTAGGTTCTGGTCAGCCACCAAGTGTTTCTGGGTAGTTTCGCTTCAGACTTGTACAAAGAAAATGGTTTAATCCTTAGATAAATAGTTCCTAACCCCGAGCAAATGTCTCCCTTCCTGGCTGAGCAAACCATTTCCTCCCCCTCCCCCTCGTCCCCCCCCCTCCCCAGCCCCCAGACGCGGGTCCCGCCGGCTCCTGGAACACAGCGTCCCTTGGGAATTGGAAAGTGAATGTGTCACAGGCGGACAGCTCACAGCCGCTTGTGAAAGGACTTCAACACCAAGTACAGCCAAACAGAGCACAGGAGGCAGGAGGCGGATTTAAATGCGGGTTGATGCCCTGGCTGGTGTTGCTCAGTGGATAGAGCGTCAGCTGTGGACTGAAGGGTCCCGGGTTCCATCCCTGGTCAAGGGCACATGCCTGGGTTGTGGGCTCGATCCCCAGTAGGGGGTGTGTAGGAGGCAGCCAATCCATGATTCTCTCTCATCATTGATGTTTCTATCTCTCCCCCCTCCCTTCCCCTCTGAAATCAGTAGAAATATATTTTAAAAATGTAGCTGGATGACCTGATGCCCAGCGTGCAGTGGGACAGGCACGACTGGAGGCGGAAGACAATTCAGTTTCATCCCAAAGAGCGTGGGGCTCCCACGAGTGGCCGCACGTCCCAGGAGAGGAGGGACGGGCAGCGGGCTGTGGGCTCGGGCATGTGCCCTCCGACTGACCTTGGCGATCTGCACACACCAGTTGAGCAGGTACTGGGAGCCGATGTTGTCCTTGTGCTCGCGAACGTAGTCCAGGAGGCAGCCGAAGGGCATGAGCTGCGTGATGAGCTGGACCGTGGAGGTCAGGCAGATGCCCAGCAGGCGGCACACATGGGGGTTGTCCACGCTGGCCATCACGTAGGCTTCCTGCGTGGACGAGAGGCAAGGAGGGCGTCAGATGTGCTCCTGTAGGGGCTGAGGGGGAGGCAGGCCGACCCCTCCCAGGTCAAAGAGCAACATGATGTGGAGGGGACAAGCTAGCTGGGAGGTGAACGTGTCCGCGGGGACTTTGATGTATCGCGCTGTGAATGCCTAGGCGCAGCGCGAGGCTGGCACCCCCCAGGGGCACGCAGGGACCCCCCTTTGCAGGGCGCCCCCAGTGGCAGAGACCTGATGTGCCCAGCCTTGGCACTGCCAAGGTCTTCCCGAAAGACCTCTGCCTCGAAGCTAAGGAGGCTGCAGTTAAGATGTCAGGGGTGGGGGGATCTGGGGAGCATTATGCTGAGCGAACAAGCCACTTAGAGAAAGACAAGGGTCCATGGTCTCGCTCATCTGTGGAGTCTTGTGAACCAAGTGAACTGATGAACTAAACAGACCCAGAGACACAGACGCATGGACAGACTGTGGAAGCTCAGAGGGAAGGCGGGTGGGTGGGTGGGAAGCGATGAACCGATGAATTTGTGCGCAAATACGCATCACCGGGCACAGACAGTAGCGGGGGAGGGCCTGGGGTAGGGGGAGTGGTTGGGAGAGGTCAGTGGGGAAAGGGGCCATATGTAATACTTTCAACAATAAAGATAAAAAATTAAAAAATAATAAAAACGTCGTTGGGGTTCCCACGCCCGGATAGGGACTCGCCCACAGATGCTGGGCTCTTGCGGGTGGCTGGCCAGGTGTGAGGCAGCAGGGCCAGCAGGGCTCCCCTGAGTCCCAGCTGTGGTCCCGGGGCCATCTCTGCAATGGGGAGCCAGAGACCCTGCCAGGGGCCCGTCCGAGGCAGAGAGGCACGGCGGGCGTGAAATCTACCGCGAGGCGGACTCATGGCCGCCAGGATTCCCTGTAAGCAGGGTGGTCTGCGTTGCCCTCGCCCGAGTCTCGGACGGGAAGCTGCGCTGCTCTGCGCCGCTCTGCACCCGGCGGCCGAGCCCCCTCGGCTGCTGGCTGGGGCACAGACCGGAGCAGAGACGATGTGAACCGCTGCTTTCTCGGGCGGAGGGAGTTGTTATTTATGACCCTGCACACAACGGGGCCCTCTCTTCTGTCTGCGTGAGCATGCGGGAACCCTGATTTCCACCCATAAATCCTTCCTCTCTTCCTCTAACAGACAAAGGGTGGGGGCTCTTCATGGGGGACCACAGGGCCTGGGGAGGCAGCTCAGAGGCGCCTTTGTCCATCTCCGCTGCTCCCGTCGGACAAGGGGCAGCCGGGCGCTCCCTGCAGCAGTGAAGGCACCTGGGCCGCTGGGCATGGGAGGTGGCAGACAGGAGACGGAGGTGGGGGGCCTCGCTGCTCCCAGAAGCCTGGCCTCACCTTCCAGCCCCGCCCCCCACACCCCTCTGGTCCCCCTCCCTGTTCTGTCAGCCCTCCCTCAGGAACCCCCGCAGCCCTCCCCCCGGACAGGCCCTCTCCTCCTGTCCCTCGGCTGACTCCTCTGCAGGGGAGCCGCCCCAGACCCCGAATCCGAGTTCAATTCTCCTGGCATCTCACTTTTCCCCGGGGGGACGGGCTGGGCACAGCCTGGGAACTTTCTGTGAGAGACGCCAACTCCTGGCCTCCCAGATGCAGGGAGGCGGGCCCAGCCGTCTGTCTGTCTGTCTGTCTGTCTGTCGGAACAAGAGCTTCAGGCACTCATGGTGATGGCACTTAGGTATTTGTGTGATTCTGAAAAGTCTTCCCCACCAGGCTCTCTGAGGAAAGGGCTGTGGGTCAGCTCTGGTACATGCCAAGCCCCCGATACACGTCAGCGCCCCCAGTACACACCCAGAGCTCCAGGTACACGCCAGAGCCCCCGGTACATGCCAGAGCCCCCGGTATACACCCAGAGCTCCAGGTACACGCCAGAGCCCCCAGTATACACCCAGAGCTCCAGGTACATGTCAGAGCTCCCAATACATGCCAGAGCTCCCAGTATAAGCAAGAGCCCCAGGTACACACCCAGAGCTCCCAGGACACACCCAGAGCTCCCAGGACACGCCCAGAGCTCCCTGTACACCCAGAGCTCCCAGTACACCCAGAGCTCCCAGTACACCCAGAGCTCCCAGTACACGCCCAGAGCTCCCCGCACTGGACCCACTGCCAAACGCTGATTATTTATTGCTCCCCTGCCCCCGCCCCCGCCCCCACGTGCTCCTGCTGACTCAGCAATGTGGTCAGCACTTGGCGGGCACGCCTGGATCTTTCCTCCTCCCTTCATTCCAGCACAGCCGGCCCTACACCCAGGCACTGAGCTGCCTGGGAAATGCAGGGCTGCACTGCACGGCAATCACACGAAGCCGAAAGCAAAGCAGAGCAGCAACCTCCCCTCCCCCTGCACACATCTCTGCACAAGGATCTCGCTGGGGGCCTTCCCGAGCGAGGCGAGGCTCCCCCCTTTAAGGAGCTGCGGTTCTCTTTTCTGCGCCTATGACCCAGCAGGACGCGTGCCCGTGGCAGACCCCGCACATTCCCACGCCCTTATCGGGGAAGGGCCCGTCACAGGAAGTCAGACCTGCAGAGGCCTGAGCTCCTTTCCTCCGAGGCCATTTCTGTCTAAAAGGGAATCGAGGTGCTGGGAGGCGAACAGCCCACCCGAGACCACGGTCCCCGGGCGGGAGCTGGCCCGCCTCGGACAGGTCCCCGGCCCGTGCCGGCTGCAGGTCCACCCAGAGCTCGGGATGGGACGCTGCGCAACCCCGCACGTCCGCAGATCTGTTTTGCATTCCCTTTCCCTGGCCCGCCCTCAACTTAAGCTGGAAAGTCCATGGAAAAATGAACAGGCCCGTGGCTGCCAAGAGCACAAATCACTCTCTCCCCCGAGTCTGGGAATCGGTACAATCACAACACGGAGGCAGGCAGGCAGGCAGGCCTCCGGGGCCCCTGCAGCTCAGGCTCCGGGGGTTTGGAAACATGTTGTCCTCATTTCGAGGGAGAAAAATCCGCGCCCAGCACTGAGCGGCCGTCTGTGGCGGGGCCGGAGGACCTGGCCGGACCGAGTGAGGATGGGGAGCAGCTCGGCGGGGGGCGTCGGGCCACACAGAGCCTGGAGCCCCGCCAGGTTCCGCCCCCTTACAATCTGATGGAGCCACAGAACCAGGTCGCCCCTTCCACCCCCTCCCCCACCCGTCCCCCCCCCCCCCAGGCACAGTGGGGACGCTGTTGGGTCACGTGTCCTGTTCAGTGTGCGCACCAGCGAGTGAGCTGTGTTCTTCGCTGTTTGTTCTGGAATCTCGGAGGCACAGGGTGACCCATGGCGAGCACGCCTGGTATTCCACCGCCCCGCCCGCCGGCAGAGCCCACACTCGGAGCCCCCAGGACAGGGTCCCGGTCACGTGCAGGGTGTCTCTGAGGCCTGGGGACCTTGAAAGTCTGTTACTTTGTCCCAGTTGCCAAAATGAGTTTTTGGATCCTTCCTTCTTGCCTGAGGTCCCATCGGAGATGATTTCATGTTGAGCTCTGGGAAAAGAGCCCCCCCACCCCCGCCCCCGCTCTCAACTGCCTTGGGCTGAGCCTGTCTCCCCTTCAGAGTAAGGAGTAGGTGCCCTCGCCCGGCCGTGTGGCTCAGTGGTTGAGCATTGACCTAGGAACCAGGAGCTCACGGTTCAATTCCCATCAGTGCACAGGCCCGGGTTGTGGGCTCCATCCCCAGGGTGGGGTGTGCAGGAGGCAGCCGATCAGTGATTTTCCCTCATCTTTGATATTTCTCTCTCTCTCTCTCTCACTCTCTCTCTCTCTCTCCCCCTCTCCCTTCCTCTCTGAAATCAATAAAAATATATATTTTTAAAAAGAACAAAGAGTAGGTGCCCAGGATGTGGCCCGCTGGCCGTGAGTTTGACATGCTTGATGTACGCGCTCCCACGAGCCTTAGAAAGAAGGCGCTTGGCCCCAGGGGGCTCTATCGTCTACTTCTCTGTCCTCTGAAAGCACATTTCCTCCAATGTCAGGGCTATGGGAGCCCTTTCCATTGAACACCGCTTCCTCCCCAAAGCATAGCTATTGCCTCCTGCTGCCCTCCCTCTGCCTGGTGATATGGCGGGAATTCGCGCTTCAGCATCGTTGTGTGAGACCCACGAGGACGAGGACGTCCGGAAGGAGTCAGTGACGAGTGAAGGGGATGCTGCGGGAGGTTTCCCCTGCAGCAGGGGCGCCGGGTGGGCGGGGGGTGGGGAGAGGGAGGCCGTCACGAATGCCTCGTCCCCTCCCTTCCTCCTGGTTCCGCTAACAGGAGCGGACACCGTGCTAAAGTGGCTTCACACTGATCTGTGAGCCGTGACGGCGCGAGGTAATTGCCTTTGACGAGTATGTCCTCGTGTGGGGGCTGTCACGGCGCTTATGGATTCAGCGTCTTAGTTCAGGGGGCGCCTGAACCGGTGGAGGCAGGGGGGCCCCTGGAGAACTGAAGTGGAGGGGGGGCTGCCCCTGGGGGGTCGCTGTGTCCAAGCCCGTTTGAAAGGGTCCCCACTGGCGTGGCTCACTGAGCATCGTCTGTGGGTCAGAGGCCGAGTGGGGATGTCACAGCCGACCGCTGCCCTTTTTGGCTGAAAGGGGAGCCACACCCCAGAGACGCTGGAGTCACTTTCCCTGACCGTTAACACTGCGTCCCTAACCTGCTGCTGACCCCTCCTCCGTGGGCACAGCCCGGCCTCAGGCTCACCTGATGAGCTCCGGGAGGCCAGCGTGGCGGGCCCCACAGACGCAGAGGCCTAAGGAACCACACAGGATGCTCTGATCATGAAAACCCCTGACTAAGAGCAGGTCCTGGCGGCAGTCACGGCCCTGGCCTGTGGCTCCCCCGGCCAAGGCCCATCTTCCGCCACAGCGGGCTGTCCATTGTCTCTGCGTCTAGGATCACGGGCCCTGGTGATGGAGAGCAATGCTCTCTCCTGGGCCTCTCAGGGTACCATCTCCCCGGGAACAGGAGCTCAGAGGAGCCTCATGGCTGTCTTGTTCCCCGAATGCCATCTCTACGGGCTGTGGATTGTTCACTACCCCGAACCCACAGGAGACAAGAAGTATGTGTCCCCTCGTTTCACTCTCGGCTCCAATCCCAGAGATTTCCCGGCTGTGCTTTCTCCCGCCCCCTCACCCACCACCCACAGGTGTCACGCACCCTCCTCGTGCCTCTCCTTCGACTCCCGGCTATAAAACAAGCTGCAAAACCGCCACTCTCCGCAGCATCTTCCCAATCCTTGGGGATTTCGCTTCCCGGCATTGTCGTCAGTTTGTTTCAAATTAACTCATAACAATTCTCGGGGCGGGGTGGGGAGGGAGAGGTCTGAACATTTCTTACGTCCACCGAAGCAAAAACATCATAATCTGTGGAACATTCCAAAGACTCCTCCATAAAGTAACCACCCAGAGACGCCGAGGAACACTGCAATTATTTGGGGAGCAAGCGCAGAAGGCGGGCGACCGTTTCTAGAGTCGCTAGCGCATCATACTGTAAATTCTAGGCATCTTTCAAACGTCATTTCAAAGGTAAGAGAACTCAATGGAGCAAAGTGACCGTGAATTTCTGAGTCAGAGGGACAGTGGGCTGGATCCCTACCCCCTGCGCCGCCCCCCCTCGGGAACCTGAGCACGTCTCTTTGGGCCTCCATTTCTTCATCAACACGGTGCTGGGCATCATCCCTACCCCCGAGTTCACCAGGGGCGACCGCGTGTAAACCTCGCGAGAGTGAGGCCCACCCTTGGAGGGAGAGGAGAGAATGGCGGAGCTGAGTCCTCCCCTCCTCTCAGGAGAAGGCCTGAGAGGGATGCACACCAACGAGAGGCAGAGGGAAGAAGACACGGAAAGTGACCCTTCAAATGTGGAGATGAAGAAAGTGTCCGATGCCAGCGTACTGCCCGCCCCGAGAAAGGCGGCCCCTGACCGCCAGGCCCGTGGCAGCGAGAGGACAGACTCACGTCGAGGATTTCCTTGTTAGCCTTCGGAGACGTGGCTTCCCGCAATTCCTTGATGGCCACGGGGATTTTAACCTTCTCGCCCTCCGGGATCCAGAGCCCCTGCGAGAGAGAGAGAGAGAGAGAGAGAGAGAGAGAGAGAGAAAGAGAGAGAGCAGGCATGAGCCGGCAGGCCTTACACACACCACGTGGGGCTTCAGGAGTGATGCCATCTGGAAGGGCCAGGGACAAGGAGCTCAGCCCTGCACGGCAAGGCCACCGGCACCAGGAGTCCCCAAGTCTCAGTGGCTCTTTGGCGATCACGGTCCACAGGTCAGAGTCGTCGGATAAACACCCTACCTTTGCGCCCATGACACAGTCAGAGTGCGCCGTTGCTCCCACAGCTCTAAGGCACCGGTCCAGGCCTAACCGAGAGCAGGCTTCACGCAAAAAGGACTAGAGACAGACGATGGAGAGGAGGCACTCGGACCAGGGCCTGACTCAGAAGCTGACCTCTAGGGTCAATGCCAACTTCTATAAAATGCGTCTGTGGACACGTCTCACGGGACCACTTATTCGGCACCGTGATTATAAAAGATTTCCCCTCGACAACTTGGGAAAAACGTTGGAATTTCCCAAACCCTCAGCAATACAAGGAATAAATGACATACACAGACGACAGCCGAGGACTCTGGCTTCGCTTCCCCGGGAGGTGAGGGGCTGCTAGCCCGAGCCCCCGGAGCGTCTGTGCCGTGTCTGGTGTCTCACCTTGTACACGGTGCCGAACGCGCCAGAGCCCAGCACCTTGATCTTTTTGAACTCGGTCTCCTTTAGGATCCTCAGGAGGGCCTGGTTGGGCGCCTCCCCGCTGGGGGTCAGGGGCTCCACGAGCTGTGGGAGACGAGGGTGAGCAATGAGTGACGGGGATGCTGGTCAGCCTCCACGCCCCCCGTGGACCGGGCCTGGTCCTGCCTCAGCACAGAATCTGCCGGCTCGCTCAGGCCACACGGCCACCTGCTCTGAGGGACTTCGTGAAGACACGGGCGTCCCTGACCGGAACTGGTCCAGTTCAACAAATGTAACTTCCAGATCTGTTTCCAGGCCCTTTAGTTGACTGGGGAAGTGTGGGTGAGGAAGCTTTTTGGTGGGGGGTCATTTTGGTCGCCTGCTGAACCCCCTGACACCCAAGTGCCAGGATGCCCCCAGCTGCCCTGGGGACTCCTCCCGGGGACTCTGGCTTCCGACTCTCTGGGCACAGATGCTGGGCACGGACTGTCCTGGGGAATGGCAGTGCCAGGAACACACTGTGGGAAGCAGAGCTCGGAGAGGGACAGGCGTGGACAGGGGCACCTTCCAGTTCCGTCTCCCCGCCCACGGGGCTTCCCCAGGACTCAGCAGGCACCGCTCAAAGGCTGGCTCCTGCACATTACACACATACTGTCCTCTGTTTTTAAAAAATATTAAAAAAAAAATATCACCCGAGGGTATTTTTCCATTGATTTTCAGAGAGGGTGGAAGGGAGGAGGAGAGACACACAGAGAGAAACATGAATATATTGGTTGCTTCCCACATGGGCCCCACCGGGGCGGGGGATCAGCCTGCAACCGAGGTGCATGCCCTTGACTGGGATCGAACCTGGGACCCTTCAGTCCACAGGCTGACGCTCCATCCCCTGAGCCAACCCGGCTGGGGCCCCAGGTCCTGTCCTTTAAGCAGCCCCCAGACAGCTGTCACTGTGCCGTGCACTTACCCCAGAAACACGTGTGCTTCCCTGGGTAGATGCCCCCCGTGTAGCTAATGGTCACTGGGCGTTCACACGCTTCCCGGCTTTGCCACCACAGGGAAGGAAGCGCAGTGACGCAGTGACATCCTTAAACACAGTCTCAGAGGCCCACGCAGAAGGGCCCTGCCCTCTCCCCTGTGTGTGTGTGTGTTTGCGTGTGTGGGGAGTGTCCCCAGGGGCGGGGTGGCGCAGGGCGCACTCACCTCCCTCTCCTGCAGCAGCCGGCGCAGCGTGCGCTTGCGGACGATGTGGCGCCGACGCAGACACAGGCCCACCACCAGCGCCACCATCAGCAGCAGGAAGAGGCCGCCCACGATCCCTGTGGCGATGGACGGGATACTGGGCCTGAAGGAGGTGCAGACACGGGGGAAGGTCAGGTTGTTGCCGGACGTCATGGCATCTGCGTTTCACCTATGTCCTGCCTGTGCTGAAACGCTGACGCCACTGAACATGCTCAGAGAGGCGCTGCAGGCGCTGAGGGGGGGTGAGCTGAGGGTCCCCGCAGCATCCTCACTCGTTCCCGCCCCCCACCTGGCTGCGTTGCACTACTCAAATTGAGGTGTTATCTGGATCTCTCCATATAGTGGCTATTATTTTATGTTATTTTTTTAGAGAGAGGTAGAAAGGGGAGAGAGAGAGAGAGAGAGAGAGAGAGAGAGAGAGAGAGAGAGAGAGAGAGAGAAACACCCAATCAGTTGTCTCCCATATGCACCCTGGCTGGGATGGACCCTGCAACCCAGATATGTGCCCTGACCAAGAATTGAATCGAACCCGCAACCTTTAGTGCACAGGGTGATGCTCCAACCAACGGAGCCACCGGCCAGGGCACACACGACTGTCGTTTGAAGTTGCGGAGTTCCTGGCATTCATTATACAGCAATAGCTGCCAATGACAGGAAGTGCTTATTGAAATGAAATGGAGGTGCCCACGCGCCCCGTGATCCCGCCTCTCCTTCTGTCCCCCAAGGAGACATGCGTGTCCCCAAGGAAACCTGTGTACGGACGTTCACAGCGACGGTGTTGGTAGGAGCAGAGACACTAGAAACAACCTCCACGTCCACCAACAGGAGAACGGGCACAGAAACGCGAGTGCTCTGGGATATGCCGGCAGCTTTTTAGAGAAACGGCACGGGCTGATTTAAATAAATCTGGATAGATTTCCCAGGCACACTGTGGAGCTAGAAGAGCAAGCTGCAGAACAGCATGTACGGCGCGATCCAATTTATGTGAAAACACACTCGCATGCTTGCTCAAAACAATACTACTCATCTACTCGACAATACTATGCGCCCGCGGCATTCCTGGGTACACAGACAGGCTCTCAGACAGAGGCCTGGAGGGACCCGCCAGCAGCTGCCGGCCATGGTTACTGGCGGGACGGACGGAGTCTCAGGTTGGAAAGGGGTGATCAAGGGGGGCTTGAGCTTCATCTGTAAACTGTTTTATTTTTTATTTTTTAAAATATATTGTTATTGAGTTCAGAGAGGAAGCGAGAGGGAGAAAGAGATAGAAACATCCATGATGAGAGAGACTCATTGATCGGCTGCCTCCTGCATGCCCCCCACTGGGGATGGAGNTCCCCAGTGGGGGGCGTGCAGGAGGCAGCCAATGGATGTTTCTCCTCGACGTTTCGACAGGTGTCTGTATAAATCTGATTCCTCTCTAGACGTTACTCATCGATTACCCTGCTCTTCCCTGCTAAGTCCGAACAGGAAGCCCAGCTCTGCTGGTCCCAGGGCTGCGTTTCAGCAACCACGGCAAAGTGACCAGAAGTGAACTGCTGAGGAGGTGGCGCTGAGAAAGATCAGGGAGAAACACAAGCTGGAGCTTTGTCACCGAGCAGAAAGGTCATTCGAGCACAGGTCTGTGGCAGGGCCAGCTGGGACAGGTCAGGGAGGGAGGAAGAGAAGCTAGGAGAAGGGAAGGGTCCAACCACACAGGTGTGACCAAAGAAGTCAGAGGAAGGACAGAGGAAGGAGTGCTGGGCATCGAGCACACACTTCCTGCCCCCCTCAGGGCAGCACCCCACCAGAGCCCGGAGACGGGGGGTGGGGGGGACCAGCAGGTGCTGGCCCAGAGGGAAGAACCTGGCCAGGCAGAGGGGAGCCAGCAATGCAGGGGGCACTGTCTCTGCCCATATTGCGCTGTGTCATTAGACAACGCGGTCATACTTACTCGCTCATGCAGCCTTTAAGACCTGGCCCTGTGCAGCTGCAGGGAGCAAAAGAGAAGTACGTTTTGATGGTGCTCTTCCTTAGCATGTTCTCTGGAAGAGCTGTTGTGAAGTCATGAGCAAGCCTCTTTTTATTCCATCACCAGGCAACCCTCTCTCTTCTCTCTTAGGAAGCCGTGGCCCAGAGGGGTGACTAGTGAGTGAGATGCCCAGGGTCGTGATAACGTAAGTGGCAGAGACTGAGGGTCTGGGACTCATAACCTCTGCTCCTCGCCCCTGTCCCCCCGACTGAGCACAGTTCCAAGTGGAGAAGGATTAAGTTCCTCTCAAAGCGTTAAAACCTCGATGCACCTCAATTTGGGGGCGGTGGTTAATCATCTATTCTTACGCATTTATTCACTCAGCAAATATTTTTGAGTGTCTACTCTGCGACAGGGAATGTCCTAGTGTTGAAAGGCAGTTTCCGGTCTTGTACCGAAGTGTTTCTACGTATTGCTTTGGCGCAGGCACAGCTGTCTCACAGCTGTCTCGAGGGTACAAGAGGGCAGAACAGAACCAGGTCCTGGGTCGTGCTGGTCCAAGGGGGAGCGAGGGGGACGCAGGTGAGCGAGGACACGGGCCTCGGGGGCAGGGGACTGGGTGGCGAGGAGGACTGCAGGCCCGAAAGCCGGGAGCAGGAGCTGGCTTCCTCCAGGGCCACGCGACTGAGCGTCACAGGAGGCTTGCCTTACTGTGACTCTCGGGCCCCGGGCACCAATGTAAGTGTCAATTAAACCGGAAAGACGGGCACTTTACGGCCTGGGAGAGGGACGTGCATTCAAGCGTGGGAAGAGGTCTGGGGGCGCTTGTGTGACACGCCCGCTGATGACAGACATTTTCTGTCTCTGAGGGCTCTGTTCTCCGGGGACCTGGCAGGACTATGCGCTCATTCCACCCCCACGTCTCTGTGGTTAGGAGCTGCGGTATCTCAGCACAGACTCCTTCAGGATGAGCCCTGGAGACTGAGCGGCCTCCCACCACCACAAGCCCCGCCCACCGCGCCCCGCCCACCATGCTCCTCCCACGGCGCCCCGCCCACCATTCTCCTCCCATCGTGCCCCGCCCATGCGCTCTTCCCACCAAGCCCCACCCACTACCCTCCTCCCACTGTGCCCCACCCATGCACTCCTCTCACTGTGCCCCGCCCACCATGCTCCTCCCACCAAGCCCCACCCACCACGCTCCTCCCACTGTGCCCCACCACCACGCCCCTCTGCCAAAGCCCCTCCCACCGTGCTCCACCCACCACATCCCACCGCTGTGCTCCGCCCACCGTGACTTGCCCATCAGCCTGTTCTGGCTGCTGCCTTGCCCTTGGGGACCACCTGAAGCCCTGACTCCACCCCAAACCTCCGGGAGTGCCGCCTGGAAATTCTGGAGATATTTCCAATCTGCGAACTTGCAAGATAGGAAACCTTTTGTTCTGGGCGTTTCCTTTCCCAGGGCCCGAGGGGCACTCACCCGTAGGGGCAGTTGGGGTGGCACAGGTGGCAGACGTGACTGGCGTCCGCGAACTTCCAGACCAGCGTGTTGTTCTCGCCCATGATCCCGGCCGGGCAGGTCTTGACGCAGTGCGGGCCATCGATGTAGTGGGCGCACTGCACGCAGCTGTCGGGGCCCTGCAGCGGGGAGAGAGGCCGTCACTGACGAGACAAGGGCTCTCCCCTTTGCCAAATGGAAGTAGCCTTTTACTTAAATACATGTCTCGAAAAAAAGCCAAACAGTGTAGCAATTGTCAGCGTGGAAGGCGAGTTTGTCTGTGGTTGTGCTTGAGCCCTGAGCCCTGTTCACAGTGAGCATAAAGCCTGTCTGACCTCGCACACGTGTGCTACATACAAAACACGAGAGACGGTGCTATTTAGCTTATTACACGTCACTCACACTCTGAGGGCATCTTTCCTTGCCAACACAACCCTGATGGGCCCGCATGTGCATTTACCCCCGGGCTGGTCGGGCGGACTTGCTCACACGTGGGATTTGTGGTTCAGGGAGGCTCTCGGCAGCCAGACCTGCCCAGCAAATTGCCGGAAACCCACCTCCAGCCAGTCCGTGAGCAGGAGGCGGCGGGCTGAGGGCAGTGCCGCTGCCCAGTTAACTGAGCAACGGGCTACCTTCCGCCCTGGGATGCTGAGTTCTCCCTGATACTCTTCACAACATCACTATGTCGCTAGGAAACTGGATTTTAAGTAGTTTTCTAGGGCTTTCTTTAAGAATTCTCCAAAAATGATACACTCCTGTTGCGTAAGAACTTGATGATGTTTGAGTAAAACTAAAGCAATGATGACCGACGTCAGGGGTGGGGGACATGGGCTGACCCCGTACCGGGCCCTGTGGGCTTCCCGCTTTGTGGGGACCCGGTTAGGTGTGAGGGTGTGGGCAGGAGCGGGGGCTGCCTGGGCCGGCAGGGGTGTGAGGACTTCAGCTCCGTCGGAGCCCCGCCCCAGCCCAAAGGCGCACGGCCTCTCTCTGGGGCGTGGGCTGGGGCGCTGTCCTCAGCAACCATGGGGACAGTGGGCCGTGGTGGGGGCGACCGCTGGGAGGCCTTTCCCCGTGGTGTGTGGGTGAACGGCATGAAGCGAGCTCCTTACGCGTCCCGTGCAGGTCACGTTCATGGGCTGGGGCAGGCACTCCGGGTGGCACTGGATGCACTCGCCGTTCTCCACGAACTCCCTGGGCTCGCTGCAGGGGGGTGGGGGGGAAGGACAGTGGTCAGCGCCTCCCTGGGGACCCGCCGCAGGATGCTGGCGGCTGCAGCTGTGAGCCGGTCTGTCTGAAAAGCCCAGTGACACGAACCACCTCTCTCAGCAATGCACAGCGGTTCCAGGTAAAAGTCACACGGCCAGGGGCCAGGGCGACTCTGTCATATAATAACCAGACTCTGACCGAACCCTCTGCCGTCTTCCACCAAAGCCAGCCATAACCCTCACCCAGCACCCGCACCTCTCCCGGTTCTCCTAGCGACGCTGTGTGCACGTTTCAGCGAGTGAGACAGAAAGAGCCCCGGCGGACTCCCCGAGTGAGGGGAGCAGGAGAGGATCGCTGCAGAGACCACAGGGGACGGAGGGAGAGCCCTTCCCCCTGCCATGGTCCGGCCCAAACAGTAAGAACGGAGTCGGGGAGAGGGGGGAGAGTGAGGACTTCGCTGGTAATATCGTCACCACTCCTCCAAGATGTGCCATCAACGCGGAGCAAGAGGCTGTGTCCCGATTGAGAACCCAGGGAGGAGGGGTGTGGCGGAGAAGACTGACATCTGCCTGGTGACGCCCGACCGGCCTTCACTGGGCGGTGAGCAGGAGCGGTTACACCCGAAAACGTGTCCCGAGAGTCCCCCTTTCAGGCACTTGGCACCGGTTAAACCAGATGCCACCTTCGCTGGTCTCTGTGCTTCTGCCCGGGGCTGCCACACTCATGGAGGGGGCCCATCCTGCAAAGGGACCCCAGTGGCTGGGCCCCAGGCACCGTGGAGGAAAGACCTGGCACCTCGACGTGCTTGCTTTCATTACTTTGCCTTAAAAAACTTTTATTTTAGCCCTGGCTGGCGTGGCTCAGTGGTTAGAGCGTTAGCCTGTACACCAGACGGTCACGGGTTCGATTCCCGGTCAAGGGCCTGTGCCTGGGTTGCAGGTCCGATCCCCTCTGATCCCTGGCCCAGTTGGGTACATGTGGGAGGCAACCAAATCCAGGTGCCTGTCACGTGGATGTTTTTTCCTCTCTCTCTTTCCCCTCCTCTCTCCCTCCACTCTAAAAATCAATGGAAAAAATACCCTCACTCCTCAAGTGAGGATTAAAATTTTTTATTTTATTTTATATTTTTATTGATCTTTAGAGGGAGAGGAAGAGAGGGAGAGAGAAAGAGAGAAACATGGATGTGAGAGCAAAACATGAATCGGCTGCCTCCTGCACGCCCTGGACTGGGGATGGAGCCCACAGCCCAGACAGTGCCCTGACCGGGAACTGAACCAGTAACCTTTCTGTGTAAGGGACGGTGCCCGACCCACTGAGCCACACCAGCCAGGGCAATGACCTTGTCTTTTTAAAGAGAAGTGAAAACTGAAAACATGAGCAGAGGGTCTACCTGTGGCATGAAGGAGTGCGCCAATAGTTCCTACTCTTTAGCATGCAGATCACTCCGCTAGGGGAGGGCCTGCCAGCTAATGGCTCCTACAGAAATGAACTTGACCTTGTCAACCTGCTCTGGAATATTTCTGGATCCACGCTGTGGCCCCGACAGTGAAATAAGAAAGAAGACTTCCTACAGCCATCCAATTCCAGTAGCTCTTCCCTCTCACAAAATTTCCCTTTTCCTTTAAATTTTTAAAAAACTGTCCCTGCCGCCCGACCAGAGTGGCTCAGGAGTGAGTGTTGACCTATGAACTAGGAGGTCATGGTTTGATTCCTGGTCAGCGCACATGCCCGGGTTGTGGGCTCGATCCCCAGTAGGGCGTGTGCAGGAGGCAGCTGATCCATGATTCTCTCTCCTCATTGATGTTTCTCTCTCTCTCTCTCTCCCTTTCCCTTCCTCTCTGAAATCAATAAGATATATATTTAGAAAACTGCCCCTGCTGAGCTCTATTCTTCAATTTTACTTTCTCATTCAAAGATTGGCATCAATGTCAAGATTCCCACAGCATTGACAGGCTGTAACTGGTATTGATGGTAAGTAAACTCAGCAATCGTTAAATGGCTGTCTACTTCTTTGTCCATGGTCCTATTTAGAGCTATTTGCACTGCTCACTGTTTCTTGAACAGAACACAGAAATTAACCAGGGGATGGCATTTGCGTTAACATAGTCTGACACGCCAGGAACGGTGCACCGAGGGACAGACCGCATGGCCACAGTCTTGGGCAGATGAACCGCTGATGAGCCATCTACCTTGGGAACTTTGTGCAGCTTAGAAAAATAGAAGGTATGTCCAGAAAAAGAGACTCTATAAATTATACAGAGACAGGTTCACGGGGACAGCGCTGGCCCCGTCCAGTCACCCTCCCGCGGGTCGCAGCGCTCACCCCTCCAGCAGGTTGCACCGCTCCATGCACTCCCGCTCGCGGCTGACGTTCTGGCAGGCCACGCAGTCCCCAGGCGAGGGGCCCCAGCAGCCCTCCAGCGGCGAGCACAGCCGGTTGCAGACTTGGCCTTGGGTCTCTGGGGAGACAGTGGGCACCGCAGTCAGGGGAAGAGTGACCGAGGGACGACTGGGACAGAGCCCCCAGTGAGGTGCCGGGGTCTTCCGCTGACGGACACGCCGGGGCCCTGAAAGAAGCCAGGACCCAGAACAGGCCCCCAGAGGCCGACTGCGAGGTGCCTTTTCCCTTCGGGGTGCCCAGGGCGCCACACTGGGCCTGGTGGGTTAACGTCACGGCGAGGGTGACGGCGGGAAGGTGTGCTGTGCTTGCTTCCTTGGGCTAGGGAGGCACCGCGCCCAGGGTCAACACTCGGGATTGCACTTCATTCTCTCCAGAGTGGGACGCTGTGGCAATCGCCCCCATGGCGTGGGTGAGGACGCTGGAGCCCAGAGATGGGGAGGAAGTGGATGAAGGTCTCGGTGCTGGAAGGATGGGGGCCAGGATGTGGAGGCAAGTCTGCTCCCAGGGGCCGGCTCTCGGCACAGGGGCTGCCAGCTAAAAGGTAGCTAAAAGGTAATCTAATCGACACTAAGCTTACTCCTGTGCTTGCAAACAACTGACAGCCCGAATCTCAAGGCCAAGGTCTCCTGTGAAAGGAGGAAGCGCCAGAGCGATCCTGCTGGGTGCCAGGTGGCAGCGCCGCCATTGGGAGCACACGGAATCCCTCTCTGGCTGCGTCAGGGGGAGGGGAGGCGTTCGTGTGCTCGGGGATGGCCCTGGGGACGTTCTACGTGAACACGCGGGGAGCAGTGGCCCGCCCTCCGGCCGCGCCACTCACTGCAGTCCCTGCCCTCCTTGTTGCCTTGGATCTTGGCTTTCTGACTCGTGGTCCCGAAGAGCTTTCTCCAGTTGATGGTGTCTGCGTAGCACAGGTTGCGGTTCGCCGAGATGATCACGTCTCCGTCACTGATCTCCTTGAGGGAGCGCAGCCCCAGGGACGTGATGTCCTCCAGCCCGACGACAGCGAGAGAGAAGCGGCCGCTGCGTCGGAGAGAAGGAAACCAGACCCGTGAGACGCACAAAAACACAGTGTCGCTGAGCGATGTATTTGGGTTTCCTGAGCCCTTTTAGATTCACGTGGGGGGGGGGGGGGGGGGGGGGGGGGGGGGGGGGGGGGGGGGGGGGGGGGGGGGGGGGGGGGGGGGGGGGGGNCACGTCCCCCCCCCCCCCCGCCCCCCATGACCATTGGTCCCACTGCGCAAGGTACGTATTGCAACTTGAAATCTGCAAGTGGCCCGGCCGGCGTGGCTCAGTGGTTGAGCGTCAGCCTGTGAGCCAGAGGTCACGGTTTGATTCCTGGCCAAGGAAGGGCACATGCCGGGGTTGTGGGCTCCATCCCCGGGAGGGGGCGTGCAGGAGGCAGCCGATCCGTGATTCTCTCTCATCATGGATGTTCCCGTCTCTCTCTCCTGCAGGGACTAAGGAGACATAGCAACCAAATGCAAGGTGGGCCCGGGCTGGCGTGCCCAGTGGTTAGAGCACGGGCCCACACACCGAAGGGTTGTGGGTTCGATTACTAGTCAAGGGCACGTGCCTAGGTTGTAGGTTCCATCCCTGGCCCAGGTGGGGACACATATGAGAGGTAACCAATTGATGTGTCTCTCTCACATTAATGTCTCTCTCTCTCTCTCTCCCTCCTCCCTCCTTTCTGCTCTCTTAAAAAAAAAATCAATGGAAAAGTATGACTGGGTGAGGATTAACAACAAAAAAGGCAGGATGAAGACTGGATCAGGCGCGGAAACAGAAGGCGTTCACGGAGCAGCCGGCGAGCCCCGAATAAGGTGTCGCTTTGTTAATGGCACGGGGACCATGCTGACTTCACTCTGACACCAGCACCGCCAGCGAGATGCCAGCCCAGGAGAGACTGGGTGGAGGGCAGCAAGGCCCTACAGCATCGCGGCCATACTCTGTGCGTCTTATTTAAAAACACACCCAGCAGCTGCCGGGCTTCACACTCACTGCTGCTTGGTCCTGCCCCGGATGATCTCCAGGTTCCGGAAGGCGTGCAGGTCCGTCCTGTTCTCGGGCCAGGCCTGGATCAGCAGGAACCCTGCGGGCGGGCGGGAGGCAGGGCACTCAGAAACCGCCTTCCCGGCCAAGGGCGAGGACAGGGTTCCCGGAGCCCGCGGCACGAGCAGGACACGGGGCGCTGGATCCGCTTCCCCTCCCGTCCTCCCGGAGCTGCACATATGGGTGCCGGTGCCGGCCTAGGCCGCCTGCCTCCCCCCCGCCCG
>JAWPEG010064500.1:80742425-80753860 GCA_035771395.1 Myotis vivesi
CCCCCCCCCCCCCCCCCCCGCCGCCCAGCCCAGCCCACCCACCCGTGCTGTCCCGAGGGCGCAGCCCCACCTGTGATCTCCTTCACGGTTTTCAGGTTGTCCAGCTCCCTCGGGTCCAGGGGCGGCGTGTGGGTGAAGGAGTCCCTGGAACAAAAGGGACAAAGGTCACTCCTCACCGCTCCCTGCCTGTGGCGGGAGCAGGGCTGTGGCCAGCGGCCCCCCGGACTCACCCCTCAGAGGCAGCCCCTGCCCCCTGACTTACCCCTTGAAGGTGACCCCTTGGCCCTGACTCACCCTTAGAAGGTGGCCCCCGCCCCCTGACTCACCCTTTAGAGGCCCCCCCCTCCACTCACCCCTCAGAGGCAGCCCTGCCCCCTGACTCATCCCTAGAAGGTGGCTCCCGCCCCCCGACTCACCCCTTGAAGGCCACGGGCAGGATGTGCAGGTCCCCGCTGATGGTGGTGCAGTTGCGGAAGTGCCTGATGTTGGTGGCGTTGATGGACAGGGTGTCTCTAAACTCCCCGATCCCTATCCCGTTACACACTGTGGAGAGAAGGACACGCAATCCCGTTCATGCCTGGGGACCTGAGCAGGCGGGGGGCCCAGGCAGAGGGGTGGGGTGGGAGTGAAGCCGTGAGACTGTCACTGCCCAACAAGTGCCGACCTGTGTGGGGCTCCCATTGGTACCCTAACCACACCTCCGCCTTCCTACCACCCTGAGCTGGCTGTGGCCTTGTCTTCCATCTTAGAGAAAACACACACACAGTTTTTTAAATCAAAAAGCAAAATGCAGTCCAGCTAGTGTGGCTCAGTGGTTGAGAATTGACCTATGAAACCAAGAGGTCACGGTTCAATTTATAGTCAGAGCACATGCCAGGGTTGTGGGCTCCATCCCCAGTGTGGGGCGTGCAGGAGGCAGCCAATTAATGATTCTCTGTCCTCATTGATGTTTCTATCTCTCTCTCCCCCACTCTCTCTTCCTCTCTGAAATCAATTAAAAAAATAATAAAAAAAAAGATCAGTGAGTTTGTGTGCGGGGCCCACGGATGCCTCCTGTACAATGATCGCACTTTCGGGGTGTGTGTGTGTGAAAATTTACAGAATAAAAGATAAAGTAGGGGGTCAGCAGGGATAGGTTGGCCTGGAGAGTACTCCAGGGACAGGGCACAGAATAAAGGAAGGAAGGGATTGCTGAGCCGGAGAGAGAGTCACCGGAACCTCTCCCAGTGCCGCCGAGGAGCCTGGCAGGGCCGGGGCACTCAGCCCAGGACCGGGGAAGCCGTGTCCCCACGCCACGCCCACGTGGGCTCCTACCTTTGCGACAAGGCCCTTCGCACTTCTTGCACTTGCGGACGCCGTCTTCCTCCACCTCATGGCTGTCGGAGCTGCAGGCCCGCACGCAGGAGCCGTGGTCAGTCACCACGTAGTTCCCTGTGGGGGGTGGGGGGGAGAGGCAGGTGTGAACTCGGCGCCAGGTGTCTCTGGGGTCGTGTCCTCCTGAATCGCGGCCAATGACAGGGCCCATCATCCTCTCATTTTGTTTATTTTAAGGACAAAGAAAGGAAGGTTCTGCAGACTGAAAAGGAATCGTGCTCAAGAGCTTTCATCGTGTCCCAGGCCCTGATGGCAAACAGATCCTCCTCCCAGGCGGAGCGGATGTGCGGGAGCCGCTCCCCCCAGGCTTAGAGCTCTCTTCCCCGCTCCTTTTTTTTTTTTTTTTTAAGGTTTTACCTCCAGGACTTATGATCGGAGCTTGAATCTTTATTAAAAATATGTGAGCCCAGCTGGTGTGGCTCAGAGGTTGAGCGTGGACCTATGAATCAGGAGGTCAGGGTTCGATTCTGGTCAGGGCACAGGCCCAGGTTGTGGGCTCGATCCCCAGTGTGGGGTGTGCAGGAGGCAGCCGATCCATGATTCTCTCTCATCACTGATGTTTCTCTCTCTCTATCCTTCTCCCTTCCTCTCTGAAATCAATAAAAATATATTTTAAAAAATACGCAAGCCTGAACAACGACTCCGCTCCCCTCAATGCGGCCCCAAGCCTGGGTTTACTCTGGGGTTGTGGCCTGCCTCGCGGCCTGTGCCTGGCGGGGCCTCGGGCAGCTGGTTCGGCACCTGCGCCCTCTCCTGGCCCCTCGCCTCACGATGCACATGGGGCTCGTGTCCACACAGATGTCATTCTCTCCAGGGGCCTCTGCCTGCTTGGGCCCCAAGCCGACCTCACACACCTCCCCGTGCTGCTCCTTCTCCTGGGACACGCCTGCTGCGTCCCGGGCTCTGTGCTTCCTCTGGGTTGTCATCCCCTCGCCAGCCCTCTCTCAGGACCATGTCTGCCACATCGGGACGAGGACTTCCTCATCCCGTCACTCCCTGCCCGTGGCCATCCCTCCATCCCCCTGTCATTTTCTTCTGCCCAGAAGGTGAACATTCTCATCCCCGCAACCCGCAGAGCTCTCCCTCTGCCGCTGCTTGTAGACGCTTCTCCTCGCTCCCTCTCCCCTGAGAAGTCAAGGCCGGTCCTAAGCGCGTTAACTAGACAACCCTGTGCTTCCACTATGCGGCCGGGGCTGCTGTCACCACTTCCTAGAGCTGTGGCTGCCAGTCGCTGCATATGCAAATGAGCAAAACCCAGCGAGGGCAACAAAACAGCAGGCGACAGTCCCCTCAAGGGCCCAGGCCCCCTCTATCCACTGAGCAAAGGCAGCTCTGACACCCCCTGCTGGGGCCTATCACACACCTCCCTCTGGGTGCAGGAGACAAACGGCAAAGCGGCCCAATGGCTGCGGGGTTAGGCCCACCAGACAGCTCACTGCCCTGGACCTCAGTTCCAGGGGCTGCCCAACACCTGAGGCAGCGACCTGCCCTGTCACCTGTGGCATGACCTACCCCGTCACCTGTGGCATGACCTACCCCGTCACCTGCGGCATGACCTACCCCGTCACCTGTGGCAGCGACCTGCCTGTCACCTGCATTCAGATGGGCCCTGGCCACATGCCTGACAATGAGGCACACGCCGACCAGACGCTGCCTGAGCCGGGGACTCGGGGTTCCCGTAGGAGGCGCAGGGGAAACAGATGCTGGAGCCTGAAAGGGCGTGGCGGGCGAGGACTCACGGGGACACTTCTTCACACAGGTGGCGCCGAAGCTGTATTTGCCGTCGGGGTTGACGTCCATCTGGTAGGTGGTGGGGTTGTACAGCATGAGCGGCGGGCAGGTGTCCTTGCAGGTGGCGCCGTCCCGGAACCTGCGGCAGACCTGCGAGAGGTATGGACACGGGACATCGGAGGAGCCGCCTCGCTGTCCCGGACCTCGGACCGGGTCATGTTAAATGGGCGACCACCTTGGGCCTAAAGGACACTGCCTCCCAGAGCGCTGTGAGTGGACAGCGAGGGAGCAGAGGCTGACAGTGAGGAACAGTGTTAGCGTCCGTGTCACTATGGCAGCTTTTCTGCCAATAGCAAGTCCTCCTGCTCTGGATGCATAAAACCCACGGCTTGGTCCCCTCCTGGGACACTGGGCTTCTGCCTGAATCAGCGCTTCCCAAATCTCGTTCCCTCTCTCTCTCTCTCTCTCACTTTGAAGCCTTTCATTTTTGCCCACCGGCGCAGGTGAGCGGAGCAGGCCGTTGGGATCTGTCCGGAGGCCTTGGTTACGCTCCGGTGCTCGCGTAGAGCGGACGACCCAGCGCTGTGCGCAGCACAGCTGGAGAGACCGTCCTCTCAGGAGCATGGCTTTTCTGAAACACGTGTCCCGACTGCGAGCCTTATGATCGTGGGGAGAGGAAATGCACGTCTCCATTAGTGGGCAGAACGACACAGAGCTCGCACGCAGGGCAGGAACCATGACGGTGCTCTGCTCACACTCCATTCAGGCCGGCTGCCTTTACAGAGGACACTGGCGGGTGGGGTACAGGGTACTGCCTGCCGCAGGGGCCCTCGCCTGGCAGCATGACGCCTGCAAGGACCAGGCCAAACAGGGCGCTGCCTTGCAGCTCCCCCCGCTCCCGCTGTCGCTGACTGCAGGGCTCACACCAGCCTGGGGCTCAGGACTTCCAAGGTGCTCACCCTCGGGGGCAGCTGCATGGGCCCCATCACTCCCCGGGCAACACAGATTTCGTTAGGGCTTCCTGCAGTCCCGGGACAGACGGGAGCACCCCAAGACCGCCTGCGTGGGGTGCCGGCAACCTCTGAGCCGTGGTGGGAAGGGCAGAGCCCTCGGGGCCCTGGACCCCCTCTAAGTCTCTGTGGCCCATGCCCCTTAACGATAAATCACACGTATTTAGTCCTTGGTGCTCGTTCTATGCCTGGGGCCTCGTGCGAAAGCCTCATGCTCTATGTCACGTGGACCATTTAACAGAGGCACTCTACCCACCACCGTCAGCCGAGGAGACCGGAGCACAGAGGTCACAGCAGCTGCCCAAGGTCACAGAGGGAAGGGGGAGGCAGGACGATGACAGAGGCTCCGGTCCCAGGAAGGGCGGCGTCCTCGCCCGCTACCACAGACGGTAATCCACACCCCACGGGGGCTGGGTGGGGGACAGTGCCCGGGAGGCTGGGGGCAGCGGGCCTTACCAGGCAGTCGCTCTCGCGGGGCCCCGTGCAGCCAGCGGCACACTGGTTGTGGCAGCAGTCACTCGGGGACTTGCCCCGGCAGCGGCCGGAGCACTGCTGGGCGCAGATGGTCTTGGTCACTGAAAGGGAGCACAGGTCAGGGTGAGCCGGGAGCGGGGCGGGGGGGGGGGGGGGCGGGGAGNGGCGGGGGGGGGGGCGGGGAGGGAGCCCCCAGGGACACCCTGGAGCAATCGCACACGGGGGGTGCAGGGAGGTGGGAAGTGATCGGGGAGGGACCTCGTTCAAGCTCTCGGACACCCCCGTTCTGCCAGACTAAACCCAGTCGTGACCGTTCTGACGGCGCCTCAGTCTCCCTTATTTTTTGTTGTTGCTGTTACTCTTCACCCAAGGATAGTTTTCCATGGATTTTTAGAGAGAGTGGGAGAGACAGAGAGAGAAACATCGATGTGAGAGAGACACATCAATCGGTTGCCTCCTGCAGGCCCCTGACCACGGCTGGGGAGTGAGCCTGCAACTGAGGTACGACGTGCCCTTGACTGGAATCGAACCCAGGACCCTTCAGTGCATGGACTGATGCTCTATCTACTGAGCCACACCAGCCAGGGCTTCCTGCTTGCTTTTAATCACTGGGGAGAACTGACCAGGTGAAGTCTAGACCTCTAGAGCCGCTAAGCCATTAGCTACTCGTTGGAACTGAGCTTCCGGTGGCACCAACGCACATGCAAGTGACTGAAAAGACAGCAGGGAGCCGTGTGGAAGGCTGTAAGAGTCACGTCACGGTCAGACGGACGGTCAGGAGGTAGGTGACAGGTCCCTAGACCCCTGGCCTTCGGTGCCCCTACCCTCGGAGCCCACAGAAAACCCTTCTGAAAAAGTCGCTCGGACTTCTCGGTAGATGAGTCCCAGAGCCGGGAGGTGGCGGGGTGGGGGGGGGAGGGTGGGGGGGGTGGGCAGGCTGACCAGCCTCCTGTTCCCAGAAAGCTCCGCCGGGCACTGCTCCCAGGGGATGACTGGCACCGGCGGCTGACTTTCGTTCATTTATGGCCGCCTGGCCCACGTGCCCACAACAGCCGGCACCGGATTCCCCGCGGGAGGTTGGCAGGATTGGTGCTCACTGGGCTGCTCACGTCTGGCCTTATGACCAAGAGTGACTTTTAGGTCTGGCCGGCTTGGCTCAGTGGTTGAATATCAACCTGTGAACCGGGAGGTCACAGTTCAATTCCTGGTCAGGGCACATGCCTGGGTTGTGGGCTCGATCCCCAGTGTGGGGTGTGCAGGAGGCAGCTGATCAATGATTCTCTTTCATCACTGATATTTCTCTCTCCCTCTCCCTTCCCCTCTGAAATCAATAAAAACATATTTAAAAAATGGCAGAGGCATTATTGAAAAACAAAAACAAACAAAAATACTGGCTTTGGGGCCTTCACACAAGTCTGGGGGGCGGCCGCACATTTGCCGGGGGGGGGGGGGGGGGGGGGGGGGGGGGGGGGGGGGGGGGGNCCCCCCCCCCCCCCCCCCGCCTCCGCTCGCTCGGGGCTCGGGGACTCACGTTGTTGGCAGTTCTCCTTGCCCGCAGCCCAGCAGCTTCCGCTGGGGCAGCTCGGGTCGCACTTCTGGCCTACGACAGAAACGGGAGAGTTAAACGCCATCTCAGCGAAGGGGCGGTGAGAAGAGAGGGATGGCATGGTGCCTTCCCGGGCCCGGAGCAGAGCAGCGGCCTAGACCAGTGGTCAGCAAACTGTGGCTCGTGAGCCACATGTGGCTCTTTAACCCCTTGAGTGTGGCTCTTCCACAAAATACCGACATCTGCGCATGGACCACGAAGTTTCAATCGCACTGTACGTGTGCGCCTGCACGTGGTATTTTGTGGAAGAGCCACACTCAAGAGGCCAAAGAGCCGCATGTGGCTCATGAGCCGCAGTTTGTCGAACACGGAGGAGTAGCCGCCATGTTCCTGATGCTCTGCCGGCTGGCCTGGCTGGTCTGTGAGCAGGTGACTTATAAAGGAAGTAAGACGGCTGCACCTCGCACTCCTCCATGTAGACCCAGCCTTGACACGGAGGCAGCGTGGGCGCACGCAGGCCCCGAACACTGGGTTCAGTGAGCTCCAGGCCCCGTTTCACGCGGGCTCAGGCAGGAGCAGCCCCAGCTTTCCCGCTCTGTTAGGGTCATCTACCCCTGAGGGGGCGGGGCGGCGGGTGGGGGGTGCTGTCTGCAGCCTCTCCCTGCCCCTCCTGAGTGACGGATGGTCAGCCCTGGGGAGGCGGGTTTGTAGTAAAAGCTCCCGGACTCTTAGGCAGAGAGGGGGGCACAGAGTCCTCTCCACAGGGAGATGTCCACCGTGTATATCGCTCTGTTCATCATCGACAGCCTCAGCTGTTCCCTCGCCAGCTACAGTCTGGAAACTTCCCAGCTGATCAGTCAGTGCTCACAGCTTTCACAGGCGACGGCCAAGCACCCCCAGTGAGAGGGGCCTGCTCTCGTCAGCGGCGCCGTGTTTGGGTCCCAGGGATCCGAGGACCCCGTGTTCCCACTGCGGCGAGAGGACCCCGCTGGGGTTCCCGCTGCGGCGAGAGCAGGCTGCCCACCGGCTCTGGTCATAGGACATTGGCCCTGCCGCCGTCTGTCCCTGCAAATCACCACCCCGAGGGCTCAGGTGCCCCGTTCCCCCAGCCAGCAGCAGCTTTGTCTCTGGAAGAACTCAGATCTCAGAAGAGCTGGTCACCACACGACCGCGACCCAGGATACCCGCTCCTGTGACTGACAGTTTTCACAGCCGCCCCCAGGGGTGGAGGGCATGAGCACAATGCACCTGCTGCTTAGAGGATGGCCAGGCAGCACCCTGAACGCACAGGGCTGCACCCTGTGAGGGGAGAGAGAGGGACCCAGACAGACAGACTGAGGCAGGAGATCCAGACAGACAGACGGAGGCAGAGAGACCCAGACAGACAGACAGAGGCAGAGAGACCGAGAGAGAAGGAACCAGGGAGAAGAAAGAGCCCAAGTAACACACAAATGTCAAGGGTGATCGTCGGTATAGAACTCTCAAGTTATTTTTACTTTTATCTCTACCTTATTTTTCAAATTTCTATTATAAGCACGTGGCAGGTTTATAAAAGAAAAATAAGTTGAAAATGCTTAAAGGCTTCTTTCTTTCTCTCCCCTCCCTCTTTCCCTCTCTTTCTCCCTCCCTCCCTCCCGTCCTTCCTTCCTGTTAACCCTCACCCTAGGATATTTTCCCATTGATTTTTAGGGAGAGTGGAAGAGAGAAAGACAGAGAGAAACATTGATGTGAGAGAGACACATCGATTGGTTGCCTCCTGTACGTGCCCTGGCCAGGACCTGGGCTGGGAGGAGCCTGCAACTGAGGTACATGTCCTTGGCCGGAATCGAACCCGGGACCCTTCGGTCCGCAGGCTGGCGCTCTATCCACTGAGCCACACCGGCCAGGGCTGAAGGCATCTTCCTGTGACAGAGGAGACAGTACCGACCGACCGGGGAGCTCACTGCCTGCCTCAGTGCTAGTCTGCCCCCAGCAGCCTCCTGGACGCGGGTCCTTTGCGTCCTGCGCTTTAAGGTGAAGGGACCAGCGCCTTAGCCGGCCTCCCTGCCACCATCCCGGCCGGCCCCGCGGCCCTGCCCGGCCCAGAGCAGAGGCCGATGCGCCCGGCACACTCACAGCTGCTGGGCGGGTGGCTCTGAAAGTCCAGCGACATGTTGCTCACGAAGCTGCTGTCCACGATGTCATGCCACTGGATGGTCTCCATGTTGCAGAGGGTGGGGTTGTTGTTGAAGCGCACGGCGCCCTGCAGGATTTCTGCGGGAGAGAGGACGGTGAGCCCTCACGCAGTGTGCACGCGTTTCTTTCTTTTTATTTTGTTAACGCTCAGCCGAGGATATTTTCCCATTGATTTTTAGAGAGAGTGGAAGAGAGAGGGAAAGACAGAAACATCGATGTGAGAGAAACATGTCGATTGGTTGCCCCCTGCACATGCCCTGATCAGGGCCCGGGCAGAGCCTGCAACCAAGGTACATGACCTTGACCGAATCGAACCCGGGACCGTTTGGTCCGCAGGCCGATGCTCTTCCAGGCTGCATTCTGCTGGACGGACGCCAGCAAGCCAAGGAGACTCCCCGTGGAATTCCACGGCAGCAGGTGGAGAATGAGCTGAGGCCCCGTCAGTGTGGCTCAGTGTTTAGAGCTGTCATTCAGTAACCACTACGTTTCATGTCCCTGCCACAGAGTGAGGGCACAGCCACTAGTATCTTCAGTTTTTAAAAAACCAGCTTCCCATCTCTCCTACCACTTTCCAGCTTCCTGTCAGAGGACCCTCACGCGTGACCAGCCACAGAAATTCAGTCCTCCCCTGTCACACCTTCCTTCCTCGGCCTGACTTAGACAACGTGATCCAGGAAACTGTCTCAAATATGCGTTGATTTTGTTGTTGTTAATCCTCTTCCGAGGACATTTTTTTTTTCATTGATTTTTAGAGAGAATGGAAGGGAGGGAGGGAGGGGAGAGAGAAAGAGAGAGAGAAACATTGATGTGAGATAGACACAATGATTGGTTGCCTCCTGCACACATCCAGACTGGGGTGGGGATTAAACCCACAATCCAGGTATGTTCCTTGACCGGGAATCACACCTGTGACCCCTTGGTGTGTGGGTCCACGTTCTGACCACTGTGCACACCAGCCAGGCACTAGGGGTTGATTTTTAATGCATGTCCCTTACACCTGAGGCCAAGGTCACAAGACTGGCAGCTTATTTGCTCCCTAGGCACAGAAAGTCTGCTACACTCTCATTCTCCCAGAGCCTTCACCATTTCTAACTCTCCGGATGCTTTTCTGTGAACACGGGATAACCTGGCTACATCTCCCCTTCCCATTGCACCGTGTACCACCTTTTCAGTAACCTCCACTGGCTGTATCTCGCACATGAGTGGCACGGGATACAAGAGAAAGAAACTCAGTTGCCTACAAGGGAATACCCATTCGACTGTCAGCTGATTTCTCAACAGAAACTATGCAGGCCAGAAGGGAGTGGCAAGAAATACTCAAAGTGATGAATAGCAAGAACCTACAACCAAGATTACTCTACCCAGCAAAGCTATTATTTAGAATCGAAGATCAGATAAAGAGCTTCACAGACAAGAAAAAGCTAAAGGAGCTTATCACCACCAAACCACTATTCCATGAAATGTTGAAGCGTATTCTTTCATAAGAGGAAGAAGAAGAAAAAGGATAAATATTTGAACAGCAAAATGGCAATAAATACATATCTATCAACAATTGAATCTAAAAATCAAAATAAAGGATCAAGAAATCTAATAAAGTAAACGGATGAATAAAATAGAATCAGAGGCATGGAGACATGGAACAGACTGATGCATCTCAGAGGGAAAGGGGGAGGCGTGTGTGAAGAGATTAACCAAAGAAATTATATGCATGTATGCGTTAGCTATGGACACAGACAACAGGGTGGCAAAAGTCTGGGGTGGGGTGGAAACCAGTGGAGAGAGGCAATGGTGAGGGGTTGGGGGGGAGGGAGACATCTGTAATACTCTCAATAATAAAGATTAAAAAACCCACATTTGTTGTGATGAATAAAGTCTTCCCTGAGTGAAATGAAGAAGGGCCAGGTGGGCTGTGTCCCATTTCTGCCCTAGGGCCCCCGGGCCGGCCGCTCACCCTGTAGGTTCCGCATGGGCAGCTCCCGCAGGCCGGTCTTGTTGGCGCCGTAGTTGGACAGGACGGACAAGGCGTGGGTGTTCTCGAAGAGCATGTTTCCCCGGATGATCTGCAGGTTCTCCAGGGGGATCTTCTCCACCACGTTGAGGGCAATGAGGACGTAGCCGGCCACCTCCTGGATGGTCTGAGGAGACAAAGCGTGAAGCTGGCCTATCTCCTTCGAGGAGCTCAAGAGCGTGAGGTCTAACACGGGCCCAGGGAACCAGGACGCCCCTC
Source organism: Myotis vivesi (assembly GCA_035771395.1). NCBI lineage: Eukaryota > Metazoa > Chordata > Mammalia > Chiroptera > Vespertilionidae > Myotis > Myotis vivesi. The sequence goes on from JAWPEG010064500.1 coordinate 80,752,963, forward strand.
TGAACAACGCACACGCGTGGTGACGGCCATAGAGCATGTGGGTGACTGCACGGAGGGTGTGGCAGGCTATGGGGGCACAGTCGTTCCCACTTCGTGCCCCCTGAGCCCGCTGGCAGCAGGAAAGGGCAACGTGATTACTCAGCAAAACGGTGACTCACTTCCCTTGGCCTTCAACACACTCAGGTGAAGATGGGAACGGCTTTATTAATTTATCTTGCATCTGTCCTGCCTGCTTGCTCAGGAAAAAAAGAACACAGCAACCCGGAAAGAGGCCAATCACACCCAGAGTTCACCTGCTGGCTCCTGTTGGCTCTCTGGAGCCGACTGAGAAACATGGGGACACTTGTGAAATGCGGTTAAACTCTTGGCGGTTGGAAAGCAACCGTGGCGGGAGTGTTTACACCAAGGCAATGGGCAGATGCTACAAAGCAAGGCTTTTCAAAAAGTAAGAGCCAGTTCCCAGGGTGCCACGGCGGAAGCCATGGCGACAAGATACCTCTCGGTGTCTATGATGACCGTGGAGCGCCGGCCGGGCCTGTCCCTCTGGGGCGTCCTTTGGTGACCTGGCACTAGCTGGGAGAGTGGCCTCCTCATGCAACGTGCACCTCACGCTCCCTAGGACTCGGAACTGCCATGGCCGAAGCCAACACGCGCCCAGGAGAATGCCGCCCGGGCCTGTGCCTGCCTCTCTCCACTCCTGGGCAAGGCACCGAACTCACGGAACCAACCTTTAGGAAGGACAGGTCGTAGTCCCTCTGCATGTAGGTAATCTCCAGGTTCCCAAGGACCACCTCACAGTTGTTGAGCATTCGCTGGAGGCTCAGGAAGTGGTCGTCGAACGTGCCCAGCTGGGTGAGCTTGTTGTTGGTGCCCTGGCAAACTGGGGGGGGGGGGGGGG
>JAWPEG010064500.1:80753886-80769950 GCA_035771395.1 Myotis vivesi
AAGGTATCTCATGAAATGCCCAGGAAGGCACACAACTAAAATAAAACCACATTCATAAACGCCAACGGACTCTGTGCTCCGGCGACTCAGGACGTTAATTCTGATGGAGGCAGACGTGATATCACAGGGCTAAGCTTTACAAGGTGCAGGGCAGCGGAAGGAAGAGCTCACTCCTACACGCAGGGACTCGTTCAAACGTGTTCGAAAGTCACGGGGACACAGACGAGATTCTATAAAAACCTCTCAGATGAGACAGTCGGTAAGAACCTCAGCAGGCCAAACAATACGCATCAGAGAGCGTATGAATAATGTAATTACAACGTCAACTTAATAACTGCATTGAGAACTTTTTACTTTGCCAAAAGAGAGCACGCCGCCTCCTGTGTGTCAAAGGATATTTACAAACGTAATACACACCAGGCGATGTGTGCGGACCACCACGGGGTACAGCCGAGGGTCGATGACGAGCGCGTCCAGGAGAACCCAGAGGGGGGAGATTTAAGATCGTCTTCTAAGCGAACGCCTCGGAGACTAAACCCAAGGTCTCATTAGATAAGGTTTAGTGAATAACGAATGGAAACATACATTCAAAAACCGCCAGTGAGAAACCGACAGTGCTCCGATAGTCCGCCCTCCCTGGGGGCCCCGCCCGCACAGGCGCGCTCCCCGGCCCGCCGGCACCGCCTAGGCGCACTCAGCTCCTTCGAGCGCGACGCTACCAGACTTCATACCAGACATTTCCCATTAGGGGGAGACCCACTCCGCAGTCTGTATTTCAGAGCCAAGGAGAGGATGATATGAAGTCACATTTACAAGCCCAGCTCTTTAAAGGACACGTTCAGGCAAGCGTAACAGAACAAAGGGGTTCGGGCCTTTGAAGCTGGGAGCTTTGAACCACAATCCCTCTGGGAGTGAAGACACAGGGCCCCTGGCCTCAGAGGGGAGACCAGGACCGGCTGGGGTCGTCCGGGTGTGCAGAGGCAGCACCACCATGAGCAGCCAGGGGCTGAGCCCCAAGACAAGGCCAGTCCCCAGGCGGGACCTCCTCGAGGTCACCCCCGAAACCTGCGCTGCTCTTCCTCGGCCTCTGAACACCGCCATGGGAACTGCCCGCCCAGCATCACCTGGCGTCTGCCCTTGCTCCTCGGTGTCAGGGCAGAGAGCACAAGTTCAGATGCCAGCGCTGGGCATGAAGCTCCCCCACTCCTCGTTCATCCTGTGGGGGCCCTCCCTGCCCCGCTCCCCGCCGTGTCTCACCCACACTCTGCGGCAGAGGGAAAGTCACATGGGAACTCTGATGGCGCCCCATTGACTGGCTTCCAACCACAACGTTGGGTGGACCCAACGCGGCCGGCCGCTGCCTTCGCCCAGGAGTCCGGGCTGCTCGCTTTCAGCCTCGACGTGGAACCCTTGAGCACAGTTGGTTGCGAGGCACGGGGACAGGGCCAGACCTACTTCCCAGCGCCAGGTCCTGCGTGAAGGCGCCCCCACGATGTAGGCGCAGGGTTGTGGCGGTGACTCGGGTTCCCCACCAGCACACCTGGAGGCCACCACCGCTCCCCTAGCGACAGGCCGGCCCTCCACCTTTCGGCCTACCCGACTGGCTGCAGGCTAGGTGGCCACAGGTGTTGGGCGTGCCCTCGTGCCAGCCAGGTGAACGGTGTCGGCGGGAACTTGTGGGGGGGGGGCACCCCTCAGGAGTTCTCAGCCACAGAGGGAGACACATAGCTGCTTCCACCGTAAACGAGGAAGGACATTTGCTTGTGAGCTTCTCTACTCGGAGCCAAAGGGTGTTTACTGTCACATCGATGGGGCCCCTGGTACACGCGCCACTGAAGTTCAGCCGGTTTTATTCCAGAAACGGATAATGTCAAGAAGACGGCACTTGTGCCTTCATTCCGCCCTCCTCTCGCTCATCCAGAATGCGCCCAGTGAGCACCTGGAGAGTTTTGCGATGAGTCTCCGTCACTCGGCCTCGTGGTTCAGGGTGAGGCACTTCGATCGTCAGAAACAGATCTTCTCTTTGGAAGATGACAGCAGCACTGCTCACTGCTGATATGAACGTGAATTCATGAACCATGTTGGGGACCCACTGGGCAGTGTGTGTGACTGAACCAGGGGTGGGCAAACTTTTTGACTCGAGGGCCACAGTGGGTGCTTAAACTGGACCGGAGGCCGGAACAAAAGCATGGATGGAGTGTCTGTGTGAACGAATATAAATTCAAAGTAAACATCATTACATAAAAGGGTACGGTCTTTTTTTTTTTTTTAGTTTTATTCAGTTTTTTTTAGTTTGCCCATGGCTGGACTAAACCAATGTGCTTTCATTCCATGTCATGAGGATCCCACTTCGGAAAATGTATCGGAGGAAAGAGACCCAAATATGGAAGAAAAAGAAGCTTTGTGCAAAATGTTGATCGTTATTGATTTGTTTTTTAATAATGCCCCCCCCCCCCGGCCTCCATCACAAAGAACGTTAGAAGCCAGCTGTCCAACGTGTCTGTTCTGGGGGAGAAGAAGGCTGCTGGCGTTTACTTGGTTCGGACTGAGGCAGGCCCACCTGGAACCTGTTCCCCAGGTGAGGCCTGAAGTCCCCACCCGAAGCAATCATGGCCCGGCCGTTTCTCCGGAGGCACCCCCTGCCTCGCCCACGTGCCCACAGGACACAGCGGCAGCTGCGAGAACCCGCACAGGACCGGAATGACCCTCGGTCTCTTGATGGAACAAAGTATAATCTTGGTCCACCTTTCACACCAAATATCTCATGTTATGAAATAAAGCAATGGGAACATTTAAATATGACGCCACTGAGCCAGTAAATGTATTAAAAAAAAAAAATCACGTCTTGATCGGTTTGGCTCAGTGGATAGAGCATCGGCCTCCGGACTGAAGGGTCCCGTGTTTGATTCCGGTCAAGGGCATATACCTTGGTTGCGGGCACATCCCCAGTAGGGGGTGGGCAGGAGGCAGCTGATCGATGTTTCTCTCTCATCGATGTTTCTAACTCTCTATCCCTCTCCCTTCCTCTCTGTAAAAAATCAATAAAATATATTTTAAAAAAATAAATAAAAATCACAGACCCGCTGGCAGATTTAAGACAAAACCACAGAGAGCGAGCGCCTATTAATTCATCCAGGAGAACATTCTTGTTCAGCCACTGCCTCACGGTGTGCCCTTGCGGCACCGCCGGCAGCTCCAGCTCCGGAGGTGCTTTCCTCCAATGCAGACCCAGGGACACCCGCCTCCCAGGCTGCCGAGGAGGCCGAACGGCAGGAAAGCTTGGAGCTCCTTCCGTTAGAGGGAACGACTGGGAATGTGCGGGATGTGCGGGGTGCATCGGACGGTCGTGTGCCTGCCCCGGGCGTTGTCTGTTTCATTGGGAGCAACTGGATCTGCAGATAGGCTTAGTCAAAAGTGGAGTGCTAAGCAGAGTTACTTTGTAGAACCTTCATAAAGAAGAGGGAGGGAGAGAGAGAGAGAGAGAGAGATGCTATACTTTAAGAATGTCCTTAAAATATGCATTTAGGACTAGGTGTTTAAGCAATTTATCCGAAGAGAGAAGAGATTCAATATGACTTCAGTGCTGTATGTTTCACGACTAACAGTGTGTGCCCAGTCCCGTGTGCACTATGCCTGGCTTTACCCCTCGAAAACCTGAGGGCAGATTCCACTGAGTCAAGAGCAGCAGGACCTACTCAGCACTTAGCTTTTCTTCCTCAAAAGTGGTGACGAGTCGGAACCGCAGAGAAAAGCTGAAAGGACCGTACTGCGGGCATGCTTCCGTTAGCATGTTGCTATGTTCCCCTCGTCACGTATCTACTCATCTTACTTTTTTTTTTTTAAATGTTTTTACTGATTTTAGAGATAGAGGAAGGGAGAGGGAGAGAGTGATAGAAACATCAATGATGAGAGAGAACCATTGATTGGCTGCCTCCTGCATGCCCCGCACTGGGGATCGAGCCCGCAACCCGGGCCTGTGCCCTGACCGGGAATCGAACTGTGACTTCCCAATTCAAAGGTCGACGCTCACCCACTGACCACGCCGGCCAGGGCTGTCTTACTTTCGATGTATTTTAAAGGAAGGGGCAGATATCAGTACGCGTCACCCCGCAGGCCACCGCTTCTGGTTCAATGACTGTTTTCTCTGCTGACGACGGAACATGCAGAGGAAAGTGTGACCTAATCCCTCTGCAGCGGGGCACCTGGCGAGTTTCTACAAATGCACACGTGCGCACACGCATGTCACCCGCACTCCTCTCACACGAGAGGACACACCATCACCCTAGTGAGCCCTGCACGCCCCTCCCGCGGATCCCTGCCCCCCAGCCTTGCGGGCTTCAGGGCTCGGCACTAGAGGGATGGCGCCACGCTGTCCCTGTGGGCGAAGTGCCCTCCAGAGGGCAGCCAGGCTTCTGGGGGTCCCCACGGTGAGGCCTGGCATCTGCTCAGCTCTGAGCGACGGGCTCAGGCAAGGGCTTGTGGGAAACTGTCTGCTGTTATCCTTGGACACCGAGGGCTGGCCCACAGCCTGGCCATGTTTTTTCTCGAGCCCTACACCTTATCGTAACCAAGAATAAAACAAGCTGTCTCCCTGAAGTCTCAAAATGCCCTTCCTCTGTGTGTGTGTGTGTGTGTGTGGGGAGGGGCGGAGCCTGCCCCCCCCCCCCGCCCCGTGGCATTAGGGGGTCGGCACCCCTCTTTGCCCACAAGCCTGGGCAAGACATTCAAACCAGTTTCTTCAAGTTTCCCCCAACCCACTTAGATGCTTGGAAGTGCCTGAGTAACAGTGTAATTGTTTTAATTTGTTGTTTTCTCGACGCCACATTAATGGCTGCCCGGGCGGCTGAGCCCTCGTAAACCTCTCCCTCTGCCTCCTGAGCTGTCTCGGCCCGTTTTCCACGGAGCGCCTCGTTCTGAAGCAGAAATCACGTTTTTCTTATTTCTTCCACATTTTCTTCATTTCTCGAATTTTCTACAGTGACCAGATATGACTTTATAATAACAAGTAACTGAGGATACAATGTACGAAAATCTGCGGTGCACGAGAGAAGGTGGGTATGTTAATAAAATACACTTTTTTAAAGAAAAAAAAATGGAGAAGCCACCACGCACACGCACAACTACTGAGATCCTCCAAGTTTTCCGTGATTCACGATAGGAGGCTTCGTGAAACTGCTTTAACAACGAGAAACAATCGGTGAGCAATGCAGAACCACCTGCAGACCGTGTGAGAAGGCAAGCGACGACACTGTGATTCGTTCCTCGCACTATTTCTCAGAACAGGTGCATAGGGTGGCTCTTGGGAGACACCGGGCATCGTACGGCGACGGTTTCCAGATCTATAAATACATTTTTAAACTTCAGGGACCACAGAGTACATTTACCCACAGAGAAATGTTACAAAGCATGATTACAGTGCCAGACTCGCCTATGAAGATTGGTAATAATGGGAACGTAGGAAAATGACAGCTGACTCACATGCAATGGTAATTAGGACAACAATGGAAGCAAGCACAGAGCAGCACCAACATGTTCGCTGTGGGCTGAACCAAAGTCTTTGGCATGTGGGGGAAGTCTCACTAGAGTGGCGATGATTTTTCTTGATTTTCCAAAACTTTCTCTTTTGTCCACAGTTCCTTGCTGGTCATATTCGAGTTCATGATGAATGATTAACTCGCGGCTTGTAGGCATCCAAAGAGCGTTGACTTTGCATCTGCACGGCAACCGGGAAATGCTCAGGGGACACTCAGAAGTCCTCTCCAACACCCGGTCACCCGCCCTGTGCACCTGCCCCCGGGTGGCACCTGCCACGCACGCTGTGGCACGGCCAACACGCTGCACACTGAGGGACCCTAATAAGTTAGCGAGCAGAAGACTTTAGGTCAGTGGTTCTCAACCTTCCTGACGCCGCGACCCTTTAATACAGTTCCTCATGTTGTGGTGACCCCCAACCATAAAATTGTTTTCGTTGCTACTTCATAACTGTAATTTTGCTACCGTTATGAATCATAATGTAAATATCTGATATGCAGGATGTATTTTCATTGTTCGTGACCCACAGGTTGAGAACCACTGCTTTAGAATAATATCTTTCATTTCTGATGTGATGAAGAGAACACCAACACTTGTAGGTCTCCATCCCCAGGATTCTCTTCAGAGCCAGTAAAACAATCCCAAGATGCCTGACCGGCGTGGCTCAGTGGTTGAGCTTCAATCTATGAACCAGGAGGTCACAGTTGGATTCCCGGTCAGGGCACATACCTGGATTGTGGGCTCCATCTCCAGTGTGTCCCTCTCCAGCTCGCCCACTGCCTCGTGTGTGCGCCTGAGGCACCATGGCCTGTGGAGGCGTCGGGGTGGCTGTGGCCTCGAGGCCGGTGCGTCCCGCCGCGCGGTGGCCCCGGGGGCTGTCTGTGCTGCTCACTCCTCACCCGCGAGACACAGTCAGACAACAGAACGGCCGTGGCCAGGACGGATCGGAAGCGGCTGCCGGAAGGAGCACCTGGCCCTTCGGGAGAGGCCTTTATCCATGAAGTAGCCGCAGGCACCCTCAGTCACGCAGGAGACGCGCTCAAGGAACATGGGACAGGGACTCCCTGCTGGTTACCGGGCAACGGACAGGCGGCCGCTCCCACCGAGGGAGGACCACGCTGCCTGGAGGCCGGGCCGTTGGGAGATGTTAGCACGGCCTCCTGCAGCCCCCCGCCCGCCCCCAGGAAACAGCTGCCTTCCGTGTCCTCGCTCCCCTCCCTGGGCCACCGCTGTGCCCCCATGTGGGTACAGGGGCCCCTCCGCCCGGTGGCCGGTACTCACAGGAGTCCTCCCCAGCCGTGAGCACCCTCCGGAGAGGGTGAGTCATGTGCCAGGAAGCGAGGCTTTCCAGCAGCCGGGGGCGAGGCCTGGCTGGCGGCAGACGCGGCCGGTTCCGCCCCCTCCCGAGATGGCTGACGTGTTCTTTACAAGTTTTCTTCTGTGATTGCACATCTTTTAAAAAGCCTCTTTCTCTCACGCACACTTGTGTTTGCTTCTTTTTTTTGGTATTCCTCACCCAAGGAGATTTTTCCCATTGAGTTTTAGAGAGAGTGGAAGGGACGGGGAGAGACCGAGCGAGAAGCCTCAATGGGAGAGAGACAGCATGCGCCCCGGCCGGGGCCGGGGATGGAGCCTGCACCCGAGGTACTGGAATCGAACCCGCGGCCCTTCAGTCCCAGGGCCGATGCTCTAACCACTGAGCAACATGGCCGGGCACCCCTCAGCTTTGTTGACTCTGGAACAAGCAGCAAACTGAGTGGCCCCTGCCAGCGACCAGTGGCCATGGCTCAGGGGCTGGAGGAGAAGGTGGCTCCCCCACCATCAGGCACCGTCTCCATCACGGGGGTCTCTTCCCGCTTTGTCCATGATGCAGGGGCTCCTGGGGAGGACTCGGGGGTGGGCGGTGGAGACTCTGGTTAAGGCCAATGGCACGTGGCCGACCCCCAATCAATGCCACGTGACTCCAGTCCGCGCGGGGCCTGGCCGGGTTCCCGGCGGGATGAGCCGCTTCGCTTCCTTCCCCCGGCGCCCGAGGCTGCCCTCTGCCCTCCACCCTCTGCCCTCCACTCCCTCCGCTGTGTGCGGCCTGGCGGGCGGCCTGTGCTCGGGCCCCGCGGGAGGGGCAGCTGGAGCCGGCCACGGCCACCTGGCCCGCCTGGTCACAGGGGCGGCCGGGCTCCGAGGACGGCGTGTGGGCCGTGTCCTCCAGCCGCCCCTGGGCACGGGGAGGAGGAGGCCGAAGCCCCGGGGCCTTTCAGAGCAGCCCCTGCAGAAGCTGCTCCAGCTCCCGAGCAGCCCCTCCCCCCGGCCTTGCGGTGGTTCCCTAAGTGGGGCTGGGGCTGTGGGCTGTGTGTCTGCACGTGTTTTTGTCTGATGCTCATTTTGAAATGGACATTTTGTTTCCACTTACTCCTCCTTAATTTAAGTATCTCCTCAAGTCGCTTTTCCAAGGGGAAAGGAAGCGGCAGCTCCCAGTCCTCCCGGGCCTGGGCGAGGCTGGACCCTCTTCCCGGGCCAGCTCTGCAAGCAGAACCTGCCTCCTGGGCCTGGGTGAGGCCGGACCCGACCCTCTCTCGGGTCAGCTCTGCAAGCACAGCCCGCCTCCCAGCGCTGAGCGGGAACACGGACTTGAAAGCCACCAGCAGCCACCAGGGGAGCGGGCCCAAGCCAAGCCCGGCCCCGGGACTCTTCATTAGGCTCAGATGCAAGGGTCTCTTCACGTGAGCCCTTATGGGGAGCGCCAGCCACTAAAAGCAACCGTTCTCCCGGCCGGCGTGGCGCAGTGGCTGAGCGTCGACCTATGAACCAGGAGGTCACAGTTCGATTCCTGGTACATGCAAGGGTTGCAGGCTCGATGCCCAGTGTGGGCTGTGCAGGAGGCAGCCGATCAATGTTGCATTCTCACATCAATGTTGCTCTTTCTCTCTCCCCCTGTTCTTTTCTCTTAAATCAATAATGATAATAATAATAATAATAATAATAATGATAATAAAAGAGTAATATGCTAATTAGACCAGACGTCCTTCCGGATGTCCTTCTGGACGACGTTCCAGATGAAGCGCGGGCTGCGAGGGAAGCCTGGGTCCCAGGGGGAAGCGGTGCTGGCAGCCGGGGGAAGGAAGGCCTACGCTTACATGAATTTCGTGCATTGAGCCTTAGTATGTATATAAAAGCAACAGTTCTCATAGGCAGCCACTTGCTATCAGGCGGGTTCCCTGCCTGGAGAAAGAAGAGACGGTGCTGCCAGCCAGCACGGCCTCTCATCGCCACAGGTCTCCATCCAGGAAACAGGGCCCGCAGTCTCGACCCAGAGCAGGCCGGGCAGCCTTCTGAAAAGAGCAGGGACTAGCCCTGGCCGGTGCGGCTCAGTGGGTGGAGCACCGCCCCATGCACCACAAGGTCCCTGGTTCCATTCCTGGTTAGGAATGGCTTTGTGTCCAGGGTGCTGCCGCTCTGCTTGGCATCTTTACTGTTAGGACTGAACACACAACCCCACGTGTCCCACTACCTCCTAGCTTTCCACGCCCGGGAGATGGTTGTCAGACCGGCTTGTCCGTCCCGAGGGACTGATCGTTTTGATCTCGCTCAGAGGGTCTGGCACGCCCACGCTGTGTCCACAGCTCCGTCACGGAACCCTTCCTCGCCTTGATCTGAAGCTGGCCCACGGCTTGTGTCCTCTGGCTTAGCACGGAGGCATCCCACTTCTCCTCCACCTCACAGCCTGCAGGCCCCTGCCCCCCCAGGGCTGTCCTCCAGCCCTCCTCCCCGTCCGGCCTCCTGCACAGCCACGTCCCCCAGAAAGACCCTGTGCGGCTCCTCTGCCCGGCTTCCTCTCGGGGTTCGCCTTCGCTCCCGCTGGGGCGATAGAAGCGTTCTGTTGTCTCACAGCATTTTCTGTCTCTTTCACGAACACTATGTCATCCCGAGAACAACAGCAAACATTCTGTTTCCTTTGCGGTCCCTTTCGTTTATGACCCAGTCGGCAAGCAATAAAAGATGAATAAATATCGCTGAAGTACTTGCAGAAACATCACGTATAAGTTTTCAGCGGCCTTGGATCACTACTTTCTTTTTTTAAGGTTTAATAACGCACACACCAGTTGAGCAATGGAAATGGAATCCCCATGGTGTCTATTAATAGTCGGGCTGCCGGTAAATTCCTCCCCAGCTGGATGAGAAAGTATTTTTCCTTGCTTGGTGTTCAGTTTCTATAGCACCCTACTGACCCCGCAGAATCCGAGCTGCTACAGGCTGTAGATACAGAACCGGTGCTGGCAGTCCCTTTTCCGATCGGACGTGTTTGGGATTCAAACATAGCGATGCTTTCCCCAAACCATGAACCTCTTAGAATAACAGACACGAAGACATATCGCGACCATCCTGGCTTTGCTATTACTTGTTATCCAAGAGGACAGACACATAAAGATAAGTCACACGGGTGACTCGCAAAACAGATTTCCTACTTTCCTCTAAAAATTGCAACCTTCCACTTTTCTCCTTGTGTGTTTATCTTGCTTCCAGAAAAGACTTGGCCTCTCTTCTTTGTTAACCTTTCTGTTGCAGCTTTCATGTTGAAGTGCGACAATGACGGGGAACGGGTCCATCATTACGGCAATTCGAGGCCAAAGACTCCGGGAGTGGATTCCCTCATCTCTTAGCAAGAAACTCCTTGCGCCTCCTCTGCGCCTCCCTCCCCCTTCCCGCCCCAGACACTTAAAGAAAATGCCCAGAAACCTCCTCGGCTGCTTTGGGTGATCAAAAGTGTCTTTCAAAACACAGGTGCTCCATTGCGTGGATGTTCCACTGTGTAGATGCTCCGTAGTTTTCTTAATCCACTCATCTGCTGATGGGCACTTAGGCTGTTTCCAGACCTTAGCTGTTGTAAACTGTGCTGCTATGAACATAGGGGTGTATATATTCTTTCTGATGGGTGTTTCCGTTTTCTTTCCTAGAAGTGGGATGACTGGGTCAAACCATGGTACATTTACACCATGGAATACTACGCGGCAATAAAAAAGAAAGGACTCTTACCATTCGCAACAGCATGGAGGGACCTGGAGAGCATTATGCTGAGCGAAATAAACCAGTCAGAGAGAGACAAGGATCCCATGACTCACTCATCTGTGGAGTCTCATGAACCAAATGAACTGATGATCAAAATTAGACCCAGAGACCGAAAAGCATGAACAGACTGTTGAATCTCAGAGGGAAGGTGGGGGAGTGTGGGGGGCGGGGAGAGATCAACCGATGAACGTGTCTGCATATATGCATAACCTGGGGACACAGACACTGGGGTAGCGAGGGGCTGGGGGTGGGGGGATGGGAGCGGGCTGGAAGAAGTCAATGGGGGGGGGAGGACCTACGTAATACTTTCAACAATAAAGATTATAAAACATACACAGGCACTGTTATGTGAACCTCCATTGCCTTCCCCAAGATACTCCATGGCAGTGGTTCTCAACCTTCCTAATGCTGCGACCCTTTAATACAGTTCCTCATGTTGTGGTGACCCCCAACCATAAAATTATTTTCGTTGTACTTCATAGCTGTAATTTTGCTACTATTATGAATCGTAATTTAAATATCTGATATGCAGGATGTATTTTCATTGTTACAAATTGAACACAATTAAAGCATAGTGATTAATCACAAAAACAATATGTAATTATATATGTTTTCCGATGGTCTTAGGCGACCCCTGTGAAAGGGTCGTTCAACCCACAAAGGGGTCGCGACCCACAGGTTGAGAACCTCTCCTCTAAGGTGAGGCCAATCTCCGATGCCTAGAGACTTCCAGTGTTAAGGTGAGGGGTGAAGTGATGGGGCTGGAGCCACGTCTCAGGGTCTAGAAAAGCGCTCCCCCCAGAACCTCTTACCCCACCCCACGCCTCAGGACCAAGCCCAGGCTCCACCCTGCTCAGAGGTGGAACGGTCTGCCTTCGCCCCTGAGCCTGCCCTGGCTCTGCCGCTGCCCCTCCATCTGACCGAACACGTCGAGGGAGATAAAGTCATTCCTGGCAGCCGGGCCGTGTGCCCCTGCAGGCCAGGGCTGCGCGGGTTGCTGTCCAAAGGCCTTCAGATGGCTGGGGGGCCGGGGCCCTGGGCCATGGACATATTTCAATGGGCCGGTAATCTGTCATCTAAAGCACTTCTCTTGTTTGTTTGTCTTCTGGCTTTTTAAGCTGACGAGCTGGTTATGGAGGCCAGGAAGGAGAGGAGTGGAGGAGCGGCAATGTGCGCCTGATGCCTTAACTGAACTCATCCTTAAGCTGTTTACTCGGGCCCGCGGCCAGATCTTGGAAGCGTGGGGTGGGAGCAGAGGGGTGCCTCCCAGTGAGCGGATTCCTACTCTGTTGAACGACCCCTCAAACCAGATCTCCCCCGCCCGGAAGCTGAGAAAGTTTTCTACACAAGCACGTCTTTGTAAGCTCAATTGACTTTTACAATAACTAGTGCTTTGAGTTTAAGAAATACAGATGTTGTGTGGGCGGCGGCGAGGGTGAGGGGGTGGGGAGGGAAGGGGGGAATCAAGTGGAGTAAGGTTTAGATGTCTCCTCCTTCGGAAAATGTGGTAACACTTTCTTTCATGGAAAAAGCACATCGATGTGAAGGATTACTAAAACATGGAAATCGTTTGTAGAAGAGAGAGAGAGAGAAAGAGAGAGAGAGCACGCGAGAATGCGCGAACGCCATGGCTGCTGGGCGCAGGGAGGCCAGACTGGGCCATCTCCTTCCCAGGTCCTTGTGACAGAGTCTCTGGAATTGGAATTTTATGCTTGAAAATAGTCCAAAAGCTGGGGAGCACAACCAGGCCATTCACCCAAATGCTAGTTCAGTTTTCCAAACCAACACAAAACCCCAAAGATGAAGGAACAATGAGGAGTAAGTACTGTAAGTATCAGCCAAGGAATAAGGGAGCTCCGATGAACTCGCCAATCCATTCATTTTCATGGCGAAGTGGTTGTTGCCATTAGAAATACACTTGCCCTCCCTCCCCAAATCTCCTCACTCAGCGTTCAGTATTGACTTGAGGTTCAATGGGGGTGTTTGGGCTTGGCTGAAGGTTTGTGGCTGTTTCATAGGACAATTTCAAAAGTAAATTTTAAGCCCCAAATCCCACAATAGCTTTCACATAATGAATGGCTGGGCAAAGTATTCCTCCTCCCTGAGCCTCCCTATCCTCATCTGTAAGATGAGGCTAAAAAGTGCCTCACAACGGCTCATCATAAGGATTAAAATTGTTAATATCTGTAAAACAGTGTCAGGCTCATGTAAGCTATTGCTATCATCATTACCATCACCATCACCACCATGACCATCCTCCTCCTCCTCCTCATCATCTCCATCACTGCCATCATGATCATCATGACCATCATCTCCATCATCATCTCCATCATCATCATCATCATCATTTTCCCATCATCACCACAATCATGATCATCACCATCTCCATCATCATCACTATCATCCTCACTACCATCATCACCATCACCGTCTCCATCATCATGATCATCATCACCATCACCACCATCAAGATCATCACCATCTCCATCATCGTCACTATCATCCTCACCACCATCATCACCATCACCACCATCATTGTCTCCATCATCATGATCATCATCACCATCACCACCAAGATCATTACCATCTCCATCATCATCATCATCTCTATCGCTATCATCACCATGATCATCACCATCATCACCACCATCATCACCATCATCACCATCTCCATCATCATGACCATCTCCACCATCATGATCATCCATCACCATCTCCATCATCATCACTATCATCATCACCATCATCATCTCCGTCACTATCATTATCACCATGATCATCACCATGATCATTACTGGTGTCATTTTGGTGCCCAGGGTCCAGGGACATGGCATGGATGGGACTAACACTCTTCCTGCCTCATGAAGCTTACAGTCCATGTCTCCATGTAGGCATGAGTCAACCGAGTGCACTGCTCACGAGGGGCCCATCCTCGGAGCTGGTTATCTCTGGCCCAAACCAGTGCATAATGATGACGGAGATTTCATAAACATCCCAAGATCCACGGCATCCACACAGGGTCCCCTCCAGTTTCCAACCGTAGGTTGTACCCAAAGATCCTAAACAACACCGTGATTGTAGAGCTTGAATGTGTGATTTTGAAAAATCCAAAAACTTAACAAGAGCCAAGTGACCTTCCAGAGCCTTCTTGGTCCACACCTGTGCCCTGCACAGCCTCCGCTTGAAGATTCCGTCCACGTCAAGCCTCATGGGCATCTGAAACACACTGACACCACTAAAACGTGTCGAAACGAAGCTCTAGGTGCGACGGACGTGGTACGGATGGCACAGGAACACTGCCAATGGCGCAGGGGGGAACGGCAACAAGCCTGGACACTTCAAAACCATGACTGATCCACAAAACAAAAGCTCTTCCTGTAACATAAATTACAGCTTTCTGGTTCCCAGCTCTATTTGTTCATGGGCTCTCGCTTCCTAATGAGACTTTTTACAACTACACGCGCACACACACACGTGCACACTCACGCCTGAGCTGGGAAAGGCCAGCGGCTCCTCTCCTCGGACGCTCCCTCTCACTCTGCGCCCTCTCTGTGCCTCCCCTGCAGGCCTCCTTCCCGGGGCTGCATCGCGGGCCTGAGCTGACATGCGTGCTGGTGAGGCGTGCAACTCTGAGTTCCCCTGACCAGGCCTCGTGGAACGCAGCCCGGGTGGAGGGAGAGCAAGCCCGAGGGCGCCGCGTGGCGAGTGCACACACGAGGAGGTCCCGCAGTGTGAGCAGGGCCTTTCCCATGGGCTCGCTCCCGAAGGGGAAGGAAAGGCCAACACGCTTGTACGGAAAACACATCCTCTCTGGGACGCGTCATCCTGCGCAGACACGCAGTGTTCTCAGTGCTCCTTCTGCATTTTGCACGTAAAGGAGTGGCTATGATAATGACTATGATGAACTTACGCATCATTATTGTAATTGCTTTAGCAGATACCCACGTGCCAAAGAATGCCTCCATTCCCTGGCGCTCACCAGCACGCCACCGTCATCCTGCGGAACTGACTAGGTCCCAGCAGTCAACGTTACAGCCACGCCTCACAGCTGTTTTTTCCAGACAACACGTTTCAGACACAGCCTGGTGGCATGGAGAGACCAGGGCCCCTCAGCATCTCCTACAGGAAGCGGGGACGGGGTTCGGGACCTAGTCTGTGAGAGCCCCTGAGCCCAGAGCATCCCGGCCTCGGCGGTGTGCTGCCGCGAGCTCCTGGCAACCGTGCACCATCCGCCCCCCATCCTGAGGCGACCAGGGCCCGTGCACCGGCCGAGCCAGAGGGAACCCGTGTGAAGGCAGTGGCGAGGGGCAGGCTGTGACGCAGCTACAGCAGGGCTCACACTCTCATTCCCAGAGAGACAGAGGCACTGAACACACCCCAAACGCCCCCTGAAGGATCTGATGCTTGCGCTGGTCTGTGCAGAAGTTTGAGAGGAGAAAGGGGTAGAAAGAGACAGACTGTGGGATGACACTAGTGCAGGCAGTAGGAGGACACAGGTACATTTGCTGAGCTCGTCGGGACCGATGCCAGATGCCAGTCGGAACGGCTGCTCCCCGGGCACCGATTCGAGGGAGGGCGGCACGGAGGGCTGGAAGTGCCGCCAGCTGGGGCAGGAGGCTCTGCAGGGCAGGGGCGGTGAGGGGTGGGAGGGCCGCCAGTGCCAGAGGCGGTGGCATGCAGGCTGGGGCGGCGAGACAGGTGAGAGTTCAGGTTATCCAAGGGCGGGGATGGCTGAGGTCGGGGTGCCAGGAGGGAGGCTGAGGCGGAAGGAAAGGGCAGGGTGGGGTGGGGTGGGGAGAAATGCGGTGTTTGAGGGTTTAGCCAGAAGCTTTCTGGTTCATGGGCAGCTCTGAGGGCGGAGCCTCCTTTGCGAGTTACAGGCTGTTCCACAGAACACCTAACCAGTGGTCGGCAAACTGCGGCTCGTGAGCCACATGCGGCTCTTTGGCCCCTGCAGTGTGGCTCTTCCACAAAATACCGACTTCTGCGCATGGGCCACGAAGTTTCAATCGCACTGTACGTGCGCGCCCGCAGATGGTATTTTGTGGAAGAGCCACACTGAAGGGGCCAAAGAGCCGCATGTGGCTCGTGAGCCACGGTTCACCGACCACGGACCTAACCTGATACCATTCCTCCAGAACGCGGGCTCAGGCCCACCCTCAAAATCTCTTCTGGGTGGTAAGGAACCCCTCATATGAGGTAAAGGGACTCTCATGGCCTGAACTGAGATGAAAAACTCCCAATAGACAGGGTGTCTATTGCATCTTAAAAACCCTCCCTTGTGCTTGGACACTTGCATGGGACCTGTTCTCCCAGCCTCTTCAGCACAGCATCCAGCGTGACTCCAGACCGGACGGAAGAGCCACGGGCACGGGCAGACCTTGGCCGGATGCACGGGGGGGGGGGGGGGGGGGGGGGGGGGGGGGGGGGGGGGGGGGGGGGGGGGGGGGGGGGGGGGGGGGGGGGGG
>JAWPEG010064500.1:80772003-80789026 GCA_035771395.1 Myotis vivesi
AGGGAGGGAGGGAGGGAGGGAGGGAAGGAAGGAAGGAAGGAAGGAAGGAAGGAAGGGAGGAGGGAGGGAAGAAAGGAAGGAAGGGAGGGAGGGAGGGAGGAAGGAAGGAAGGAAGGAAGGAAGGAAGGAAAGAAGGAAGGAAGGGAGGAGGGTCTGGGCCTCATGGAGCTGGTTGCCCAGGAAGGAGGGAAGGAAGGAAGGAAGTTAGGAAGGAAGGAAGGAAGGAAGGGAGGGAGGGAGGGAGAGAGGGAGGAAGGAAGGAAGGAAGGAAGGGGGAAGGAGGGTCTGGGCCTCATGGAGCTGGTCGCCCAGGAAGGAGCGAGGCAGACCCTGCATCCGGTGTCTGTCCACACCTGCAGGACAGGCCAGCGCGAAGGGAAGTGAGCAGCCGCCTTCTCCGGGCTAATTTCCCCAACCACATCCTTGTGCCGTCAGACATTCCTTCTCACACAGTGAACAACCTTCAGGTGGGAGAATGGGCCGAGCATCTGTCCAACCCAGGACGGCGTCCACGGCGTTGCTCTGCGGCCTCCCTCGCAGGGAGGGGAGTGATGCCCGTGGCCCCAGGACAGAGCCCAGGGGTCACTCAGGGCCCCTCTGGCCTCCTCGGTGGAGCAGACGGGCGAGCAGCAGGGCGGGCCCAGCGTGGTGGGCGGGCTGGGGGGTGTCAGTCCCTGCCCGGTCCTGCTTCTCGTCTCCCCTCTTTTTCTAGGGCCCAGGCTGCCCGGCCTCCCCTCCGCCTCCCGGGCGTCGCACGGAGGCCCTCCTGGTGCCGCCTCCTGGGTTTCCTGTCGGCGGGATCCCACCTGGTGAAACTCCCGAGCCTCCAGCATGTCACCGTGGCTTTCTCCAGCCTCCACCACGCAGTCACCTTCGCAGGGACAAGTGTGGAAACCGTGGGAGACAAGACTTCCTGCTGTGGCGAGGCCATTGGCGGAATGCCCGGGCTGCGTCCGCCAACAGGCGGTGCGGGCTGCTCTCCCATCACCCAATCCTGGCCTCCTCCCCATTTTACGAAAGGAGAAACCGAGGTCTGGAGATAAGCTACTCATTTGACCAGGGAAGAGCCACAGTCGAGCCCTCATTCTGAGCCCTGGCTCCGGGCCGCCCGCCTCCTGCACGCCCCGTCCTGGGGATCGAGCCGATACCCGGGCATGTGCCCCGACCGGGAATCGAACCGTGTCCTCCTGGTTCATAGGCTGACGATCAACCCCCCCCTGGGGCCCGGGCTGCTGCAGGAAGGCCCTGTCCTGCTCGAGGTCGGCGGGCACCTGGACGGGACTTGAGCTCCTATAAAAAAATCCCAGAGTCCAGCAGCCCTGCTTTCTATCCCACCGCCTGGGTCAGGGTCACAGCCATGGCTCAGGGGCCGTCGTGCCGGCCGGACGGGACGCCGCCTGCGAACTCTCCGAGCTGGGTCCCCCCGCGGTGCTTTCGGATGGACGGAGTGACGTTTTCGGTGAATTTCCCCTCGCTGGCTCCTCAGGGGAGGAGGCCACTGGAATTTGATGGGGAATGTGGGAGGGGTTTTCTTGTCTCTAGGGCAGACACTCACTGTGTATCCGCACCCAGGACTTTTCACACACAGGCCCCCTGGCCACACCCACAGCCACGCCCAGCCCCCCCACCCCCCCTCCACGGACACGGGAGACCAGGCTCAGGGGCCCAGGCTGCACTGGGGGAGGAGAGGCTGTGTGTGTGGGGGCTGGGGGCTGTGTGATGAAGTGAACGGGGTTACCGAGCGTCCGCTGGACGCAGCCATGCACGGGCCCCCCTTGTCACCACCGCGGTCAGTGTTATCGGGTGTCCCTGCTGGCCAGAGGCTCCGGGAGTGGCTGTTCTGGTCACCGAGTTGCTGTTTAACTGAAGGCAGAGCAACCAAGTCTCTGAAGTGGGGCCTCCCTCCTGCCTGCCCCGTCACCTCCCTCTTTTCACTCTCAAACGTGTCCTGGCCTCAGCCCTGCGGTGTGGCTCAGTGGTGGAGCGTTGACCTATGAACCTGGAGGCCAGGGTCAATTCCCAGTCAAGGGCACATGCCCAGGTTTCAGGCTCCATCCCCAGTAGGGGGTGTGCAGGGGGCCACCCATCCATGGTTCTCTCTCATCATTGATGTTTCTCTTTCCTCCCTCCCCTCCCTTCCTCTCTGAAATAAAATAAGAAAAAGTGTCCTAGTTTGGAGAGAAATTATAGGGACACCCTGAGTCCAAGGGCAGCTCTGGTCTTCCTTCGGTAAGTATCTCAGGATCCTCAGGATAAAGTGGCCGCCCAGGCGGGCGGGGGCTGGGGCCCAGGTGGCAGCCCAGTGTGCCCGGGGCCGTGTGGTGCCCTGAACAGTGTCCAGGGCTGCGGTGAGGAGGCAGAGTCCAGGGGGGGACAGCGCCTCTCGGCGCCTCGGGCTCTCAGCGGTTCAAGGCCCTGTGGCCGGCACTCAGCCTGAGCGAGGCTCCGCACGGCATCACACTTCACACCGTGCTCCCCCCCTCGTCTCCGCTCTTCCAACCCCAACAGGCTCTCTCTCCTGCGAGGCTGTCCGTGCCCAGACGCGGGGCCTGCCCCTCCCAGTCTGGCAGGAAGGCGGCCCCCCCACGCTGCCGTCTGCCTCGGGGCCTGCCAGGGAGCCCGCCGGCCGCTCTGAGGCCGCGTCTAGACGACACTGAAGGCCTTGATTGGAAGTGACAGCCCCCAGCTAATCATCTGTTGGTTCAGATCCCAAATTACGGGGCTGAGCCGGGAGCCCTCCCACCAGCTGCCCGTCGCCGGGGGGGGGGGGGGGGGGAGTGTGTGTGGCTGTGCCCGCAGGTTGGCCTGGATCCTGTCACCTGCCAGATGCTTTGCTGGCTGCGCCCGGACCAGGGAAGGGCCCTGGGCTGCAGCCATCGGACATGAGAGCAGAGCTCCCGAGAGCAGCGCTGGGGGGACAGGCCTGGCCTCCCCGCGGGACGGAGCTCACCTGTGGGGGCTCACAGGGGGGCTGCTGCAGAGCGCAGGGTGCCCGCTCCTGGTCATGGCGTTGGTTTTTCCCATCCGAGGCGGAGCCCCAGGCAGAAGGGGCTTTGCCGCCTGGCTGCCCGCGAATCTGTGCCCCGGGCAAGGGCCTTTAGCACAACACCGGGCTCAGGGCTGTGCCCTCCCCATGAAACGTCCACTTCGCCTGGCACCACCCAGGCCCCTGAGTGGGTGTCTGTGTGTCCGCACCCGTGGGCTGGCAGCGGCGAGGCCGCCTGTAAGGAGAGCCCTCCACACAGCACCACCCCTTCTCTCAGGTCCTCTCTGCCACGGACTCGTCCACCCTGAGCAAACCAGCTCCTCGCGCTTCAGACCCACTCGGGCCTGTAAACCCGCACCCCCCCCCCCCCCCGCCCCTTACTAAAGAGGGCGGGTCACACCCCTGCTGCCTCCCACTCCAGAGGGGTCGGTCCTGCCCAGAGCCTGCTGACAACAGGCTTGGGAAACTGAAACCCAAGGCTAATGAAGAAAAAGGAAGAAAAGGTGTGAGGGTAAAAGAAAATCCCAGCCAGCCAGACGCAGCCTGCCAGACGCAGCCTGCCCGGCGCAGCTGCTCCCAAACCGGTTCCTGCGGGTTGCAAATCCCGCCCGCCCTGGCGGGGCGCAGACCCAGCTTCTGAGGACGGGAACACGGGGGACACGCTGTCCTCCCGGCGGCTGGGCTGGTGGAGCGGAGGGCGGGCCGCCCGGAGCGGCCACCACGTGGTCCCCGGCTGGCAGGGCCGCTGGGGGAAGAGAGCAGCCAGCTGTCGCTCGCATTCAGTGAGTCCAAATCTGATTTCTATGCCTTCTGACTCAGTTCCTGGGCCATCAATGGAAGGGGAAGCAACAATGATGCCTCCGAGAATAAGAGCGCGGGGCGCCTGGAAGCCCCCCAGCACCCCTCCCGGGAGGAAGCTCTCCTGGAGGCGCTGCGCCCCCCGATTCTGCAGCCGCCCCGGGAGTGTGAACGCACCCCCTTCTTGGCCTGGAAACGCTCTCCAGCTACTCACACCTGGGCCGCGGGCTGCCAGGCCAGCTGGGCACGGCGCAGGCCGGTGGCCGGGGGCCAGCGAGAGGCAGGAGAGAGGAGAGCGGCGGAAACTCGTCCCCCATGAAGTCTGAAAAGCAGGATTTGGACTTCCACTTCCGGACAGGGGCCCACGGCGGCGTGGAAACCCGGGGATCGCCGGGCAGAGCGCCGCCTGGCCCCCGAGGGCCATGGAGAAGTTGCCTCTCCTGAATTTCTTCTCATGGATAGATTTTGAGTTGAGCTGCAACTCAGTTAATCATCTTGAAACAGTTACGAATCAAAACAAAGGCCCGCTGATCAGTGAGGTTGGCGCCACCTGGGCTGTGCCCAGCCTCTGCCTGGCCTGGTGGGGGTGGGGGTGGGGGTGGGGCACGCAGAGGGCCGGGCCGGGCTGGCCACGGGTGCGGCGGCTGAGAGCAGGTGCACCTGGCTGTCTTCTCGTCTGCTGGGGTGGTTAGGGAGCAGGTCACAGAGACCCCTTTGGCTACATCCCTATGAAGGTTTCAAACTTTTCTCTTTGGAAATTCTCCTAAGAGTCACATGCACCTTCTCCCCACCTCCTTCTCCAACAGAATCCTGTAATGACAGCGTCACGCCTCTCAGCCATCCATGCGTGTGTCATGGCCCCTCAGAACTTTCTCTCCTTCCGGGCCCAGCCCGCCTTCCGTCTGGCTGGCTCGAGAACTGAGTTTGAAAGCTGTGTGTTGTGAAAGCACAGCCAGGACCCGGGCTGGACCCCTGAGGAACTGCACGGAAGAACTACTTTGGTGCCACTCAAAAAGAGGATGGCTGGCCTGGCCGGTGTTGCTCAGTGGATAGAGCGCCGGCCTTCGGACTGAAGGGT
The DNA here is from genome assembly GCA_035771395.1 of Myotis vivesi. NCBI lineage: Eukaryota > Metazoa > Chordata > Mammalia > Chiroptera > Vespertilionidae > Myotis > Myotis vivesi. The sequence continues at coordinate 80,776,866 of JAWPEG010064500.1, forward strand.
CCCAGGTTCGATTCCTGGTCAGGGCACATGCCTGGGTTTCGGGCTCAATCCCCAGTATGGGGTGTGCAGGGGGCAGCCGATCAATGATTCTCATCATTGATGTTTCTATCTCTCTCCCTCTCCCTCTCTACAATCCATAATAAATACCTTAAAAAAAAAGAGAGAGGATGGCTTTAAGGCTGTTTTTGCTTTTGTTTTTGAAATGCCAAACAGGCTCTTTAAACTTTTTATTTTTATTTTTATTCACTTCAGAGAGGCAGGGAGAGGGAGAGGGAGACAGAAACATCAATGATGAGAGAGAATCACTGATCGGCTGCCTCCTGCACCCCCCACACTGGGGATCGAGCCCACAACCTGGGCATGTGCCCTGACCAGAATCGAACCATGACCTCCAGTTTCATAGGTCGATGCTCAACCACTGAGCCACGCCGGCCGGGCCCAAACAGGCTGTTTGTCAGGCAAATAAGCCCATGCCCACAGTCCTGGGCCCCAAGGATCCTTAGGTTCTGTCCTTGGGGACAAGGTTGCACCTGAAGGAGGAGGCGGCCCTTCGAGGTCTCGGGTGGGACACAGCAGAGGCGATGCCCCGACGCACAGTGCCTCATGGGAAAGAGGAGGCCCCGGTCGCTGCCTCCCGACCGGCCTCGTCTTGCTTCCCGCTTGGCCTCCTGCAAGAGGACCCCCCCACTGTCCAGCAAGCGCGATGCTCCGAGCCTTGATTTCTGTTTCTTTTGAAGATGGCCACGAGGCTGCACCTCCGGCCGCACGCAGCCCGAGTCCTGTCCCCGGGAACACCGCCCAGCCCCGTCCCTGCACTCCTGGAGCTCCTTACGGAGCTTCTGCCGGGAACAGCCCCAGGTCACCGGCAGGAGGATGTGATCCTTGGAAAGAATGAGCCACCCTGGACGGCGCACACTCGGATCGCATCCATATTTTATGTGGAAGGGACTTTAAGTAACTTCACAGACGCCGTCATTTAATCCCCTGCACATGCCGGCTTCCAGGCTGCGGATCCACTGCCTAATAAGGCCGTCTGTTCTCCATTCGGGTTTCTGCATTCAACCTGCCCCACGCCGCCCCACTCCCGCCTTCCCGCCAGGCTCCCTCTATCACATGACCCTGTTCTTTCTCCATGAGCATTGAGTATCGTCAAAATTTCCTTGTTTTATAAAACTATATTCCTATTGATTTCAGACAGGAAGGGAGAGGGGGAGAGAGAAACATCAGTGATGAGAGAGAATCATCAATAGGCTGCCTCCTGCACGCCCCGCACTGGGAATCGAGCCTGCAACCCGGGCTCATGCCCTGACCGGGAATCAAATGGCGACCTCCTGGTTCATAGGTCAACGCTCGGGCTGCGGGCTCAGGAGGCACCGGGTCCCCTGCCAGGCAGCCCAGCTGGCTTGTCACTTCGTCAAAGCGACGGGAACGGCCAGCTGGCCGCAGGGAGGGGCTGCTCGGCCTGGGAGGAGGGACTCGCTGTCTTGACACTGAGCTGAACACGTTCGCGTGCGGCTCAGAGGGCCCAGCTGAAGGTGAGGCGGGGACATAGATCTGGTATCAATAACAGCAAGTTAGAAAACGCTGTGAGAGCTATAAAAAAAAAAAAGGGATGCAGATTGTCCCGTGGTGGGAAGTTCCATGTCACTGGACGTACCATGTGGCTTTAGCGGCCCCAGCCCCGGTGCCAAGGTGGCTGCTGGCTTCAGCCATGCGTCCCTGCGAAGGGGACGAGGTGCCCACTCGAGAGGGTGAAAGCCTCACGCCGCCCCAGCCGTGAGCGGTCACTGGGCAGGAGTCAGGGAAACAGCCAGCGAGGGGGGATTCCCGCACACGGTCCCCTCTGGAGGGCCCGCCGCCCACCTCCGACCTCGCCCGAATCCGGGGGACCTGGCCAGGGCGCTGTTTGCGAGATGCGCTCACACAGCTGTTTACACGGAACATCTGGCACAGAGGGGGCTGTATGAGGCCGCAGCTGGACATGGTGCCCCAGGGAGCGCTGTCCTGAGGAGCTCTCGGCATCCTGAAAGCACTCCGAGCCGGCCGGCCGGGCGGAGGGAAGGCTCGGCCATCTTCCAGAAAGCTCCACGGCACGGCCAGGCGTCCCAGGAGCAGAGGCCGCTCTGGGGGCCCCGGAGACGCCGGCGGCCATGCGCTGGGTCCCAAGCCTGCCATGGACGCCGACCTGTTTCCCACACACCTGGCGACGGCACGGGGCTCCCAGCCGTGTCTTAGAAACAACGAGGAAAAGGCAGACACCGCCGATGGGTACCGCTCGCCGTGACTGCTGAACAAGGCGGCACGGTCCACGCACCCGCTCTGGCTCCGAGAGCAAACAGCACCGTCCACCCTCCCCCAGAAACGCCCCAGCAACCACAGTGAGGAAACGGAGGCCTCTGTCTTTTTTATTTGTTGTTGTTTTTTTTTTTGATTCCACATCTGTTCACAGAAGTTGGCAGAAGCCTTGAGAGCGGCTGTGAAATCCACACCCACTTTCTCACGGGTCTGACCTGGGGACAGGGCCCAGCACTGGCAGCAGAGGATGCCTGCCCCCCCACTCCCGGCCCCCAGCCTGGGGAGGCCGCAGCCGGGCACCCCTCAGCAGGGGGTCCTGCGGGGTCTGACCAGCTACCAGGGCTCCCGGTACAAAGTGCCCCTTAAAGTGGGAGTCCGTGGATTGGTGTGACCGCGAGTCATGGTGTTCACGGTCCAACACGCTAACTCGGCCGAGGCCGTTCTAATACTTCAAAGACACCAGCTTCCTGTGCAGGGTCCAGGCTGTCCGGAGCCTGTGACACAGTACACGTGGCGCTCATGCGTTCCCGTCTCCTGCCCCGGCTTCCCCCACCCGAGACCGGGCATCGTAGCGGGATACGCGCGGGGAAGGGAACTGCGAGGACGCGCTGGATCAATGCCTCCTCCCAAGTTCATCTGGGCTCTTGGTGGGAAACTATGAGAAGGTATCGGCCTCCAACCTAAGGATGCTCCCAGCACGGTCCATCGACGGCCCAAAGCTCCACCCTCGCACCCTCTGTGCCTGGGCCTCCGACGGGCAGGCCAGCCTGTCCTCAGACGATCGCAGGAGGGCGCCCACCTCCGAGGCCCACTGTGCTGTGTGGACCCCCAGCCCGGAGGCCTCACCATGGCCGGGAGCCCTCTCCCCCGAGGACAAGGGCGGGAGGCTGGGCCCATTCATTCTCTCCTCCCGCTCAATGGAAACTCGCCTCTAAGACGAACTTCTTCCAAACGGATCAATGTGATCAGCAGATGTCGGCGTGTGGGGGGCACGCTGCCCCTGCAGTGGGGAAAACACACCGTCCAGGGCCCAGGGCCAGCTCTGGACAGGAAGTCACCCTTCCGTGCCCCACACGCCCCACATGGCCGGGCTGGGAGCTGTGGGTGCACGTCCGTCTCGGATGGTTTTGCCATCATCGGCCCTGGAGCCGAGGTTTGATGAAGCTCCTGCTTCCTCGCTCAGAGACCCGCTTCCTCCCGGGACCTGACGGGGCGGAGCCGCCGCCGCCACTGCCTGGGGCTGGATCCACGGGAGGCAGACACGGCGCCGGCGGAGAGAGGCCTGGGCCTCGGTGCTCCGAGCAGACCCAGGTGCCTCCGGCCCTGCACCAGGCAACCTCACAGATGCCAAACCAAACCACACCGAGCAGACAACGCCCCGGCCTGGGCAGCGAGTCCCGCAGAGGCGCCTGCACACAGGCCGGCTGCACATGGACGGCTACCAAGCCCCGCAGGCCCCGTGCCCGGCACAGCCACACCCTACAGGCTGCTCTGCACTCACCGCCCCAGAAAGCTCGCAGGTGAAAGGAAGGTTAAAGATAAAGCGGCAGAACACAGGGCCTGACACGCACGCCTTTGTATAAAAACAGAAGCGAAACCTCACGACCTATTGTTACTTGTACCTGCATTTGCACGTCAAAAGCAGGAGAGAGTTCTGGAAGCTTCTCTCCCACTCCTGCCCGTGTGTCCGTGGGATGCGACGCGTGGGGGCTGGAGGCGTGGCCCTTCCTTCCCCTCACTCTCAGCGTCCGTCCCTTCGATGTCTCACAGAGTCAGCATTTGTATCTTGTCAGCAAAGCCCAGCCCAACAAACAAACAAACAAACAAACAAATAAATAAACAAATACAGGGAGACAGAGAGGAATGGTGGACGGGCAGGTGACAAGGGAAAGGCAGGAGGGAGAGAGGGAGGAGCAGCGCTGCACAAGCCAGAGCCAGGCGTTTTTCTCTCTTTTTTTAAAAAAACACAAAATATTTTTATTGATTTCAGAGAGAAAGGGAGCAGGAGAGAGAAAGAGAAACATCAATGATGAGAGAGAATCATAGATGGGCTGCCTCCTGCACACCTTCCACTGGGGATCGAGCCACCAACCCCGGCATGTGCCCTGACCGGAAAGCGAACCCGGGACCCGCCAGTCTGCAGGCCGATGCGCTATCCACTGAACCACACCAGCCAGGGCCAGAGCACAACCTTTTCAAATGCCAGCGAGAACCTTCCTGGAAGGAGCACACGGTGCTGGCACGGAGGCCTGCGGGCAGCGGGGCAGCTCTGTGGACGGAGCTGGCGGGGGAGCGGCCGGGCTCCGAGCCAGTCCCCGCTTCAAGTGGGCAGTGGGCGCGGGGAGCTGAGTAAACGCTGGCCGCAGATAACGGGCCATTATGGCCTGGACGACTTCCTGAATGGCCCACAGCTTGCTGCTCGTTTCCTGCCGGGGGGCGGGGGGGGGGCATGTGAGGAGAGCGTCGGCGCAAAGAATGCAGCGCGCGGGGACGTGGGCAGAGCGGGATGGACGGACATCAATTCACGGCTCAGAAGGCGGAACAAGAGGAAGAGGGAAATGTTCTGGTCTCTTGTGGGTCATCCCACCCACACCCCACGCGTCTGTCTCTCCCGCCGGGGCTGCCGGCTGCGCGATCCCCGCTGTCCCCAGCGGAGCAGAAGCCGGTGGCCTGGGAGCCGGGACCGGTGACCTGAGCAGCAGTCGGGCAGTGAGGGCAGAGTGAACGCTGCACAAGGAAGGGCGGGCGGAGAGAGGAGCCTGAGAGAGAGAAGGGCTCCCGCAGCTCCTCCCCAACGGGGAGCTCGGTGGTGGTGGGCCAGGTCCTGGATGCGGCCAGGAAACCACGGCTCGGGGACCGCAGCTCCCTCTCCCGCCCTCAGCGTCTTCCCAGCCTCTGTCCTCCCAGGCCGCGGGACAGTGTCGCTCTGCCGGGCAACCACAGGCTGCCTCTGTGTGTGTGAATCTGACAACCTGTCATCATTGGTTTTAAAACAAACACAATAAAAACAGACTCTCAGATACAGACAACAGACTGACAGCTGTCAGAGGGGAGGGGATGGGAGGTGGGGGGAAGGTGGAGGGACTGAGAAAGAAGAGACATGGCACAGACAGGAGCAGGTGGTGACCAGAGGGAGGGGTGGGAGGTGGAAGAGGTAAGGGGAGTGGATGGTGACGGAAGGAGACGTGAGTGGGGAACACACAACACAGTATGCAGATGAGGCACCACAGGCCTGTGCACCTGAAACTGCTCTTTTATTACCAAGTGTCCCCCCAACAAATTCCATTTAAAAAGACAAGGTGTGTAGAGACGGGGTCCGTGAGAGCTAGGAGGCGACCTCCTCAGCTGCTCGCCTTCCGACAAGCCGGAGAACTGTGCGCACAGCCGCTCCTGCTCCAGGCTGGGGGACCGGGACCCCACCTGCTTGCCCAGGGAGCTCCCCTTCACCCCGGGACCCCAGGCGCCTAGTGGCCGGAGGCTGCCCCCCTTCTGCAGGACAGGAGGTGGCCGAGGGCAGGCGCGCTCAGGACAGCGCCTCAGTTTCTCCCAGACCACAGCTCCCTGAGAACATGGACTTGTCGGTCTGTAAGCCACGCCAGGGAGAAGGCGGGGCGCGGTGGACACAGGGCCGCTCCGAGCGGCAGCAGGAATGACCGGGACCAGGTGTGCGTCCCCCGCTCAGCACGGCGTCCCCATGGCCCCTGCGCGACGAGGAAGGAGACCATCCACAGAGGTGAGCACCCGGGGGCGTGCCCCGCGCCTGCACTGCGTCCGTCAACAGGCTGCTCCCTGGGCTGTGGAGAGTCCGGCCATAACCCTGGTTAATCATTCATCCCCTCTCCCTCTCTGCGGGGGGCCCTGCCAGAAGCAGGTTTCCCAACGCTTCCTGCTCCGATCAGTTTACTGCGGAAAACCTACCTGCGAACCTGGGGGACGCACACGGGCCGTCAGGGCATAAACAGCTGCTCAGCTCGAACACGCACGACTGAGCTCCCGTCTTTGCCGCACACCTGCTCAGGGCCTTTATCTGAGCGAGCAGTGGCTGGAAATGGGGGTGGGAGCTTCGTGCCCCCCCTACCTCCCGATAGATAAATAGATAAATGATCGAGGTCACTGGGCTGCCCTCAGGCCATAGATCAACAGAGCACCACATCCAGGCTCAGTGACCGACTTGCTTGGAAAACAGAAGGAAAAGAAATGAGCTCCCGGTTACCGTAGCAACCTAGGCCAGTGATGGCGAACCTTTTGAGCTCGGCGTGTCAGCATTTTGAAAAACCCTAACTTAACTCTGGTGCCGTGTCACATATAGAAATTTTTTGATATCTGCAACCATAGGAAAACAAAGACTTATATTTGTGATATTTATTTTATATATTTAAATACCATTTAACAAAGAAAAATCAACCAAAAAAGTGATTTCGCGTGTCCCCTCTGACACGCGTGTCATAGGTTCGCCATCACTGATCTAGGCCGTGTTCAAGCCGGCGGACCCTCTCCACCCAGGAGCAGAGCGACCACATCAGAGGCAGAACAACAGCCCAAACACCGTCACCTCCACCTCCCCCATCAGACACACATTCACTCAGGACGGGCCACAGCCTGGAGCCTGAGACACAAAACCATGGACCTTTCAGGAGAGAACAGGAAAAGCTGCAGGATTCCGACGCCGGTGCGAGTTCGTGGACAAGACACCGAAAGAAAAGACGTGATAAACATCATAATTGCAGGCTGTGCTCGACCAAAGGCCATGTCACAGGAAGGGTCACAGAGATCAGCTGCCAGGGGAGTAAATATTTGCGAGCCCAGGTGTGACGAAGGCCCAGAACGTGGATGGCCCTCTCCAGTGCAGGAGGCTGGCTCTGGCCAGGGCCGCGGGGCGTCGGCTCTGCTAAGACCCCTGGCGGGCGGGGGCTGCTCTCTATCCACCGGTCTGTCCTCGGGTTCAAGGCCCGCCTGGGGCCCCTCTGCAGTGCTCTTCCCCGCCCTGCCTGGATGCTGGGGTCCCCGGCTGTCCCTGGGTCACTGGCATGGTCCCCAGCTCGGCTGACTGAGTTCCTGCAGGCGCCCCGTTCCCCACTTCCAGGCCCGAGAGCCGCTGCACCCGCTGTGCACCCGGGAAGTGCTCCTGCGAGGTTTCCTCTTTATGGGCGCAGCCATCTCTCACACCCGAGGGTGCCTGTGGCCTCCGGGTCCCCATCATTCCCGAGGGACCCCAGGCCCTGCTCAGGCCTGCCTTCGGCTCCACACACACGCTCGCTGGGGTCGCCGGGTCAGCTCCCGGTGGAGGTCAGCATCCCTGTCATGTAATCGCATCATAAACTCAGGGAGGATGGAGCCTAGAGAGAGAGCAGCCCGGCCCGGGAAAAGGCGCAGGTGCAAACAGGTGCATCTTCACGGTCAGGGAAAACCACACGGAAGACAAACCTTTACTTTCTGCGCGAATGACCAGACCGAGACAGAAAGTGCAGCGACGAGACAGCGCTGCGACGTAAGCGGCGCAAGCCAGGCGGCTCATTAGTTACCGTGTGAACCCCCAGGAACAGGACCTCAGGTCGCCAAGCACCTTGTGGGCAGTGTGGGTACCAGGTTCGCCCTAACGTGCCCCTGTTCCCTGGGATGCCGGCGTCTCGGTGAGGAAACTGTCCCAGCTACTGCCCCTTCGGCTACAGAACCTCCCAAGTCTTTCCGGGGCTTAAGGGTATTGAACATTGGTTCCCACGTCCGTTGATCCAACCAGTGATGAGAATTATACTTCAGTTTAGAGTTTCAGTCAGGCAGGCCCCCGAGAAACGAATCAACACACATGTTGTTTGGTCTTGCATGACTTTGGCGGACGAAACGGTGCCGGGGGATCGTCACAGTGAGCAGGGCAGGGCCTGGCAGGAGACGTCTGAACACCGAGTGTCCCCTCGATCACTCAGTATCAGTGCCCCAGTACAAGCCGGACAATGAACCGGCACACGGGCGCGGCCGTGCCCAGTCGAATGGAAAGGATCACGCCATGGGCTTGCTCGTCTCCTGTTTAAAGATCTGCTCAGCGCTCCTACGATGCCCCTGCCCCCGCTGAAAGCCAGCCCATCGAATTTAACGGCCTTTTTAGCTCAGCAGATTCTGATGTGGAGAGGCGATTTGCATGGCTTTCTGCACAATCCTATTGACAGACGCACTGAAAGGAAGAAAGAGCTCCAGGGCTGAGTACATCGTGCAGCCCGGAGCTTGCCAGGGAAGGCAGCTGTGGCCGCTGACAGCCCGTGGCGCGTCCTCCCCTCCGCTCCGCCCTCGGCCCCCACGGCTCAGGACCCGGAGCCTTAGGTAGCCAGCCCCCTGCTATCAAGTTCAAGAAGACCTCTTCCAAGATGCGGAGGGACACGGCTGTGTGTCAGCTGGGATCACACCTGGGGAAAACCTCAGACGGACCAATGTGTTCCGAAACACGGCGGGGTTTTTGTTGTTTGCATGTGTGTGTATGCGTGTGTGCGTGTGCGTGTGTGTGTGTGTATGTGCATGTGTGTGCGCCTGGCGTTGCTCAGTGCACGGCTCGGTGAGCGGCTCTGAAATTCCACAAGAACCGTTTTTCTCCTAAAAGCCCCAAGACAAGCACCTCTGTCTTGGTGTCTGCGCTGCAGTGGATAACTCGACCCCCACATGAAGAGCGGAGCCCAGGGGACTGGGCTGCGGGTGAGGGGGCGGGGCCTCGCCCCCCCAAGAAAGGGAGAGGCGCCAAGGCCAGGGACCCAGCCTGGCAGAGAGGCGGCCACGGCGGGAGAAACTGCTCAATGCCCTGTTTCTCTTCGCTCCATCGCTACCGCACCAGCCTGCCCTCCCTCAGAAGAAAGAAGACTCGACCCTCGCCACCTGCCCGGACCCAGATGATGGTCCTCGCTCCCCACCTGCTCCACCTCCTCTGTTCTCACACAGGCTCTTTAAACGCTTTGAGAAAGTGACACCTTTCCACATCTGAGGGCGCCACCCTCCCCACTGGGCGGTCACTGCCGCCTGGAGTCCGAGCTCCAGCACGATGAGAAATACGTTTTTGATGTTTATAAGCTAAAACACAGGCTTTAAGAAGGTGAATAAGTGATTTTATGATATTGTGAGATGTTTTCTTATTTAAAAAAAATTTGTAATGGATTTTGAGAGAGAGAGAGGAAGGGATAGAGAGAGAGAACAGCTGCTCCCTGCTTGCCCCCCACTGGGGATCAAGCCTGCAGCCCAGGCATGTGCCCTGACCGGGAATCGAACCGTGACCTCCCGGTGCCCAACCAGCGGGATCACACGGTGAGGGTGAGATGCTGTCTTTACGTTGTTCTATTGATTTCCCATTCAGGGGCTCTCCGAGCCAGAACCTTTACCAAAGATGCCGAAAATAGGTTTCAAAAACACTTCACAGTTTCAAGGTTCAAACTCCGACGAAAATGTTTTGCTGAAACGCCCTTCTAAAGAAAGCTCTTCACTCTGTCATCAGAAGGCGATGAGCCATCGCTCCTCAGCTACCGTAAAACCACAGTCGTGACTGCCACCTTGTCAGCTTACAGATCGTGGTTACCATGTCTCTGGCTTCGGGGAACAGGTCAGCTGGAAGCAGCGGTTCACAGCAGGAAAGCATGCGTTCCCGAATGCCAGATGTTCTATAGTAACAAAGTCGTCCTCGGGAATATAATTCCTGCCGCGGGACAGGCAAGAAAAGGTTTAAAACAATTAGGTGGACAAAGCAGATAGACGTGCTCCTCACAGCAGCTCAGAGACGATGCCATGATGCAAATTCAAAACTGAGCTCAGCCCGGCCCGTGGCTCAGTGGCTGAGCGTTGACCTAGGAACCAGGAGGTCCCCGTTCGATTCCTGCTCAGGGCACAGGCCGGGTTGCAGGCTCCATCCCCAGTGTGGGGCGTGCAGGGGGCAGCCGATCCATGATTCTCTCTCATCATGGATGTTTCTCTCTCTCTCTCCCCCTTCCCCTTTGAATTCAATAAACATATCTTTAAAAACGAAATAAAAGCATCTATCAGTGTTTCTCCAAACAGGACTGAGCGATAGATGGATGGGGGTGCGGCGGGCACTGGGGAGGCGCCTGGAGAACCGCTCCTGAAACGGATACATGAGCTGATGCAAACCGGTCCCCAGGCAGCAGGGCCTTCGCAGGGAAGAGTCCTCCCTGAAATGGGAAACAGCGCCTGATCCCCCGTGGCAGCAGCCCAAGGCCCTGTGCCGCCCACAGCTCCACTCCCCACCCAGCCCTGGGCAGGGAGGCTGCCACCAGCTCCATGGTCCCCACAGGAAAGCGCGGGTACGGACGGCCCAGGAACCTACCTTCCCCCCCCGCCCCCGGCTGGCAGCGGGAGAGCTGGGATTTGCACCTCGCTCACCCGACTCGGACTGACGTGCTTTTCCCACAGGGACACACGCCACGGATGAAGCTGTAAAGCCCACCAGACTCAGTCCCACGGGCCCAGGCCGGCGACGCTCCTCGAGGAGGAAGTCGGCCCCCGGCTGCTGTGCTAAGAGCAGCTCTGACACGTGCAGGGACGGCTGTCAACAGCTCAGGACAGCGGTGAGTGGACGTGACGTCAGCACGGGGACTCTGGTCAAGTACACGCTCCAGCCTCCCACAGGCCACCTGCAGAACGCGAGCTGCCTGCGCCGTCCGGGCGGGGGCTGGTAACGCGTGTGCCTTTGGGGGTGACCCTGCTGGGAACCCCACAGGCCGGGCCGAAGGCACGAGTCTGTGGGGTTGGCCTCCGCCGTCTTCTCCGGGCCCCTAATCCCCCGCGAGACAGGAATGTGCTGAGAGCCGCCCTGCCTGTGGATGCTGCTCAGTGACTGCATTTCCTGGCCGGCCCAGAGCCGTGTCCATCGGCTTTAAAGAGACACACCCCACCCCGCAGCGTCTTCGTAGACGAGACCTAAATGGACCGCGCGTATTTCTGTCGAATAAATGTTGTGGGTGTTTTTCTCTCCACATATAATTGGGAGAGAGAGTCGTGTGGTTCTGCACTGATTTGAAAGAAAGATTCCAAACTTGTTAGTATTTTAGCAGAACTATAGCTACACAGAGTCCTTGCGAGCTACGCACATGTGCACACGCACACACACGCGCATGTTGGTAAACCTGCTTAGAAAGAATGTCCTCTCTCTAAAGCAGCGGTTCTCAACCTGTGGGTCGCGACCCCTTTGGCGGTCGAACGACCCTTTCCCAGGGGTCGCCTAAGACCATCCTGCCTATCAGATATTTACATGACGATTCATCACAGTAGCCACATGACAGTTATGAAGTAGCCACGAAAATAATTGTATGGCTGGGTCACCACATGAGGAGCTGTATTTAAAGGGCCAGAAGGTTGAGAACCGCTGCCCTAAAGAGATGATGAGATGGAACAAAGCCTGCGAATTCCCATGACTCCGCCAATGCACACAGGGTGGCGGGGAGCCAACAGCCTGGCTGTATAGTTTACTGTATTTTTTATATTTATTTACTTATTTTCCATCATCATCTATCCCTCGATGGCCTCTCTCGGCCCTGTGTCTTAAAAGACGCAAGCTATCTGTTGTCAACTCTTTTTAAAAAAATCTGAGAAAACTTCATTTATTTTTTAATGATTCTGATTTCTTTTTAAAAAGGTGAAACACGGTGATGCGTAAGGAAAGGCCCGTGGAAGCCCAGACTCCGAGCGGCTGCTGCTTCCTCCCGGCCCGGGAGCCTTCGCACAAGAACGAACGAGGCCCGTTCTGGAAATAGGCCTGTGACTGTATCTGAGTTCTCCATCATTGTGTGAATTAATGGAATTCTTCCTGCTTTTGAGCATAACACAGATGCTCTGAATTCCTTCCTGCTTCCTTCCTAGCAGTGCGGGGGGGGGGGGGGGGGGGG
>JAWPEG010064500.1:80789040-80803663 GCA_035771395.1 Myotis vivesi
GGGGGGGCGCGGCCTGCAGTGTCAGCCGGCCGCAGGGCTGAGGGGCAGGGAGCTCCTCTCGTCCCGAAGCCCCCAAAGCTGAGGCTCAGACCCCCCGAAGGACGGGAGGCAGCCCTGGGCTCGGGGCCGGGCCCCACACTGCCTCCTGCTGGGGGGCTCCAGCCGGCCCTCGCCTGCCCCCAGCGATGGAAGGCGCGGCATGGGCACGGCCAGGCTGCTGTGGCACAAAGCGCGACTATAAAGCTGGGGTTCAGGAAGACTCTTCGTTCGTGTCTTTTCCTTTCTTCCTGTGAACGGGCGAGGGGCACTGAGAGACCTGGACCAGCCCATCACGAGGCCTATCCAGGGACCGGAAAGGGCGAGGAGACACACGGTGGTGTGCGCGCTTCCCTCCTGCACACGCGTGTGCGCGCTCCTGGACCCGGCACCCACTGGGAATCAGGACCCCGCTGGGCGTAACTGGGTCATCTGCCGCCGCCCTCTGCATGGACGCCGTCCTCTCGTCCGCCACGGGGACCACTGGGCTGGCGATGGCAGGTCCCGTGCCAACACAGCCCCGCAGCGGGTTTTCTGTCCGTGTATTTCTGCGTGTGTGTGCGTATGTGTGTGCGCGAGCGTGCATTTAAATCCCAGAACTCCACACGGAAATTTGATGAAAAGTCGGACACTTTGGTCCTTTTCCTGCTCTGGCTACGGCGGTTACTCAGGAAAGGGTCCCCTTGCTCATGAAGCCGGCGAGCTGGTGACTCTTATGAACGCCCAGCGGTAGGAGAGCAGGTCGATGGTATCGGGGGACTCTGAAGAGAACATGTCAGTTGTTAGAAGCTGCACTGTCTCCTGGAAATAAGGAAGGTGGGTGCACCGGGAGGCAGGGAAACCGGAGCCTGAACAGACTTCCCCACAGAGGACATGCAGGAGCCGACAGACTAGTCATCAGAGAGACGCACGTTAAAACCACAGCGCGGTACCACCTCACACCCGTCAGAACGGCTGCCATCAACAAGTCAACAAACACGTGCTGGGAGGATGCGGAGAAAAGGGAGCCTCGTGCGCTGCTGGTGGGAATGCAGCTGGGGCAGCCGCTGCGGAGAACAGTGTGAAGTTTCCTCAAAAAAACGGAAAATGGAACTGCCATCTGACCCAGTGACCTCACTTCTGGGAATATATCCAATGAAACCTGAAACGCTGATTCGAAAGAATGGATGCACCCTGTGTCCACCGCAGCGTTATTTACAATAGCCGAGGTCTGGAAGCTGCCCAAGTGCCCATCGGCAGACGAGTGGACAAAAAGCTGCGGGACATTTACACCAGGGAACGCTACTCAGGAGGAGAGAGGAAGGAAGTCTAACCCTTTGCGACAGCACGGAGGGGCCTGGAGAGCATTACGCTCAGTGCACTAAGCCACTCAGAGAAAGACAAGTCCCACGTGATCTCACTCATAGGTGGAATCTAATGAACAAGATAAACTAACAGAATAGAAACAGACTCACAGACACAGAGAACAGGCTGACAGCTGTCAGAGGGGAGGGGGTTGGGAGCTGGTCGAAGAAAGTGAAAGGACTAAGCAAAACAATGACAAAAAACTCATGGGCTCAGACAGCAACAGGGTGGTTACCAGAGGGGGAGGGTGGGGCCGGTAAAGGGGGATGAATGGTGAGGGAAGGAGACTTGGTGTGGGTGGTGGACACACGGGTGGGAGGACGGGAAGAGAGAAACCAAAGAAGGTATACACTTCCTGGCACAGTCATGGCCACGGGCGACAGGGTGGGGGCTGGGAGGAGGGGGAAAGAGGGGAAATAGGAGATATCTGAAAAAAAAGAAATCGATGTTTTATTCCTCCTCTTTCCTCCCCCACATCTGGGCTTCTCATCTTAGACACACACACTCAGCGCCTCCACAATCCTCCCGCCAGCCTGAGGATTCCGGAATGTTCCGGCAGCCTCGGTGCATAGGGTTCTGGCTAAGTGGAGGACCAGAGTGAAATAAAAGCCGGCGCCTTGATGACTTCGCCAGGGAAGAAGAGGTTCAGCAAGACCAAGGAGGAAATGAGGGGGAGAGGCACGCGGCCAGAAGGCAGAAAAGGATGGAGGTGCGGGAGGTGGGAGGCCGATTTCTGGGCATCGAGTCCTTCATTCATCTCATTGTTGGAAACTGGACCCCCTTCTGTTCTTCCCATCAGATCGGACTGAGGAGGGTGGGGATGCAGTGGGGGCTGTGGAGCAGACGGCGCGGGCAGCACACGGCACGGGCAGCACAGGCACGGGCTGGGCCCGGGGAGTTTGGACACATCGCTGAGCCTCTCTGGCCTCCGTCTCCCCACAGTGAGGAGGACTTGGGGTGTCGCTCTCCCAGGCTCATGTGAGCACTGGAAGGAGGGGCGGGGGAGGAGCCTAGGGCTGGCGTGGAGCAAGCACCCAGGACGGGGAGAGTCCTCTCGTCTGAGCAGCGCGGGCATCGCACATGTTGGGTGGAAAGCAGTTTCGAGTCCAGAGCAGAGCACCCTGTTTTAAGTAGTTTTTCCAAATGCGGCCAATAGGTATTCCCAGGTGGTTGGATATTGGCAAGGAAAGAAGGCGACTGGGGTGCAGAACAACCCCCCTCCCCCAGCTCCTCCCCCTCTGTGGTGAGACAGGATGTGAGCCACAGGGACACGGGCCGCTAGCCTGCCCATCAGACACCTCCAAGAGGCACATGCATCATGGGAAGAACAGCACCATCTTCCACTTGGAAACCACGGCCACGTTTCCACGCACATGAGCAGCGACAATGGAGAAAACACACGTCCATACAAGCAGGAGGGACCCAGCCAAACGGCCCACAGCTATTTGTAAATCACACCCAGGGCTGTGAGGGCTCTGAAATGAGCTCCAGGGTTAAGAGGAGGGTCCTGGGGGTGTGGGACCTCCACGTTTCTGTCTCCCTCTCCTCTCCTCACCTCACCTCACTCAGACTCTTACTCCTACGCCTCTCATGCAGGGATCACACGCAGGAGACGATGTGGCCAAATACCCCGCTGTGTCTGTGCAGACTAATCTCAATTCAGAAACGGGTTTCCTTCTCCACCGCGTCCAGGGAGCGGCCGAGGCTGGGCCCAGGCCGGGCTCTGGAGTGGCCCTCCCTCCCTTCCCCAGCACGGCACCCCTCGCTTCGAGCCTCCGGGGTCCCTTGCTCTGAAGTCTGGATTTTTGACTTTCCACGGATCCCCCAGTGTGTCTCCTCTCTTGGTTAATGGGGTCACTTAGTTCCTCCTCCAGGTCCCTAAATTCCCCCGGAGCCGAGATGAGGGTGGATAACGCTGGCCAGTCAGAGCCCGCCTCCCCCATGGCAGCCCAGAGGGCCCATGGTCCTCTGAGGAGCAGTCATCCGGCCATTCATCTCCAACAACCAGACCCACCGAGTGACTTGGGTGTTTGCGACGCTTCATTCTTTGGGGGCCGCAGAAAATACGTCAATCAAGTGATGAACCGCCTGGTGGGCCAAGGAGATGAGCTCATAGCTAGTCTACCTCTTTCAGCCTCTTGGCGAAGTGCCATTTGTCTCGCGTCCAAAAATCCACATATGGAGAACGAGTTTCACACGGAGATGCCGAGACTCACGCAGTGATTTATGTGTGACAGACATCCTTCCAGACCATCGACCGCGGGCGGGCAGGGCTTGTCTCGCAGTCACTCTGGCCCAGGAAGCTCGCCTTTGACCGGAGCCATGCGGGAGAGCTGTGCTGTGACAACACGGCCAGTGGGCCTGCCCCTGTGGCTGACGCTCGCACGGACATGGGAGAATGATCCTGATCAAGACACAGCCGCGCCGTGGACGCTGGTCTAATTGGAAGCAGCTGAGGACGGTGGGAAGCAGCGCTCTCGCCCCTGGGACGGCTCTCCTTCCTGGGGCGGCCAGTGGGTGGGGCCTGCAGCCTCCTGGGCCTGGACTGAGGGCCACACCCCCCACCCCCAGAAAGGACAGCACCCCACCCGCACGGAGATGGCCATGCCCCCTCGCGTGGCCTGTGCAAGACCACGAACAAGATCCACTGGATTCACTTCACATGACTCACGGAGGGATGGGGCACGTTGTTTTCCACTCGAACATTGCTGGTGGAAACGCCAATCCAGAGCACCTGCAGGGGCACCTGGGTTGGAGACGGCACCCCAATTAACAGCACAGGGAGTGCCTCCCAACCCAGAGTGCACCTTCTGGAGGGTTGCTCTGGAAGACAGGTGCGAGCAGAGGACAGTTGTGAGCCAGGGAACAGGTGTGAGGCAGGGGTCAGGTGTGAGGCAGGGGACAGGTGCTAGGTAGGGGACAGGTGGGAGGCAGGGGACAGGTGGGAGGCAGGGGACAGGTGTGAGGTAGGGGACAGGTGTGAGGCAGGGAACAGGTGTGAGGTAGGGGATAGGTGTGAGGTAGGGGACAGGTGTGAGGCAGGGGACAGGTGTAAGGCAGGGGACAGGTGGGAGGCAGGGGCCAGGTGTGAGCCAGAGGACAGTGCGGCACAAGCTGGCATGGAGATCTGGCCACGCCCGTGCAGCATAATGGAAAACAATGTGCGTGCTCTTGTGCCCACTGACCAGGTAGACACTTGGCTCTCAGGCTCACGTGGTCACAGGTGGCAGCTGGTGGACTTGGGCCTGAGCTGGGCCTCTTGGCTCCATGGCCCAGGCTTCTCTCTCCAGGCCGCACGGCGCCCCTGACCTTCAGAGGGAACCGCGCTGCTCCTCTGGGAACAGCCCGCGGCCTTCTCCGTTAGAGTCTCCAGCACACGGCCAGCCCCTGTCCAGAGCCACCGACGGCTCCCAAAACACGGAGGAAAAGTTAGAAAATGGTTTCCTGAAATGAAGGCAAAATAAGGAAGAACCCACAAGGCTGTACTTATGAAGGGACGTTTGTTGGTCTCGGGTTCTTGAAATTATCAGGAGTTCTATGCACAACGATGGACTAAAAAGATACCGAGGAGAGGTCAGTGTGAGCAGGCTGTTTTGTCCCTGGATGGGTAACGTGGTCGGTTGGAGCACTGTCCCTATACACCAAGGTTGCGGGTTCGATCCCCGGTCAGGGTGGGTACGAGAATCAACCAATGAACGCATCACTACGTGGAACAACAAACCAACGTTTCTCTCTCTCCTCTCCTCTCTCTCTCTAAAGTCAACAAATAAAAATGTCAAGAAACGTTTTACGCGCCTCATTACACTCTCCTTGCAGAAGGTGGGACTTTGGAAAATCAGCTTTCCTATGACGCTCCCGTGAAAACCGAAACATCGGGAACCCATACAGGCCAGCCCAGGAGAAGGAGTGGCCACACCGACCCGAGTCCCTCCAGTTAAAGAAAGACAGTCCCCTGACTCTTAATGACCATCTGTGATGAAAAGCACATGAAACAGCTCCCTCGGAAAAGTGAGAAAACGTCAAACAAGAACCATAGATTAGAACAGTGCTGTTCTTCTGGGGGGCTGGGGGGTCTTGCTCAGAACCACTGCGTGTCTTCCTCGGGGTGGACACGGGTTAGCCCGCTGCCCCCTGAAGCCTCCCCCTGCTCCCAGGCCCTCTCTGCTGCCCAGGTCCAGCCGTGCCCGGCACTTGCCACTGGGCGCAGGCCTCCGTCTCCACCTCCACCCCCACCTCCAGCTCCAGCTCCAGCTCCAGCTCCACCTCCAGCTCCACCTCCACCTCCACCCCCACCCCCACCCCCACCCCCACCTCCACCTCCACCTCCAGCTCCAGCTCCACCCCCACCCAGACGTTATCTGGGTCAAGCACACGGCCAGTGTCCACTCAGCACATCGCTGGGAGATCGCTGTTTTCTCACATGATGATGTAATAATGGGTAAGCAATCACGCGAAGCTCTGATGATCCACGCAAATGTTTTCTCAACAAATACGAACGGAGCGCCTACTGCAGACTAAGGAGTTTCCATCGGCACCAGGCGGGGAGTGCGCAGGGATGCAGGGTGTCAGAGCCAACACGGCTGGCGAGAGGGCGGGGTGGCCGGCACAGGGAGCTGGGGGACAGGCGGAGCCCAGGGGCCGTTCGGGGCCGTGAAACCAACTCGGTGTGACACTGCGGTGGGGGACATGGGGCTTCATTCCTTTGTCAAAACCCATGCAACTTCCGGCCAACATTCAAGTGGGTGTCTGCCTGGTATGTGGCTGGAGTTAGCACGTCAGCACGGGAAGTGGAAATGGGGCGATGTTCTGTTCGGGAAGCGACGTGGAGCGTGAACACAGCACTTCTCACACCCCTTCCCACACGCCCTACAAGGAGACAATGAAATACCGTCTTTAACTGAGCAGCTCTGGGCCCTGCTCAGGCTCTGAAAACGGGCACGGGTTTCCATCGCACAGAGCAAGGAGGCAGAGTGAAGTCCAGGGGGAAGGCAGCTACTGCCATCACACGTCTTGTATGTTCTGTGTCGTGGATCCCCACACATTCTTCACCACAAAACACAGTCCTGACGGGGGTGGGGGCACCTCCTCACTTCTCGGGGACGCCCAGCCCTCCTCAGCCACTGATCGGGCATCGAACTGTGACCTCCTGGTACATAGGTCGATGCTCAGCCCCTGAGCCGTCTGCCTGTCTCTAACTCACACCATTTGTCTTAGTTCTGACAATGGAGCCAGAAGCGAAAGTCACGCCT
This sequence comes from Myotis vivesi, assembly GCA_035771395.1. Classification (NCBI taxonomy): domain Eukaryota; kingdom Metazoa; phylum Chordata; class Mammalia; order Chiroptera; family Vespertilionidae; genus Myotis; species Myotis vivesi. The sequence goes on from JAWPEG010064500.1 coordinate 80,795,670, forward strand.
CCCTGTCCGCCTCGCAGACGTGTGAACAGCTGGCCGAGCCTGGCCGTCCACCCCGCTCAGCACACCTGGGCCTTCATCTGCCCCTGCGTGGATTCTCACTCCCTGCCCTGTTTGCTCCAGTCCACCCACAAACTCCAGCTCCCGGTGGTCCCTTTACCCTGTGCCCGGAATGACACACCCCGCCCCCCTACGCCTTCTGACGGGCACAGGGCACGGCCAGACCATTACCTCCCGAGTTTAGGACACTGTGCTCTTATTAACCAGCCCGGCCAGCCGTGTCACGTGGCTGTTGGCTCATGTGGAACCCACCGCCAATGAAAACACCCAGATCCCTTTTCACACTTAGGCAACTGGTGTGCTGTCGCATTCCGTCAGTCACTCGACACATACTGCCTTCAAGAAAATTATTTCCACACCCACAGCTGACAGTTCTCCAAGCGCGGGCCGGAGAGACAGGGGAAGCACAGACTCTGACCTACGGTTGAACCTGAAGTTGAAATCTTCCACGTGAATCTCAACGGTAACCGCAGTCTGCAGCAGCGAGTTGTTAAAGACACACAACCACGCAGAGGCCCAGGGACACGTCAAGTGGAAACCTCAACAGACGAAGGAGGTAGAATCCCATCATGCCCGCCTCCCGTGTTCAAGGGCGTTGGTTCAGAGAGGCCCGGAGGCGTTTTCTGAGAAAGAGGCCGGTCATGACTGTCCCCAGTTTGAAAATCAGCGCAAATCAAGTCTTCAGGTCAGAAATGTTATTCTTAGGAATCATGGAAAAGTACTGGGAGCCACTGCCCTGACACATCACACAAATCCCTTCATGTCCCAGGTGCCACCTTCCACACAAACACACATGCTTTCCTGAGAGATGGAAAATACTCAGGAGTTTTCCAGAAAACTCTGAAGCCGCCCAAACTGCTCTAGAATCACAAGATGCCTTTATCGCACCTGCCCTGGCCTCGCTGGTTTTCCACGTGTTGTGAACTACCTGTGGTGGCCAAGGACCGAGCTCACCTTGCGCATTTGGTTTCCAGGCCTTGTACAGTCCATTTATTACTAAGAGCAAGTGCAAGCTCAGAGCGGGAGGGACCGCCATTTACAACATGAACGAGGACACAGAGCCCACAGAAGTCCCCCCCACCCCTTCACCCAGGCGGGCTGAGCACCGTGAACACACGGAGCTCGGGAAGTCAACCTCAAGTTGGTGGAAATTACTGAGAAAACAAAAGAGTAAAGACTCAACCCCAACTGAGATCAAGACAACGTTCTATGTAGTGGCCTGGTGTCTGGGGGGTGTTGGGGGACAGGGACTTTGGGGAGAAGGAAAGGAAGAGGAGAGAGAGGGAGTCCAATACCTAAACGGGACACGTATGCATTTAGGACAGTAACCACAGGTACCATTATGCACAGAACCTGTGACACAGCTGCAGTTCCTGCACGGTGCCTGTGGGCTGCCCGAGTTGGTACACAGGTGCCCATGTGTGCACTGATTCCAGATATTTTCAATCTTGAACTTCAGATGAAGGGGGCTACCCGACAAAAAGACTTAAGGAGCTGGGAACACGGTCAGATTGGCATTTTAGAACGCTCTTAGCTATATATGATGACCGGGAGAGCTTTCAAAAGATACTTACAAGGCCCCTTCTAGCCCACTGACAGCAGAATCCCAGGGGCCGGCAGCACTGGGAATGTTTAGAGCTTCCCAGGCGATTTCAACGTGCAGCCAAGGTTTGGAAACGGCTTTAGAGACGGCCCTGGCGGCAATGCAGGGGAGAGCCAGGACAGAGCGGGGAGACGAGGGGGACAGTCACAGCTGTTCCCCGGGGGCCAGGACGGCTGACCCAAGAAGTCAGGATGGGGCCCGAAGGGCAGGACAGTGGGGGGAGCGAGACGTCTCGGGTGTCTCCGGTGCCTGTGGGAATACGAGTGGGATTTTCCTGGACACCACAGCAGGGGGTGCAGGGGAACAAGCCGGCCTTGACCTGGTGACAGGGCTGCCAGTCCGACCTCCAAGGGGCTCTATGCACAGGCCGCAGATGCGAGGCCTGGGCAGGTGGCGGGTCCCAGGACATAGGGAGGAGCCCTGAGAGCCAGGAGGAGGGGAGGAGGAGGAGGGAGCTGAGCCGGGGGACCAAGGTTCATGCCCCAGGGAAGCTGCCAGGACTCATGACCAGGCTGTGAGGAGTGTCAGTGCAGAGGCCCAGGCTGCCCGCGGCCCCGAACACGCCCAGGGCCTAGCCACTGGGTGCTCAGACTCCCTGCGCGGATCTCACACATCCGGGCTGTCGTCAGGCACAGTCGCAGCGAGTGCCCCAATTCTGAGGACAAAAGGCGCCATGTGTCTAATAGCCCCGAGCACCCCAGTGGCCGCCCCACCCAGAGCAGGGGGCGCTCTCCAATTCTGGGCGGGTCCCAAAGGGGAGCCCAGGAAGTGCGGGCCCTACAGACCTAGGGCCACGTCCGCCCGACCCACGCCACCCCTGTCGGGACAAACACGGCTTTCCCTGCCGTCTTCAAAATGGTTACCTGCCGCCCGGTGAGGCGGCTCAGTGGTTGAGCATCGACCTATGAACCAGGAGGTCACGGTTTGATTCCCAGTCGGGCACATGCCCAGGTTGCAGGCTCGATCCCCAGCAGGGGGCGTGCAGAAGGCAGCCGATCCATGATTCTCTCTCATCACTGATGTTTCTCTCTCTCTCTCCCTCTCCCTACCTCTCTGACATCAATAAAATACACATTAAAAAAAACAACAACCAAAAAATGGTTTTCAGTCCTCAGGTGCAGCTTCCCACCCACTGCTACTTAGTCCTGCACCACCAGAGGGAGGACCGAGCACTGGGGCGGATTCTGAGAACCCGCTCAAGGTCACCCGATGTCCGGCTGCTGGTGGAGCTAGAAGGGCCAGGTTCTTGCTACTGTCGGGCGGGGCACTGGATCCTTTCATAGAGAGAGGGCTTGGCTCGGGGACCGAGGGCCCGGGCTGGGCATCAGAGGGGAACAGCGTCCAGGACCACTGTGACTGGCCATGTTTAGTCCTTCCAGAGCCGGGAGGGCTGGGGCTCCAGGGGGAGGGGAGCATGAACAGGCCCGGCCCGCTGGGGGGCGGCCCTTCCCTCACCCGGACCCAGCGGTCCCAACAGCCGCCCTGGGAGGGAGGGGCCGCCTTGTTCACAGATCGGAACGAAAGCTCTTTCGGGAGGCCCAGGCCAGGGTTGTGCTGGGGAATCTGGTTTGTCTGCTTCAGAAAAAACTAGTTCATTGTGAAGCAGATCAGTTAAGAGCTTCAAAAAAAAAAAAAAAAAGTGAGCTTCTATGAGTCACGTGGAGGGAAGGCTGGGGATTCAATGTCCTCCTAGAAATGGGCCCCGCAGAGGGGACCTGGGCCAGGCGGGCTGGGGCCAGGCGGGGCGGCCTGTGGTCCCCCACTCTCCGTTTTAATTGTAACCTTGGCTTTCAGGCCTGGACAGCCGACAAGGATTAGATAAGCCACATCCTCCCAGGCCCACCGCCTGGAACAGGGACCGCCTGGAACAGGGACCGCCTGGGACAGGGACCGCCAGGGACAGGGACGGCTGGGGATGCCTCCTGAGGACTCCCACCTGCCCTTGACCCCGCCCTTGTCCCCGCCCTGCCCCCGCCGGCTGCTGTGGCCTCTGGATGGAAACTGTGTGAGAGGAGCGTCAGAAGGAGCGGGAGCAGCTCGGAAACACTCTGTGAACTCCCGGGAACAGGAGACCCGCCCGCGGTAGCGGCTGGAGGCACCCTCGCTGAGACCCAGACACTTTCAGAGACGCCACGAGACACCCAGTCGCAGCGCGGTCCAGGCGAGAGCCGTGAGCCAGCCCCGCCCGCGGAGCACACAGCCGCTGGGCGCCGCCTCGGAGACCACGCGGGGCCCACTGTGGCGGCTGCCCTGCAGGTGGCCTGTGTCCCGGCTGCCTCCCCGCCCAGTGCTCACGGGGCCTCCCAGACTCAACCTGGGAAGCAAGTGCCACAGACTCGGCGCAAGGTCTCCCTGACTCAGACGCAGAGGGACGCCCTTGAAGAGCGGGACACTGGGGTTCCCTCCATAAGCGACACCCCCAGGAGCTGGGAGTCACCGAGGCGGCGGCCTGAGGAGGACACAGCCGGCTGGCCGCCCCTCCTCTGACCCGCCGGCAAGCAAGCCTGGAGGCAGTGTGAGAACGCGTCTTTCTCACCAGCAGTGACCTCCAAGGTCTGACCTCAGTGTGTGTGCGACACCGGGAGGAGGAAAGGGGGGACCCAGACCAAAGGACAACAGAGCCGCCAAGCTTCGTCCTCACGTGGACGCCTGACCAGGTCCCCTCGGGACACAGCACTGGTTCCGTAAGGGCCGCCCGTCTGGACCAACTGCTTCCACGCACCACTCAGCGCTGGAACTGCTGACAATTCTTTCCGTCTGATGAGCAAAAGAATTCCCAACTGCTCCTCAGACTTGTTATTCTTGCCAAAGTGTGAGTGTGAGTGAGAATGAGTGTGCAAGCGTGCATGTGAGTGTGAGTGCGTGTGTGCGTGTGTGTCATGGCTGGGACTTGCTGAATCTCTCATATTGCAAACGTGACCACGATTGCTTACTTTCAAAACCGTGGGGAATGAGGTGGATGCGGCGTAGACACAACACACATGCATAACAGAGTGTTTTCTTATTTTAAAAAAATACTGGAGATTAAGGTCTGCAGAAAGGCCTGCCCGCTAAAGCCGAGGACACAGCAAGCGCTTGGAAACACGCAGCCCGACGCCTGGGAAATGTAAACGCGGGAACCACGTCAGCGTCGGAGGAGCTCAAGCCTAGCCGGGCCCTCACCCCGGACTGTCCCACCGTGTGACCGAGGTGCCTTGGCAGACGCAGAGGACAGCATGCCCAGGTGATTTCTAATGCGGCTGCATGCGTCCCAGGCCAGGCTCCGGCAGCCACATGATAGCCGGGACAGCCGGCGGCAATGAGCTTGCAGAAAAGTCCTGACCGTAGCGGCTCCAAGTGCAGGCAATTCTGTTGACGATTTTACTTCTGCTTCATACTATGACCCAACCCCCCGGGCCCCACCCAGGACGCCCCGCCCGGTCCGGGGAGCTAGAAAGGACATATTCCCGCAGCGGCACCCACCAGGCTACCTGTGCCTGCACCAGGGACCAGAGCGGGGAGGGGGGGGCCGGGGGGGGGGGCGGGGACGGCTGACTCACAGGCACAGGAGAGCCGCTGGCCGGCGCACGGATGGCTTGCTCACAGCCTGGATTTCCTCCGTTAAGAGGCAGCGTGTGTGATGGACAGCTTCCTGGGAACCGCCATGTGCAAGGCTATTGGAATGCTTAGTCATTCAGAAGAAGAAACTCCGTCCCAGGTCATTCGGTTTATTTTTCTGTTTGATTTTGGAGTCTGCTGCCACTAACCGTGCCGAGGACGGGGCCAGGTCATCTGTCCTGAGCCTCACACTGTTCCTCCAGGGCTACCCTCCTTCCCGAGCTGAGGAATCTGACCTTGGATCCCGCCCAAGGTCACACGCCAGGGAGAGCCTCGGCTCCAGCATGAACCCAGCCTGTCCTAGAGGCGTCTAAGCCTCTCGATTCTATTGGCTCCATGAAAATCTGTGAACGAGAAAACAGACACAACCACAGAAAGGCACCGTGGCAGGTCCACCACATGGCGGACCTCTGCCTCTCCGAGGGTGAATGACAGCTGAGGTCAGGTCACCCGCGGGCTACAGGGCAGTCCCAGCTGTGTTTACCTAACTCTGCTGACGTCATCAGTGCTTACAGTTCACAGTCCACGCAGGGGCCCTGCACCAGCTCACACAGCTGGTCACTACTGGCCACAGAGCACCCAGTGCCCAGCATGTGGCCCTCATTCGGATGGAGAGCTGGTGACGAGACTAGGACGGCAGGAGCTAAATAGTGCTGACCATCATCCTTGCTAGGAAAAGGCATTTTATTTTACTTTAAAATTTTCGTAATTGATTTTTAGAGAGAGAAGAAGGGAGAGGGAGAGAAACATCAATGGGCTGCCTCCTGCATGCCCCCTCACCGGGAATTGAACCAGCAGCCTTTCGGTGCACGGGACGATGCCCAACCAACTGAGCCACACCAGCCAGGGCAGCAATAGACATTTTAAAAACATCCCCCCGTAGCTGATTTGTTACTGAATTATGACGTACTCAGAGAGTCTACTGCTTGCTCCGTGTTGTGCATTTAGAAATAGACAATGAGGAGCTGGAAGTACCTGTGCCCCAATGGAGCGTTTTTTGAGATAACGAACATGTTAATAAACTTTTGCTTGACTTATGACTTCCTAGCCGTGTCGTTGTATGTGTTTAGGTGATAAGAGCACACAGATCTTTTTTTAAAACCCACCTGTCACCACACGGTCACCTCTGCGTGTGTGTGCGCGCTGAGAACTACGACCTCCTCTCTTGGCAAATCCTAAGCCTGCGTATTGGCAGCGTTATTAACGACAGTCGCTGTGCTGTACAATCGACCACCAGGAATTGCTCAGCCTCCAACTGCGAGTCTGTGCCCTTTGACCCTCTCCCCGCTCCCCTCACCCCTGGCTCCTGGCAACCAGCACCCCACTCTGTGCCTACAAGCTCAACTTTATATATTTTTTGGAAGTTTCCACACATAGGTGAGATCATACAGTATTTGTCATTCTACGTCTGGCTTATTTCACTTAGAATAACGTCCTCTAGGCCCGTCCATGTCGCTGCAAATGGCAGGAATGCCTTCTTGTCTCACAGCCGGGTGACATTCACTGCAGCTCACCTTCCTCCTCTGCTCCCCCACCGGCGGGCACACAGGCGTTTCCACGTCCTGGCTGTCGGGAGCCGTGGTGCCAGGGCCATGAAGGGCAGCGATTCCAGGAGATACTGGTTTCGTTCCTTCGGGGTCCCCTGCGTCAGCACATAGTGCTCGGGCCACGCACAGCCTATGTGCAGCCTTGCTCTCGGCCACAGCAGGACCTCGAGTCTCCTCCTGTGCGAAGTAAGAGCTGGACCACGGTCCCTCCCTCAGCAAGTGCTCATGGGGCGCCAGCTGCACTGGGCACCGTCAGTGTGGCTCTACCGCTCAAGAAATCGCTGCATTTTGTGACGCACGGTCCTTCTGGGGGAAACATGTTCCTGGACCCACACACAACCACACTGCTTTTCTGACGGGCCCCCGATTCCAGCAGGCCCCGCGCCTGTCCCCGGCCCTGCCCATGCGCCGCGGGACGCCCCGGGTGTGCACGGCTCCAAGGCTCTGGTACCGTCCTCGGGCCCGGCTGAAGGTACCGTGACGCGCCAGTCCGCGGGGAGGTTGCGGGCTGTGACGGGTGACGCGGGCTTCCTGGCCCTTTGCCAGGCCATCAGGCGCAACCACGTGACACCTGAGCCCAACACCACAGTCCCAGAGAACCATGCGGCAGACACGCCACTGTTCGCCGCCCGCTCTGCCATTCCAACGCCCGGGCACAGTGCTACCCGCGGGCAGGCCGCTGCCGTCGGAGAGGGAGGGTTCCGAACAGAACGGACGCCTCCTGTCCCCCCAAAGCCCGGCTCGGGCAGCTGGGCTTCCTGCTGGTTTGCAGGGAGCAGAGCGGTGAGGGGTGACTTAGCTCAGCGCCGCCCGGCACCCCCAGGAGGGGAGAGAGGGCAGGGAAGACGGGGTGCTTCGTGTGAAGTGCGGGTGCTTCCCCAGCAGCGAGGGAGCCCGTTCCCACTCAGGCCCCAGGCTCCGCTGGGCAGGTGCCAGGTGGGGCGGCAAAGACACCTCGCATGCCTCCTGCTTTCACTTGGGGAGCGCTCAGGGCGGACAGGCCGGGGCAGGTGAACCTGGAATGCGGGCCCCAGCGCACCTCGCAGGAATGCCGCCTCCCTGCCGGCGCCGCGCTTGGCACGCAGAACCCGGGCGCGGGCCGGTGACCTCAGAGCAGGAGGAATGGAGGATCCGCGTGCATGCCGTGTCTCACCTTCAGTACGGCTGACATGGCGGGGGGGGGGGGGGGG
>JAWPEG010064500.1:80803683-80845272 GCA_035771395.1 Myotis vivesi
CCCCCCCCCCCCCCCCCCCCCCCCCCCCCCCCCGGTCCGGGGCGTGAGCAATGTTCTGTGCGTCCCTGGCCCCTACCCTTCGATGCCAGTACCACACTACAGTGTGAAAACCAAAAATGACTCCAGACCTTGCCAACTGCCCTGGGGGTTCGGGGATGCCCGCAAAAGTGTCCCCCGGTGAGAGCCACTGGCCCAGACTCCACATCCTGCTGTTGTCACTGCACTGGCGCCTCCAGTCCTAGGCCGTCCGCAAGTCCTGAGTTTGAAGGTAACGCCTCGCGTGTAGGTGACAGTCATTACACTTGGAGGACAGGCGCCACTCAATTCGAAATGGGTAGAACACATACCAACAGAACTGTGCTTTCTCTTCCTAAAAGACACCAGTTTACCATCGGGACACGTAGATGCCACAGTCTATTTTAATAACAATAAAAGGGGCTACAGACAGCCCTCCACCCCAGTAAAGTCACGGGCAACACCAATTCCCACTTCCCGGGGTAAGATGGGAAAGGAGATTTTGTGAAATGTTTACAAGCAAAATCAAGCCCACTTCTCTCCAGACCCTGCCTGCAGCCACCCTGACATGCTGTTGTTGTCCTGTTTTGATTTCTTCTGGTTCCGTCTATTTTATGTCTTCCGGTGGGAGGGTTCAAAAATCACCTCGTTGCTGGTTCAAAATGTTCCCCGTGCTCTTACATAGAGTGCACTGTGTGAACCCCCTCCGTAAAAGAGACTGTCCCCCACGTCCACGCCCCGTGGGAGGATGGATGGGATGGGGGGGGGGGGCGTGCACGGAGTGTTGAAGACCATGTGATACTTGAGACAAGAGTCAGGGAATTAAGTGAACGTTGCTTTCCCTGCCCTCGATGTTCCATATCATTTCACTGACAACCCGTCTTCTCACCACGATGCCAACTCGGGCAGATCCGGACACACAGACAGACGGACGGACGGACAGGACACGGCTCTGCCTGTGGTCACAGACTGTCCAACGCTCTGGGGTGGAGCGAGCTCGCCGGGCACAGCATCTCCTGAGGTTCCAGTCCCTGGTTACTTCCCGGCTAACTGAGCGTCCAACTACTTTCCTTTGACGCAATATTTAAGCGTTGCCATGGTTGTGACGGCCATCATGGCCTCATCCTGTGCACACAGAGTCATCAGCAGTCTCTTCATCACTACGGGGCCTCTGCCGAGCATCTATGACTCCGAACCGCCCGCCCATGTCTACGGATTTGAGTTTTTTAGAGAAAATAGAAACCCAGGCCCCTGCGCGGTTCGGATGATGGTGTACGCTGCAGAGAACTCTTAGACCCTGTGCACGCAGACATCGGGTCACGGCTGTGTGAGGTCAGGCAAGGCTTTCCCCTGATCATCCCATGTTAATCCAACTGCTGATTCAGCGAAAGGACTTGGAACCCATGGGTGTTGTTTACTTAAGAGGTGATTCTACGGGAAGTAAATAAGTAAGAAAACTCGCGTCACGATCCCGGAGACAGGCCTGTTTGCCTGCACCTCCATTCAGGAAGGCCAGTGAGAAAATCCCTGAGTGAAGGCCACTCCAACCAGATCCTTTGCTGGTTTCAACCAAGTCCTTTCCCCCACTTTTTTAAAATACACTCATGCTTGTCAGCGACTAAGGGGGTTAAGATTTCAGGAGTCTGTATGGAATGCAAGCCCCTCAGTGAGGTTCGGAGCACACAGAACGTGATTACGTGGCGCCACTGAGTCTGTGGCTGAATGGACCACATGTTGTCTTTTCACACAGAGCGTGTGCCGAGCGAGGGGCTACGCCAACACCTATCCCCCTCCTTCCCCCTGCGCTCATGCCGTTTAGATGCCACAGCAGAAGCCCGGGCACCTCGGCCCACGGCTCCCTCTGATGGCTCACATCTACGCACAGTCAGTGCCACTGCCATCAGGTGTGCAGGCACCACATTCACTGCAACAGAGGCCCAGGCTGCACTGGCTCAGGGCTGCCCACTGCTGTGGACTCAGGGGCGGACCGGGAAGTGGCCAGGGTCTCGGTCACAGCCTCAGAGGTTTCCACGGAGAAAGCAAACACACCCCTTCTCACCCAGCGGATGCAACTCCTCGATGAGTAATCACAGCATCTTCTGCTGCGGGGCCGCTGCCTTCACCTGGCCATGGGCGCTGTTTACCACGGAATTCCCCGTGTCCCCGTGACCCCTCACCCGGCCGACAGCGTAAAGCAGACAGAGAGGCCACGGAGTCTCTCCTGCTCCCGTAAACAAGATGAGATAAACAGCCAGGGCCGACGTTTTGTTAACCCGAGGTTTTCTGGGAAGAGGCCTGCTGTCCCCACAGCGCGGTCGGTGGAAACCCACATTTTACCGAAAAGCAAAACCCAAGACCGACTCCCCCCAGGACTCGCCGTGCGGCCTGGAATGCAGAGTGAACGCCAACTCAGGAGGCGCGTTCACAGGTCGCTCTGCAGCATTTCAAACCGGTTCTGACACAGAGCAGCGACGGGTGAGGTCATCGCCAAGGCCTGCTCCTCCCATTTTTTTATTTACTGAAGCTCTGACCCAGTGGACTTTTTTTTTTTTTTTTTCGGTTTTATCAGGGAATTCACACGATTACGCAAACCTTCCAAGCCCACCTTTTCCTTAAAAAAAATGTTTTTATTGATTTCAGAGAGGAAGAGAGAGGGACAGCAAGATAGAAACATCAATGATGAGAGAGTTTCATTGATCGGCTGCCTCCTGTACGCCCCACACTGGGGATATCGAGCCACAACCTGGGAATCAAACCGGGGACCCTTCAGTCTGCAGCTGACGCTCTATCCACTGAGCCAAGCCGGCCAGGGCCCACCTTTTCTTAACTGCATCTGAATTCTACCCAACTTCCGCCTTGGGTCCCAGGATTGCTATGTCTTTGAAGAAAGGCAATGGTTCCGAAGAAAGTTTACAGGCAAATAATCCACTTTTTATTTCCTGGGATAAAAAGCAAGTCTTGCTTCTGACCAGATCCCAAGTCCGGTGCAGAAATCTCAGCCACGACGTGGGGAAAAACACGACAGCGTTCCTTCTCTCCTCCTCATTTCTCTAAGGGCCACGTGACTGTTTACAACGGTAACTCCGTTAGGTAGAACCTGCACACAGTGACTGCGACTTTTTGCTAGAAAACGGCTCAGTCTGTACATAAGTCCCAAAGAATTTAGTTTATCCTCAAAACGGGTAAATAAAACCGTAAACTCTTATAATAAAAAGAAAAAAAAAATCTTAGGAAATTCTCCGGCAGAGCGGCATCGTAACTGCCCCCCTCCTGCCCAATGGCCTGCGGAGTGGGGCTGGGGAGCCACAGGGACACTGGCGTCCCAGAAGCCGCTCAGGTGGGGCACCGAGTCCTGCTCAGCCCCCGGTGGTGGATGAGGGTGCCCGCGGGTCCCTGGGCGTGGGTTTTCATTGCTGCCGACGGGTCCCAGGCTCCAGGCGGGTGTGCTTCCTCCCGGTTCCGGCCCAGCTGAGTCATGAGACTCAAGTTCTCAGTCCCGACACCAGGGAGGTGTCCCCTGGGGTCCATAGGACACCCCCCGGGGAGGGGGCCCCACATGGCCTCGCAGGCTGTGTCCTTTCCTAAGGCTGACCCACCCCGAATGCGTCCTGGCTCTGAGTCCTGCTCCCCACCACCCTCTCTCTATCACCCTTCTCGCTTAGCCTTAGGCCTCAGTGCAGACCCCTCGAGGGCCACACAAGGGGCAGCCAGGTGTCTGGCTCAGGTGGGAGGGCCCAGCTGGGGGCGCGCCTCCCTGCCCATGCTCCCATCCAGGCATCCAGACATCCACCTTAGCATTGGCATTTGTAACCCACGGGTCTTTTCAGGAAAGCGGGAGCACTCTCCTGATCGGAAAAGAGAAGCGTGGTGGTGGGGGGCGTGCGGTGGGGGGTGGGCGTGCGGTGGGGAGTGGGCCTGTGGTGGGGGCGGGTGTGCACTGCCGGCTGCCACACCCCACGGTGAAAGGCTCTCCCTTCCGAGCAGCAGACGAGAGCTGGGAGAGAGCTGGACGTTCAGGGCGGATCTGTCCTGTGAGCACAGCGCCCTGAGGGTGGTTACCCACTGCCCCGCCCGACCCGGAGAGCGAAAGGGGAATGGGGCGATGCCCACAGGGTCATGCAAATGAAACAGGTGAGCCGCTCCCTGTCCGGGAAGGCAGGAGTGCCGCCCTGCTGAGCACACGGCTGTCCTGGGCCGTCCGGGGTTCCGTGTGCCTGGTGCAGGCTGAAGTGCCCACTTCCACCCCGGGTGACAGCCTCACCTCCCGCCACGGGTGGACTGAACGGGGCTCCGGCCGCGGGCTCCCTGGGCAGAGGCTGCACTGTCCCGGGGCCAGTCCCGCAGCTTTTGGGGGCAGGAAGGCGGCCAGCAAGTCGGGCTTGGCTGCGGGCTGCACGGAGCCGAGGAGTGACCACCAAAGACGTACATCAGGTTCTGCCCAATGAGAACAACGTCCTAAAACATATGTCCCCTCTGGTGCTGCCCGCCCACCGAGTTCATGGCCGTGCAAGGGCGTGTGTGTGAGTCGGGATCCAAGGCTGAGAGCTGGCGGCTCGAGACACTCCCCCAGGAGGACCCTCGGAGTGAGGATGCGCCTGCCCCGTGTCGGGAGCCGCCGGTACCGGGGGCTGATCGCCTCTTCTCTGTCCAGGCGTCCACAGAGCCTGACGCTGGATTCGGGGAGGTGACAGGGAAGGAGGCGTGGCTCCCCCCAAGGACCCCGTCTTCCCGTGGGGTCTGCAGGTGGCGAGAACCTGCCACAGCCCTTTCTGGGGGGTTTGTGTCAGTGGGAAGGAGAAGGAGGAGGGCCTCACCGTGTGTCTACCCTTTTCAACCTCCTCTAAAAGCAATCTGCAATCGCCGGCTGCGTGGCTCAGTGGCTGAGCATCGACCTAGGAACCAGGAGGTCACGGTTCAATTCCTGGTCAGGGCACAGGCCAGGGGTGCGGGCTCCATGCCCAATAGGGAGCGTGCTGGAGGCAGCCGATCCATGATTTTCTCTCATCATCGATGTTTCTCTCTCCCTCCCTTCCTCTCTGAAAGCAATAAAAATATATTTAAAAACCAAAAAGCAATCTGTAATCATTGTAGAGTAAACTGAAGTAACAGAGTCCCACTTGGAGGCTGAGAAGTCGTTTTGCCCTTGAGACCAGAGGAAGGAATCGATGCGGGGCCTCTGAGACCGGAATTTTCTAGTAAAACCTCGGCTCTCCCTGTAGGTTTCTGCCATTTCCATCCAGTGACCACGAGCTCAGGATGGAACGCCTTCGCTGCAAGACAACCAACACGCAGAAAAATGTGCGAGTGGAAAACGCACAACTTCGTGGATTCTTCCCCAAATGCCTCCTTCTGTGTCGTCGGCACCGACACCGAGAAACGCCGCGAGGCCCGCTTTTCAGGAGACCCGCGCCGAAGGCCGCTGTCCTTCAACCAAAGGCGGCAAAGCAGACCAGGGAGACGAAGCCGAACACGGGAGGGGAAGCCGACCCCCGGCCACCTGGGACCTGAACAGAATATAAGCAGCACACGCACATGGATCTGAAGACTACAGGAGGGCGCTGGTTTGTCTAATTAACCAACCCCTCTCTACTCTCTGTCTGTGTGTCTGTCTCTCCCTCCACCCTCATTCCCTTTTCCTCCTCCTGCCTTCGTGGCCCTCCAATGTTAAGGACAAAAACATTTCATTTAGAAGAAAAATTAACTTCCAAGCATGTCAGACTCGCAGCCGGCGGGCTCATGTTTGACATGCTTGTGAAGGCTATGACATCTGTCCTGTCACCTCCCTCGCTGACTAACACGGTGAGCGTTCATCCTAGGTGAACACTGGATAGGACGGCAAACCAAGTATTGAGTCCTTCACTCTAGCATGTGACCCTGGAAAGAGGGGACACCGGGGCGCCCTGAGCCTGTCCCACCACTTCCTGCGAATCTGTGATTCTTTAAAAATAAGAAGTTAGCAACAAAAAGCTTCGCTACCGCAGCAAGCCACTGCGCTGTTTACTCAGGGTGGTCAGGCTTTGTGTACAGTATGGCTTTTGTCTAGGAACTGGAATTTTTTAAAAAGTCTTAACTTCTCTCTTAAGTAAAAGGACATTATTGAAGGAAATGAGGTCAACATATTAAGTTTGCACAAATACCTCCTCTAACGTGTCCTGACAGTGAGCTCAATGCTTAAACACATCACCCAGAGGCCACACAACAGTTAACATCCTTAATCCCTCCTTCCTAACCATGTTTTTTCTTCCCTTCTTAACATTAAAAAAAAAAAAAAAAGTTAACATTCAGAGAAAGTAAATGTTTGCCTTGCAGAGCCTTACAGGTCAGGAGCGACGGCCGCTGCCCGCGGTGTCCCCCGTTTGCCAGCGGACACCCTGCCCCGCCGCCCAGCCCCGCGTGGCTCCAGGACCTCCCAGGGGAGGACCAGCCGAAGGCAGCCCACCTTCCCACCCGCTGTGAGCACGTCCCCATAAATCCTCTCGTGTTTAAAGCAACTACGCCATCAGCAATGCCCGTCAGATAAATGATCATCTTTGAACTGTTAGCTTTTCCATTTTTGGTGTTTCTTGCAGCAAAAGCAATTTATTTTTACTCACAGATTTAAAACAACTTTAAAAATAACTTTTATATGCTACTGCGAGGAACCAGCGTGTCTCCAGCACATGCTAATTCACGACCAGCCTGTTCTTTGCCAATGTAAGAACGAAGATAGAGAGAGAGATAGGCACTGTGTTTTCATGGTCCCACATAGCCACCTGTAGGCCTCTTTAGACGCACGAGGTGAAGAACGGGAGAGCTACGGCGATCGAGGCTGGGCCCAGGCGGACATGTGGGCCCCGTGCCTCAGAGCCACACGAGTGCACTGCACAGTCCACGGCACAGCTCAGCTCATTTCAGATCAACAGCACTAGAGGGATGACACATCAATCCTCTTCTCTCTTATTGATTTTTTTTTTTTTTAGAGAGAGAGGGAGAGGGGTAGAAACATCATTGATGGGCTGCCTCCTGTACCCCGCCCCCCGACAGGGAACGGAGCCCGCAACCTGGCCTGTGCCCCGACCAGGAATTGAACCGTGACCTCCTGGTTCCTGGGTGTTGAGCGACACCCGCTGCTGAAGGGGCCCGGGCACCAGGGGAGAAAGGACAGCGGAGGAGACATGAGGCCTGGGGCCTCCGCAGTCGCACAGGCGGCTTTCTGACCCCCGGGTCGGCGAGCCCCCAGCCCGCCCGTCCTGCCGAGGAAGTATCACCTTTCCTTCTCTGAGTCAAGAATGCGGGGACATATCCCGCATTTTTCATAAATGACGCACACATTCCACTTCACAGCCAGAAAAACCCAAGGAGACGGAGACTCTGGGGAGAGCGATCTGCACGGAGCGGCAGGCGCCTCCCGCCACCGTGTTCAAGTTCGTGTCTCGCCTGCATTTGTGTTCGCCCTCAATGCCGAGGACCATCCAGATGCCAGGGGCCTTGGCACCATCTAGTTTATCCTCTGGAAGCTACTAGTAAACCCAGAAAGCAGGTTATCTCCTATCATAACCAACCACTCATACAGGGGGAACTCCATTCAGCTGTGTCCTAGGAAAATACCTTTAGCAGTGGCACTTTGCAAGGCATGAGACATGCACATGCATGTTTGTATTAGAAATAATCCCAGGGAAGGGAAGGAGGGTGGGGGGGGGAGGGTAGACTGAGGCCCTACATTATTCTCATAAATGGTTCCATGCACAACGTCCATTCAAGTCCCAGGAAGTGGCAGCCGACGTAAAGACAGGAAGAGGTAACTAGAAAGTCTCGGGTTATCCATTAACTTGGCAGCAGAGCCCAGCCAAGGGCAAGTTCTCATTCGACGCATTTCAAAGCCCCTGAAGTCAGCACCATAAATGCCAGCAGGTGCCAGGACGCTTCTTCAACAGCCACCGTGCGTGTGGCTGTGGCTCATCTGGCCTCAATCAAAAGCGAAAGAGAGGACAGTGGTTTCCTTGTCTAACTCTATTCAAATGCACGGAGTGAAAAAGAAAACGGGTTTTGCAAATTAGCACCGGAGCAAACTTGAGAGAGTCTGCCTGACGGCGGGTCTCGCTCGGGAAGCTGCAGCGGCTGTGGTGGGTTATGAAGTGTCATAACGGACGGGGCGACACTGACAGGGGGCCCTGAACCCTGCAGCTTCCAGAGTCAGTGCTGCTGAGGGGTGAGCAGCACCAGGTTTCTGACCCGGAAAACAAATCTCTCTGGAGAACTTGCTCAGATCCCGTTTACGATGGGAATTTCCCGGGCACCTTGCCGTCCCCAAGGCCCTGCACAGATTCGGTGACTGGATTCCGTCCCAGACACCACAACACGGCTGCGTTTAGGAAAACATGCGGTTTTCACATGCAAATGCCAGCTGTCACCTGGGAGAGACTCTGCAGCACATCGGCTTCCCCCAGAGCAGTGGGTCCCAGCCCGGGGCACACGCCCACAGGGGGCAATTGGACTTTTAAGGGGGGCAATTGGAGTGAGTTATTCACAGGGAAATTTCTGCATTCCGTATGGTTCTAGGGGCCTCATAGACAATATGCAAATATATGCTGCGGCATATTTATGCGTTGCAGTTCTCTATGATGTTTTGAAACTTTATTTGCTATTTTTTCCTATCACTTCGTATTATTTTTTAAACAAGTCCTCAGTAAGGTCTTCCTTAGGACTTCCACTGTCCTTTCCTTCTTTTATTTTCCTCTTTCATGGATGCCATGTTCTTTGGAAGCTTGTTTAGACCAAGTGAATGGCCTTTTAGGCTTCCTCCATGTGAACAGGAGCTTGCTGTTTGAATAATAAGAATTCTATGTCACGGGTGGGGGATCAGGATTTTAGAGATGTTTGGGGGGGGCGTGGCCAAAAGAAGGCTGGGAAGCAGTGCCCAAGAGCAGCTGTGGGCAAACTATGGCCCGCGGGCCGGATGCGGCCCGTTTGAAATGAATAAAACTAAAAAAAAAAAGACCGTACCCTTTTATGTAATGATGTTTACTTTGAATTTATATTAGTTCACACAAACACTCCATCCATGCTTTTGTTCCGGCCTCCGGCCTCCGGTCCAGTTTAAGAACCCATTGTGGCCCTCGAGTCAAAAAGTTTGCCCACCCCTGGCCCTAGACCCTGAAGCGAGAGAAAGGAGCTGGAGCGAGCGGCCCCAGTGATGTCATGCCGGAGGAAACCCAGCCACCAAAGCACGTGACGTCCCGCATGGGCAGGAAAACCTGCAGGGATCGCATTTCTGCCTTTGGAACAAAACCCTTCGTGAACGCTCTGCAAACAAGTGCTCAGAGCACAGAGGTCTAGGGGCCTGGGAGCTCACAGCCCCGCCACAGGCTGTCCTTTGGCACGAATCTACCTGTTTGCGTCCAGGTGCTCTCTGCACCCACACAGGCGGGGCTCCGCGCCTCCCAGCGGTGACTCAGGAAGTGGGGATCTTCGAGCTCACAAGCGACTGGGGCCCAATCCTCCGGAAAAGCATTTTCCGAGTTTGCGTGACTCAACGCCGATGACTGAGCCGGGGATCACGCCGGCGTTCGCCTTCTTTCTCTGGGCCCTTGATGGTAGGCGTCCCACGGAGGGTGTGAGGTCGGTGTTTGCTTATTCATAACAAGTTTTCGGGACAAATCACGGGATTGGGGAGAAATGTTAAAACTGTCAACTGTAATCCAGGCTCTGGTTCTATTCTTTACATCTGGCCGTTACTTTAAAAACACCCACAAAGAAGCCAAATGACTGCTTTGATTTTTAAATGTAAAGCGTGTCACCTGGTGGGCATTTTCCTTCGGATGAGGTCAGTGTTCTCGGGCCGTTTAGAGAAATAGAGCAAGGAATTCTGGGGGCTGGCCCGGCCCACAGGTCTCTCTCTTCTCCTTCTTTCCTTGTTTGCGGTCCAGCTGACGGTTCTCCTTCGGAGAAGCTGCCCCCCCAGGAGATGGAATCAGCCCCCCTGCTGGCTCCCGCAGAGCCCCCAGATCACACCTGGGATAAGCCATCGCACCCCAGTGAGCTCAGCTCCTCCAGGAGGCGGGTCCTTCGGGAACCTTGTTCTTTTAGGGTAAACCCAGGCCCAGCAGGAGGTCAGCATGGAGAACTTCCCTGCTCCTCTGGCCCTGGCTGCCCCCACCTCCATCTGTGCTCACAGACGGTGGGTCCCACCCCCGTAGGCCTCTCAGAGCCCAGGGGTTCCAAGCCTGTGCCCTCTTCTATTATCAGGTTCCAGGTGCTCCTGCTGCTGTCCCAGGAGACACTGTGAGCTGCTGGAGGAGACTTTTGATGGATGAATTCGTGGAAATGGAGCAGCTTCGAGGCTGAGGTACCGGTGAGATCCACACAGCCCCGGGTCCGCGAGGAAGAGCGTGCGCCGAGTTAGACCCCCAGGGGCATCGGGAACAAAGACAAGTTCTTCTCCGCCACAGCTGCACGCACCGCGCACCATCCATCGGAGTCGCCGCGGACTCATCAGGGAGGATCACAGGGCCTGGGTGCAGTGAGGCACCCTCTCTAGAAGCACCTCGGGTGGCCCGAAGGGATGTTTGAGGTCCGAGAGCTCCTGCTTGGGGAGAACCCCCCCCCCCCCCCCAGTCTTTTCCACTCAGTCACTGACGTCTAAACCGCGGACTCGGCGCATCTCAGATGAGAACGAGGAGTCCTTTCTGCGGACTGGCAGCCGTGGACACACACGGTCCACAGAGCACTGACAGGCGCTATTGATTATTGATCAACTGCCGATCACCGCCATGAGCGGTGGCCAGCAGCCCAGAACCCAGCCTCGCTCTATCCCATGGGGTGATGACAGGGCGTGTGACAGGCTGGGGGCGGGCTGTTCCCCAGCCAAAGGCAATCCCTGCAAGGGGACTCTCCGGTGAACAACAGTTCAAGGCCATGCTCTCCTGGGCTCCAGACCCTCCCGCTAGCGCCCCCTGGACCTTCCCATCTGAGCCCCTCGAATCCGCCCAGTGACTCGGGTTGTCCTAAGAATAATGCACAGCCCCCAGGTAGACTCAGTCTACCCAGGCTTCCCGCCAGAAGCCTGTGTGCCCCCTGGGTCTGCATTTCTCACTCATTACACACACTTACCCAGCAGGTCACCCTCCCACCGGCCTGAGCGAGCAGCTCCTTCCGCACTCCCATCCTCCTGAATCTCCATCTCTGCTCTGTGCGCCCGCACTGCCCTCCCTGGCTCCATGTTGCCCCACACCCACTCCCCAAATCTCATCCAGGTTCCTAGCTCAGAGCCCTGCGGCCACCCCCTCTCACACCGGGACGGCGGAGCTCCGGAGCTCCGAAGCTCTGAGAACTGTAGCCTCACCACCAGTCCGGTCTGTCTCTCCTGTCACGGCACCGAGCTCCGGGCCTCGGCAGCGCTGGCTGCTCCTGGCGCGGCTCTGGGAATGGCCTTCGTGTCGCCTTCCCCGGCAAACACCCGGCGCTCTGCAGGCCCCAGTGAGAGACCTTCCCCTGTGGGCTCCACCTGCCCCGGTCAAGGCGGAGCTAAAAGCAAAGACCAGCCCTGGCTGGTGTGGTTGGAGGCTCAGCCTACAGACTGAAGGGCCTGGCTTTGGTTCCTGGTCAAGCCATGTATTTGGGTTGCAGGTCCGATCCCCAGCCCCAGCTGGGGAGCATTTGGGAGGCAATCGGTGTGTCTCTCTCACATCAATGTTTCTCTCTCTCTCCCTCTCTCTCTCACCCCCTCCCTAAAAAAAAAAAAAAAATGGGAAAAATATCCTCAGGTGAGAATTAACAAAAATTAAAATAAAATAAAATGAAGCAAAGGCTAATCCCAGAAGGCTGGCCTGTGCCATCAGACCTTCCGCTGCTTCTGCCAGGGTTTCAGGCTCGCTACCTGCAGCTCTCTCTTCCCCTAACTGACTGCCGGACACTTGAGAGCAAGTCCCCCATGTGACTCACCCGAAGCTCAGACTGTGCACGGAACAGCCCAAGTCGCTCCCTGTGGTTCGAACATGAGGAAAAGAATGCAAACAAAGCCCGAGCCGTCATAGGTAGCGATGCGTGTCCTCACGCTGAAGGACAAACAGCCGCGGTCCCCTTATGTAACTGTTTACCCCAGCTCAGGGCCATGTGCAGGCGCAGGAGAAGCGGGTGTGTGGTGGGAGCATTTCGGGCTGTGGACAAGGCCTTCCCCTCCAACCGCCAGGCCCCGAAACTGCAATTCAAGGTCTCGCTCATGAGACGTTCCAGATGTCGTCGTCGGAAAGGACGCTTGGGCTGTGGGGCTTCCTGGGAGAGCCCGCCAGGACCGGACGCAGCGTGGAACCCAGAGGGAAGCCCTCCCCTCCCTGCTCGCCGCACACACACCCTCTGAGCGCGCTGCTGGCCCGGGCAGGAGGGCAGTGGGTTTTAAACACACGCAGTGCACAGAGGACTGGTCAGTAACAGCCAGCCGGCTGGTATTCCACCGTGGAGGCTCCCAGACCGCGTGTCCACCCCAGCCCTCCGCCTCCAGCAGGCCTGGGGCACAGGTCCCAGCCCCCGGCCCCCGCCACCTCTCCTGCTCCCGGCGGCTCGGGGAACTTTCTGGACACCTGAATGGAGTGTGTCTACCTAAATGCGTAGGAAGAACATTGGACTTAACGCTTCCGACGAAGTGAGAACTTCAGTCAAACTGGTTATCTGACACGAGGGGGTGACGCCTGGATCCTGGCCCGAATCCCAACTGACCTGCCTACGCCCGGGGCCAGAGGGCAGACCTCCCTCAACTGCTGTGCAAAGAGCCAGCTGCTGCGATTTTCTGAGAAAGGGCAACCTTTGGGGGGAAAGTGAGAAAGAAGGTGTGCGCAGGCGCGATGTCACATGGGACGGGCCCCCGTGATGAGCCCCCGTGATGAGCCTCCTCCGCTACCCCGCGTGTGTTCATCCTTCAAGAATAAACCTGTCGAAATGCACCGAGACCAAAGCTGCTTCTCATCACAACTTCGAATGTCCACAAAGGACAGAAGGAGACAAAACCAAAAGCGTTCCGAGGCGATCTGAGCGGCCCCGCCCAGTTTTCTCGTATTGACATGGAAACAGGGCAGGGGCAGCCATGTTCTAGAACCGTAAACTTTTCTCAGAGTGGGTGCCTGTGAGTAAAACCTCACTCCAAGGAAGCCCATGTCTGCTGTGCTAGGTCTCAATTCAAACAGAGCCGCAAACACGACCTTCACGGCAGGCCACGGGGCGCACGAAGGTCACGCGATCCCCCCCCCCCCCAGCGGGGCCTTCAACCCGCTGAGTGTTCCCGACCCTCTGACCCCACTGCCCATTCCAGGGCCAGGGTCCCGGCGTGGGGTGCTTCCCTTCAACACCCACAATCACCCAGGTAAGAGGAGCACTGGCTGCCACTCCTGTCACTAACCTCCAGACACCATCTGCGGGTCCCAGAGCTGAGATCAAAGCAAAAACAAGAGAGTATTTTCTCTCTAAACAGGGCGGGACCCTTCATCGTTGCTGACACGGCCTCTACAAACATTTCAGGACGCGTCAAGTGCTGGCAGGGCCCTTAGGAAGGGAGCGCGGTGGAACTCTGCAGAGTATATGACACAGTGCAACTCCGACACTAAATATCTGAAGCCAGAAATACACGAAGACAGAAGACGGTCAAAAGTCAGGAATGTGCTCGGAGGCGGGGCTGCAAATGCCTGCCTTTCTCGGAATACCGCCCAGTCTTCACCTAGGTGTTCTGCAAGAGCCAGGGGCTTGCTCAGCAATCCATGGATCTCCACAGATGGCCCGAGGGATGGAGCCAGGCCCAGACTGGTGCTGACTGGGTGACTGAGATGCCTCTGGGACAGGCGGCCCACGGACCACAGTGTGACTGTGAGCAGGAGTCTAGACCAGGTACCGGGGACCGGGCACCCGGTAGTCCTCCCCAGGGACCACCCTGAGGAACCCAGTCCCTGGTCCTGTCCCTCCCTGGCATCAGCGCTCTCCTAAGGCCAGAGCTCATAGGCGGCAGAGGCAGGAGGTGACTGAGGGAGGGCTCTGGGGTAAGAAGGCCTAAGTGTGAACCCTGGTTCTGCCTCTTCCCAGCTGCCAGGAACTCACTTTACTTCTCCGACCCCCGTTTCCCCAGACATCACGAGAGCACCCGCTTCCTGTGCCTGATGCAAGGCTTAAAAGGACCAAGAGGACCGGCGAGTCCATCTCTCAGAACCAGGCCAGTCTTTTCTCTAAAACAAGGACATTTCTTGAAGAAAACTGGCCGCACTTGTTTGACATGGGTCTTTACCACTCTCTGTCAAAAGCCACAGCTTGTATTTTTTAGACTTTGCCCCTGAAACGTTGGTCTTTTTCTGTGACTCTAACTGAACGACGCTGGCCCGCCTACTGGTTTTTTGTTTTTTTCCAGGAGCATCCTGTTTTAAGCGAATACAGAACTAACAGGCAAATTAAGTGGTATTTATATTTTTTTTCCAAAACAAATCTCCCTGCACTAATTGTCGTGTTCAAAGGGATAACAGGAGGAGCTGGGGGTGTTTCTGGAGAAAAGGGGTGAGTTAAGGTGCCCGAGAGTTTAATGCCACTCAGGACAGGGTCCGGGCAGCAGACTGGGAGGCGCAACCCCCTCCCAGCCCCCCCCCCCCCAGGCTGGGGATTCAGGAGCCAGAAGGACCAGATCCTGTCAGGGGGTTGGGGGGGGGGGCGGCCCAGCAGGGAGTACACAACCATCCCTCTCGCAGGAGCACAGCTCTCAGTGAACAGAGGAGCCCACGGTTATGGAAATCACCCCCAGCTCCTGTTCCCACATTTTGCAAGAGACTTCAAACTCCAGATGTTCCCAAAGAGCCCTTTCCGTCGCCAGCTAATCTTTCCGGAGTCTGTACCAATCGCTCTCCTCTGTGCCAACGATTGCCCGCACCTGGCAGCCGATCCCCGCACCTGGCAGCCGGGCAGAACCACCTGAGGAGCTCTGAGCAACCCCCGCCGTCTCACCCGCCACAGACGGAGGAAGCCGGCCTGTCTGGGAGTGGGAGGCAGGCTTTGGGTTTTATCTGCTTTGCTTTGGTCTAAAATCCCCAGGGATTCTCATTTGCAACCAAGTGCGGCAACCAAAGCTTTAGCCCAAGGAACGGGCTCGGCCCCAGCCCCCACTCCCCGCGCCAATGACCTCAGCGGCAAGCAGGGACCTGACTCCTGCAACCGGCTGCGCGATGTTGAAATCGCGCAATGAAACCTTCCGAGGCATGTTTCTTGTTTCTCACGTTGAGGGGGGGATGGCCGGCAGCCACTGGGCCAGACCCGCTCTGGTCCGCGGTGGACGCTGGGCCCGCGGGAGCCACAGACACGCATCCGCTTTGGCCAAAAATTAACTCGAATATTTTGGTTGGCTCAATGTCAGAATCTTCCGAAAGCGAAAAGAAACCTCCCCAAGAGAAACTCGGGATCCCGAGGAGAAAAGTTTGCTAAGAAAAAAAAAAAAAGGCGGGGAGCCGATCCCCAGGAAATTAGGCACCAGGACCCCGCGGTCGGCCTGGCTGGTCCAGCCCTCCGGCTCCACCACGAACCCAGAGCCGCGACCCAGGCCTGCAGGTGGGGGCAAGTCTGGGGGTCCCCGGGAGCGACCACTGCACCAGACCCCACGGGCCCTGGGGACGCGGGAGACCTGGAGGGAGCTCGGGGGTCTGCGCTCCCCACTTTTGACGGAAGAGGACACCACTTCCCTCCCAGGCAGCCACAGGGAGTCAGCGACCGAGACCCGCACTCGGCCTCCCGGCCCGGCTGCAGCTGCACCCCGGGAAGGGACCCGCGAGCCGGTTCCGGGGGGACGGCGCGGTGCAGGGAGGCCTCGAGGTCCCCGAGAGGAGGCGCGCACTCCCACCGCCCTTCCCGAGGCCCCGGGACCTGGGACGCACGTGCCGGGACGCCCGCCGCCCCGCGCGCGAGGGCAGGAAAGTAAGAAAGTTGCGAGCGCTTCGGGGAGTCCCGATCCTCGCACCCCGCACCCTAGTCCCCGCAGCCCGCGCCCGCCATCCCCTCCTCCGGCCGCCGCGGGCTCGCCCGGCGCCGACACGCAGCGGCACGTCCCCCCGCGGTCCCGGCCGAGGCGCCCGTCCCGGGGCAGCGCAGCGCGGGCGGCGGGCGGCGGGCACGCCCTTACCTTTCTTTTCCTCCAGCGCCGGGCGCGCCGGGAACTGAGCCGCCAGGAGCACCAGGAGCGCGGCTCCCGCCGTCCGGGAGGGTCGCATCGCCGCCGGGAGCCCGCAACGAGTCCGGGAGGGAAGCGGCGGCCGTGCGCTCCGGCGGCGGCGGCGGCGAGGCGAGGGCTCCGGGGGTGGCCTGTGGTCCGGCGGGGAGGCGGCGGCCGCGGGCTGCTCGGGACTCGCCGGGGACGCGGTCCGCCCTGGCCGGGTGTGCGCACCGAGCGGGGGGCGGAGGCTGCTGCGCCCGCGCCGCGCCCGGGCTGCCCGGACGTCTAGCGCGCGGGGCGGGGGCGCGGGAGGCTGGGCCGGGAGGAGGAGGGACCAGCTAGGAGGAGGGATCGCGGAGCCCAAGGCGAGGCGGAGGGAGGAGGAACCAGCGGCGGAGTTGGCGGCCAGCAGCGGCACGGAGGTGGCGGACGGAGGTGGCCCCGCGGGCCCGGGCGCTCGGAAAAGGGCGGGCGGGAGCCCAGCGGGCGCCCTACTTAGTCTCCGAGAGGGCGTTCCCTGCCCTGTGGGCCAGGACTCGGCCTGGGAACTAGGTGACCCAGCCTGCGTGCAGCCAAATGGGTGCCAGGGTCGCTGTGTCCCCCTCCCTTCCACCTACGGAGCAAACTGGGACCAACTCCCTGTGTGCTGGCCCAGCCGGGGCCCAGGCCGGGCAATGGCACGGATGGGGCATCGCCCCTTGATCTCGCCCATCGCCTGCGCAGCGCCGGGAGCCTCGTGGGGACAGAGGACCGCCTGGCAGCCACGTTGTCCCGCGCGGGGCCGGGGGACAGGAGTCCCCGATGGCTGAGTTGGAGCTCTCAGGTCCAAAGGGCCCTTCACGTCCCGCCAAGCATCCGCGACATCGTCTGAACCCGGACAGCCCGCTCCTGGCCCGGAGCCGGGCCTGCGAAGTGTTAACTGAATGAATGCAGAAGGCCCCGAGCCCACAGCCCTCAGAGGCCGGCACCAGCCACGGTGCTTGAGAGCAAATGCCTGTGGTCAGTTATTGTGCAGAAGTCAAGTGCTGCGAATACAGGCTGGACATCAACCCAAGTGGGGTGCTTTTCCAGGAGAGCTGGCCCAAGGCAGCCTCATGGGGCCAGGCAGGAGCACCCACCCGGGCAGCTCCCTGAGGGTGGGCCAGAGGAATGAGGCTCCCGGGCTATACCAACCTGGGCTGCACCATGTCTGCAACACGCTCCGTCCCCACCAGACAGGTGTCCTCGCACCCCTTCTGCACCCAGATCCCAGCCGCCCTCACCAGACCCCCTGCCTGCCCCCATGGCACTGGGCCCACCCCGGGGATGGAGGAATGGTCATCCCCAATCCCCCTGGACACTGATGTGAAGTTTGGTTCCTCCCTGAACTGGTGACATGGGAGTGACACTTGTGACTCGGTACTCTTCGGCAGTTAAGTGGAGAGTCCGGATCGGAGCGGACGGATAACCGTGGAGCTTGTTAGGTACAAAACCGTGGGAGCGGCCTCCACATACTTCAGCCCTTCTTCGGGAGAGGCATCTGACCACCTGTTTCTCTGGCCTTGGAGGTCACAGCGAGAAGGGACAGGACAAACATCAAAGCCTGCCTTTCAGAATTTAAAAACGGATCTAGGGTAAACTGGGAGCCTTCTCCACGTGGGATGCCGTGCCTCCGAGTGGGACGGGGCTCCCCATCCTGAGAGAGGGGTGCCTACAGGGGCGTCGGGGACCAGGGGAAGCGGAGTCAGGGATGGGACTAGGTCCCTTCCGACCCTACAATTCCGCAGGAATGTGCGTTTCTAAAACAGGCTTCCAGTTGGATGGACATGCACCTGACGGCTCCTCTGAAGATATTTTGAGACACAGAACTGTGCTGACTGCCTCCCCCCCCCCCCCCCCCCGGGGACAGCAAGGGACCTGGGGACCGGGGCTGGGGGGAGACTTATTGTTTTACCGTCTGTACTCTCAGGCCACTGTGGGCAGCAGCACCGGCTCCTGTAAGGGAAGGGCCGTGGCTCCAGGCCCCTGCTGAGGCTCCTGGGCACTCCGGTGTGGGCTTCCTTGGTTTCCTTGGCCACACACTCTCTCCGGTTGAGTCTGGTTGTTCGTGGGGCCGTGTGGGCAGCGCCTGGAGGAGGCAGTGTCTTTCTCAGGGACCTCGAGCTGGCACAGCTGCTGACCCACCCACCTGTCATTAGCGCCCTCGTTAGTATCGTGTGTCGTTGGGATTCTCGGTATCTCCAGGGCTCGGGGTCAGGAGGTGCTAAGAAGCAGAGCCGCATTTTTGGATGCTGGTTTCTGGCTCTGTCGTCTGTTCATTCCTTTGCACAGGCGTCTTGTAGGAAGTTTCTGGACCCTGCACAGTGCTTTGCCCATGTGAAGGTTTAAAACTGAGATGAAGCCTGGCCTGCGTGGCTCAGGGTTTGAGCATCAAGCTATGAACCAGGAGGTCACGGTTCGATTCTGGTCGAGGGCACATGCCTGGGTTGTGGGCTCGATCCCCAGTAGGGGCGTGCAGGAGGCAGCCGATCCATGATTCTCTCTCATCATGGGTGTTTCTCTCTCTATCTCTCTCCCTCTCCCTTCCTCTCTGAAATCAATACACATATGTTTTTAAAACAATAAGCAAAAGGGAGATGAACTTTGCCTAGGTGTCACTACCTGTCTCAGGGAGGGTTTCAACTGGACGCATGAGCCCCGGGTGGCAGCCGGTGGCCTGCAGAGCACGTTCAGGGTGCCGGTGTGGTTTTCTGAGGCCCCTTCAATATTTGTTTTACTTGAACTTTTGGCCACATTTTTAAAAATCAAGAGATTTCCATATTTAAAATGTGAACTCTCTGTTTCTCTTGAAAAACATGGTGACGTGCTGGCCAGTGGGGTCTGCTTTGCTGGGGGAGGGGGTTTGATAACTGTCCCCCTGGGAAAGAGTGAAGTTGGTAGCTCACTCAACCCACCAAACCTGCTTCGCCAGTTCAGGGCTGCTGCTGAGGCTGGTGTTTCAGCCTGCGGCCCCGCCCTTCCTGGTTCAGCCATGCTGGCCTCTTTACCTCTTTACGGCTCCTTCCCTCTGGCCCTTATCTTCCTTTCTCCCTCCAGCTCCTTCTGGCTCATCGTGTGTGTGTGTGTGTGTGTGTGTGTGTGTGTGCATGCACACATGCGTATCTGTATTTGTTGATACATTTTTGTCCAGAGGACAGCTCATAATACTTTATATACCACACTAGACCTCACTTTAAATTTGAATAATTCAAATATGGAATTACATAAAAATCACAGCTCATACTGATACTGTATCATTGTTGTTGACTATATATATATATATGGATATATATAAATCATATGAATACATGTATATATATATATATAAATCAGGAGCAGAGAGTGGCGGATTACGGGGTTGGCAGGACTAAGTATCATCGTTTATCTTGCAGATCAGCAAGCTTTGCCTGGCTTAATGGTTGATATAAACTGTAACAGATGATAGAACGTGAGCTTCACTAGGAAACAAGTGCGGAGGCATTCTGAGGCTTCTTAGCTACTTGCAGCACAATTATTATAATTCTGCCTCCCTGATGGAATGGAGGTCACGCTGTGAGGACCCACGGCCCAGCGTACGTTCTCCAACCGGGACTCAGGCCCTTCACCCCAGAGAGGCCACGGGCCATGGACCACGGGCCACGGCAGCGTTATCGCCGAGGACACCAGGCAGGGAGCGTGTTCGGAAACTTTAAATGTTCTCTGTGTTTCAGCTGAGGCGTTTTCCCATTAAAACATAAACTGACGCTGTGTATAAAGAATTCACACTCACACACACACTCATACACACACTCATACACACACATACACACACTATACACACACTCATACACACACACTCATACACATACACACACTATACACACTCATACACACACACACATACACACACTCATACACACACACTCATACACACACTCACACACATGCTCATACATACACACACACACATTTAAAGGGAAGAGGTAACCAAATGAACAGAGATCTAAAAACCGCCATGAACTCAGGGTGACCTTGAGTATGTTTTATACAGTTTCAATCTTTCCAACCTAAAGCGCTGGTGTGTTCTCTGTGACTGTCAGGAGTGGGTGCTCCTCAGACAGCAATACCCTGAACCCACACAGGTAAGCACTCCGTGTGCTGTGCCTGGGAGCCGGGTGTAGCGACAACGTTCTCTCTCTTCCCGGGAGGTTGTCTAAGGAGACAGAGCAGCAAGCCCAGCTCACGGCTCAGCCCCGGGCCCTCGGCGAGTCCTTCGTCAGCCTCACGGTCACGGAACCATCAAAACATACAAGGAATCACACCACAGTCAGAGAGAAGCCCCTTGGCCTCCCACCCACAGGCCAACAGCCATTTCCCCCAGGTCGGTGAGGGGTCCAATCCTCAGCGCCGAGGCACTCCTGGCTCCTTACCTTCTAAAGAGCTGCTGTTTGTGTGGCAGCTGCAAGAAGAAAAGGGCAGTGAATGGCCGCTGGCGCCGCCGCCCGTGCCCACGCGGCCTGCAGATGCTCGGCGAATAGGGGCCCTGACGTCTGTCAACGGGCACTTGTCTCTCTGCGGGCTTTGCCCAGCCGCCCTCCCTCTGCACAATAGCCTTTCTTCCCAGGGCGGGTGCTCTGAGCCCTGCGTGGGGAGGGGTGGGAGAAGGCGCTGATTTCAACAGAGACTGGGGTCTCTGAGCAGCTGGGGAGGCGCACAGGGGTTTGGAGGCCAAGTGCAGAGCTCGGTGGGCGGTGGGCGGAGGCCCCCACTGCTCTGCGGGCCTCTGCGGGGACCAGAGGCAGCGCTCAGAGAACCAGCCTTCAGATCCCGGGCTGGACTGTCCTTCCTCCTGAGCCCGCAGGAGCTGGCACTGGCTCCAGGCCCAGCCGGGACCGGGCTTGGTGAGGTGCTTACCTCTGACTTTTCCAGGCCCTTCTCCGGGATTTCGCTGAGAAGGATTTGTTTGTAACGGCTTCTTTTTACTCTTTTTGACCCCCCCCCACCCGCCTGAACTCTGTTGTTTGTGTGTGTGTTTTGTGATCTTTCCCTTTTATTTTTTTTAACTTTTTTTAAAANTTTCCCTTTTATTTTTTTTTAACTTTTTTTAAAAATATATTTTATTGATTTTTTACAGAGAAGAAGGGAGAGGGATAGAGAGTTAGAAACATCGATGAGAGAGATCGATCAGCTGCCTCCTGCACGCCCCCTACTGGGGATGTGCCTGCAACCCAGGTACATGCCCTTGACCGGAATCGAACCTGGGACCCTTCAGTCCGCAGGCCGACGCTCTATCCACTGAGCCAAACCAGTTCGGCATCTTTCCCTTTTAAATGAGGACTCGGAGGCGGGTCCAGACCTAGAGGACTGAGTTTCTGATGTCACAGGAGGAGGGAGAGGAAGATGGCCTCGTCTTGTCCCTCCTTCCTGGGGACTTGGAGGTGTTGCTAAAGTGTGCGATACACAGATCTTGTAACACATGAAACCTATATGTTTATGTTGACCTACGTCACCCCAATCGATTTAATAAAAAAAGAATTAAAGTGCGTTTTTCAAATCATTAGTTAGATTTCCTGCAGTGTCTTTGCCCCAGAAAAGGGAGGTCCTGAAAGTCTCCAGGGAAACTGGCAGGGAGCGGGGTTGGGGTGGGGGTGGGAGTCCTCTCTCTGTTGGAGCAGGGGTTGGAGCGCCCAGCCCCACCAAGGGAATCCTGACCCTCCACCTTCTAGGTCATGTCCTGCGGTGACAGGGGCTGCAGGGCCTAGGTAGGGGTTCAGCTTCTGCTAGAAATTAGGGGGGGATATTACAAGATTGAACAGAGATATGATTGACTTAGGTCCTTCGTGGGCCCTCTCACAGCTGTGTCCACATTGGAATGAAGGCAGGTAAGAGGCCATTACAACAGGCTGGTGAGACGTGGGCCTGGCTTGGAGCCCTGGAGGTGGTGGGTCGGGGTCCGATTCCAGATGTACAAGGCATTGAATGTGGTGTGAGAGAGAGAGACGAGAGCGGGGATGACCTTGATCAGCATGTTGGCTGTGGCAGTCTTCATAGACACCAATACAGGAAAGGGTATATGGAGGGGAAAAGTCAAGGGTCTGGTTTTGACTAATCTTCATTAGTTTCATATGAAGATTGTGCACAGCTCGTTGGACTGGAGTTTGATCTTCAGGAGAGAGGTCAGGCAGGCGATAACAGCTGGGATCATCAGTGAGCAGATGCTGCTTGGAATTGAATGGGACTGCGAAGAGATTAGAAGAGTTGACACAGAGAGAGAGAATAAAGATGGAAAGACGGAAGATAGGAAATCTCACCGTGATCTTGAAAGCCCTCACATTTATCGTCAAAGTGGAGGAGAATCAAATGGCAAACACGACTGAGATAGAGCAGACAGATAGGTGAGAGGAAGAGCAGGAGAGAGCGCGGGGTGGGAGGGAAGCCAGGGCTAAACAATGATTCACGAAGGAGGAAGTGAATGGTCAGAGGTCAGATGCTACTGAGGAGCCAGCACGATCAAGCATAAATGGATCTGCCAATGTCAAAGTCATTGGTGACATTAATGAGGGCTCTTTTGGGAAAGTCTGAGGGGGGTAGGGGTAGGGGGGTGGAAGCCAGACTTAAGTGGGCTGGAGACTGACTCAGATCCTGTTTTCAAAGGACTCCTGACTTTTGATTCTTTTATAATTCCAGGCCTGCCCTTTGAACCTGGTCTCCCTGTCTTGATTCTCAGACTTGCCTCAGCCCTAAGCTGCATGGCCTTCCTCCCTGCCTCATGAATCCCTTTGGAACGCAGCTCTTGGTTCAGGCCTGGGCAGCGCCCAGACAAGGCATGTGCTCCTCAGCAAGGGAAGATTGAAGCTGTGCCCATCCAACAAGCGATGAGATGCGGGCCTCGGGCTTGCATCCACACTTGGCCACGAATTGCGTACAGTTGGAAAGTTGCTTAACTTCAGTTTCCTCATCAGTGAAGCGAGGACTGATCATCTACTGGACTGTGTCACTGCGAGGGTTATCCTTCCTGGTACAAGATGGTTTCCCAGTAAATGGTGGTTACCAATGTCCTGTCTTCTCAAAATACAACATCCCTTTAGTCATCTTTCTAAGGTGGATTCCTAAATCTAAATACAAGTTTCTAAAGGGATATGTCATCACCAAGGAATGTGGCTGCTTCCCTGTTGACATTTCTTGACTCACCCATCATTTACTGATTCAGCACCTTTCATGGGACACGCACAGAGCCAGGCTTTGGGCAGTCGGTGATGAGCAGGAAAAGCAATGCGCTCAAAATTCACTGCAGCCGGCAGATAACTGTAACAAAAAAGTCAAGTCATAAATAATGTGATTGTAAATTGCAGCAGGTGCTGGGCAGGAGACATAGAGGGTGAGGAGAAGCAGAGCGATGGGTTAGTGCTGCTTCCAGAAGAGTCCATGGAGGAAGGTCTTTCTGAGACGTGGAGGTGTAAGCCGCCATCTGAAGGGCATGAAGGAACAAGGTCACACACCCTTCCTGACATTCATTGAGAGACTGGGCCGTATAATGAGGTGTGTTGGTGTCCCAGCCTCTTCACCAAATCCATACCTAGGTGACTAGGCATTTGTTAACTTCTATGAACGTTGAGTATTTTTATTTCTCCTTCACCGTCTTTCAGTGGATCAAGTCAACCATCTTTAAATATTTGCTGTTTCTAATCTCTGTGCGGGAGGAGAAATCTTAGGATCGTGCAGGTTAGAGAAACATAAAGATGAAAACGAATTGACTCTGGAGGAGGCCTCTCCCATGAACCAAGTCCCTAAACTTCACACCAGCTCATCGAGTTTCTTGGGGGCCACGTTGGCTCCTGGGTTCTTGGCGAAGCTCCGACAAGTGGGGGTGGGGGTATGTGACTTCGGGACAAGAGAGGTGATGCTGTGCACTCCTCACAGGTCCAACGGGTTATCTTCGTGAATTCAGTGACCAGCTGAATCTGCTCTGAGCCAAAGGATTACCTGTCAACCTGTGAGGGAGCCTCGACAAACAGACCAGACCGACTCGTGCCCTCGCGGAGGTTGTGGTTCTCTGTCTGGCTACTGAAGGCTGTCACCTGGGCCACAGAATAAGCTGTCCCCTCACTAGGACCGCCACCTCTGCACTCCTCTGCACAGACAGTTTAATCTGGGTTAGAACCGTGTTTGGAGTAAGAAGCAGGGCGGGAGGGTTGCCCATGTGCCTCCCACCTGCGTCAGGTTTATGGCCGCTCTAGAAGGGTTGTCTTTGAAACACAGAGCTACCGTCTGTGGATTTGAATTTGAGGCTGACTAAGCCCATGGAAGAGAGACTGGGAGGAGTGTATGCGTGGCAACCTCTCTTCCGGGGTCTCCACAGCTTCCCCCGGGATGAACATCCTCTCCTCAGGAGAGCTTGTTTCCTATTCCTGGATTGTTTCCCCGACTCCAAGAAGAGCAGCCCTGATTCTGGGAACTTCACATTAGGGCCAACCGGACAGACATGGGCAAGGGATAGATTCAAGTTTGAGATCTTATTTTTGCTACTGAAATGCTCTCCTCAGTGGTACAGAGGAATTGCAAAATATGTCTCCCTCTTCAGAAGATGAAGAGTTTGGGTGCAGAGAGGGCTCAAGAGTCGTAGGACAGGTTTGCAGGAAGCATCCAAACAGGCGGTATTCACACACTCTTTCTGTCCTTGCTTTGAGGGGGAGGGGCTGGGAGAGCTCAGAGAGCCTCCCCCACTGGATACTAATTTTGGTGACAGTTGATTGACAGGCAGTGGGTGTTGTGGACAGCCCCAGAGAGCCACCAGGCAGCCCAGGGGCAATGGGTGACCCTGAGATGAAGTCACTGTATGACTCTGAGCAAATCACATCACTTATTCTCGGTCCCGACTTCCTCATTTTAAAAATGCAACTGCACTCTAATAACTGTTATGGGCTCTCTTCCAACTTGGCTGTACTGCTTTGGGGGATAAATAAGGCATTTCCAGGACCAACTACATCTACAGTGAACCAGCTGAAGTCCTAAAAATCCCCTTAGGTTTTTTAGACGGGGCTGCATCGAGCAGGCCGGAGGGTCAGGTGGATGAGAGGTAGTGTGTGCCCGTGTGTGACTGTTACGGGAAGATGTTCCCCACTGTGGTCACTGTCATTGCTGTTGTTGTGTTTATGATCTAAATGATTATAATTGAAATGACAATGTTTCATATAAAATCATAACAATTTATGCACAAAGTCGATGATGACTGGAAACACAACCCCTTCATACGCAGGTTAAAGACTGGGAAGGGATGGGATGCACTCCTTTGAAAATGTAGTTGTGTGTGGATGATGGAATTAAGGTGTGTTTTACCTATTTCTCTGCATTTTTATGTTTTCCTTCGAGTATTAACCATTTCGTCATCACTATAGTGAACAGTAGTTTTATTTTGAACTATTTCATACCTAAACACAAGATGAACTTCTTTTATGTCCAACAATAATAGTGGTGAAATTACTACCGCACATTGGCCAATCCAACGAACCTTGAGAAATGCTTTCCACTTATACATTAGGTTTTGACTTTCTCTACAAAAACTTGCTTTTCACAGAACAATCTGAGGCAAAGACAGCACTCGGGTTTGCAGAAATGTTTTCATTTAGGTGTGAATTCCATCGGCCCCTGTGGTAACAGGGAGAGAAAGCAGGAGAAGTCTTCGACTTAGCAGAATGTCGGAAATACCAGCCTTTTGGAAAATAAATCCTCACGCTCAGGAAACTCAGCAGTTAAGACAATTCGCTGGCATTTCGGTGTCAGGCGTTCCACATCCAGTTTCTTCTGTAGGATGAGAAATTGGAAAAAGGACACAGCTCTTTCTAGCAATAAAAGGCTCGCTAAACCCTCCTCTTGGTTTGAAATTCCTCAGCTTTTCTTGTTATTTACATTGGTTCTTATTCAACACTTCTCTCACTCTATATTTCAGATAGAGTCAGCTCTTTGATTCTATTTTTAGTTCAAACCCTTTTTCCTGCCCCTGCCCCCACCAAAACGCGAAGATCCGATTTCAGGTCCCAGGCGGATCGCTGCGAAGCCCACGGAGGTCTTCTGGTGGGAAAATGTGTTC
Source organism: Myotis vivesi (assembly GCA_035771395.1). NCBI lineage: Eukaryota > Metazoa > Chordata > Mammalia > Chiroptera > Vespertilionidae > Myotis > Myotis vivesi. Next base: position 80,829,921 of record JAWPEG010064500.1, read on the forward strand.
TCTCTCTCTCTCTCTCTCTCTCTCTCTCTCTCTCTCTCTCTCTCTCCTGCCCATGGGGATGGGAATGGCAGAGAAGACGCCTTTGGGGGGCAGAGGGCCTTGCTCCCAGCAGCAACGCGGCCCAGCTGGCCCGTTTCGCCCGCGCTCCTCATGGAAACTCCGTGATGCGAGCTGGCAGCGGGCGCTGTCACCAGCTCCCACCCAGCAGGGCCTCTGGGCACTTCTCACAGTTGCAGCTGTTGCCCAGCGAGTGCCATGCCTGCTTCTGCGTCGACAGTTCCCATTGGCTCCTGGTGGCACGAGTCCCCAGAGGCTCTGGCTCCAGTGCTCTGGTGGGGCACCCAGCGCTGTCCTCAGGGGAACACAGGAGGGTCTCAGGGCTCTTCGGCACTTGGACACTGGCCATGTGTGAGCTCGGGCTGCTCCGCAGGGCCCCTCAGCCAGTCCCTGCCCAGACTGTGGCAATGGGCACCTTATTGTCAGGCTCTTCTGATGAATATCATTCATTCGTTCGTTCATTCAACAGCTGCTCACCGAATCTCAGAAATGTGCCAGCCACTGCCAGGCAGCAGGGACTTCCAAAGGAATTTATGAACTGGCAGAGCCTCTGACGAGAAGACTAGTATGAAAGATCCAGCGTAAAAGCGAAGTGAACCAACCATGAAGTCGGTTAGGCCACGCCAGGAATGTGCCGGATGAACTATGGAGTGTGGAGAAGCAGAGCTGAGCCCCCTCCGAGACCCTCTTGGTGTGGGTGTGCGCGGAGGGATGAGGACCAGCCCCACATTGGGAACGGGCTGGGGGGAGCGAGAGGAGCCTGCTCCGGGCCCAGATGCAGGGGGCGGCCCGCGAGCTTCAGCATCGCCAGCACCAAGTTTCCAGGCACAGACATCGTGGGAGCCAGAACCGGACAGGGAGACAGGGTCCGGTCGTGATGGGCATGGTGCGTCCTCTGCTAAGGAACTTGTATGTATTCTCTGAGTATTGTCTCTGCAAGCGAGAGAGAGAAATACCGACTCTAACTCAGAACTGGAATTTTAAAAGGCAATTTTCTGGCAGTGTGGGGGGCGGCTGGAGAAGACGCCTGACATGCGTGTAGAGCAGCGGTTCTCAACCTGTGGGTCGCGACCCCTTTGGGGGTCGAACGACCCTTTCACAGGGGTCGCCTAAGACCATTGGAAAACACATATATAATTACATATTGTTTTGTGATGAATCACTATGCTTTAATTATGTTCAATTTGTAACCATGAAAATACATCCTGCATGTCAGATATTTACATGATGATTCATAACAGTAGCAAAATTACAGTTATGAAGTAGCAACGAAAATAATGTTATGGTTGGGGGGTCACCACAACATGAGGAACTGTAGTAAAGGGTCGCAGCATTAGGAAGGTTGAGAACCACTGATGTAGAGGGTTGGGTGTATTGAGAGTCTGCCTGTTGGAAGTCCTGGGGAAATGTCCCGGGTGGGGCCACCTTCTTTCAGAGGGAACAGGTGCTGAGGGCCAGTGGACCTGTGACACCCAGGGAGATGGGGCATAAGGGAAGCCCAGGGCAACCCTTATGGAGGTGGCCATGGGCATGTGAAGGCTAGCATCTGGTGGCACATGCTTGGTCCTAAGAGTTGGAAGCCCCTTGGGCCTCCCTGAGTTAGTTGGGTGGGGGTGAGTAGGGATGTGTTGGTAGCTGAGATCCCATGTGAGATATTGAGCCATTGGACCTTGATTTTTAAATCCTATCTGCAGGTTGATGAATATTTGGGGAACAGTTGGATTTGTGTTCTAGGGTCCAGACACGGTGTACTAGTCAGTGAAAGTGTTTGTCACACAGGAGAGTATTTCACTCTTCAGAGTGAACGTTTATTTCTTCCTGACAAAGAAAGTACAACTCAGAGAGGCTGAGCAATCCCTACCACCTCACACCTCACACCTCACACCTCACACTCGCTGCTGGTAGGGGAGAGAACCCCAGCATCTCGGATTAGTTTCCAAGTCTGTCTCCTAACTGAGAAGTCATTGAATTTCTCCTGGGAGCACAGTAGTCACTTGGGATGACGAAATTCAAATATTGTTCCTATTGAACAAACACAGCAAGTTTCTGTAATAATATTTGTATAAAAATGTGGTTTTCAGCCACCAGTCACTTCAGGGTGAGACAGGTCCCTGGTTCTGTTCCCACCCCACTCTATTTATTTTTCAAAACCATAAAAAAGTGCAAGCATATAAGTTCCAAAACACAGATGCATTCACACACACACACACACCAGGAAACACAACATGAGGTTTTCATAAACAGTACTTGGCCACGGGTGTGTCTTCTGGATTAAGTACTCCACAAACATCATCCCATATCGTCTTCAGAATGATATTTCTTTTATGTGGTGTGTGGGCAATTTCACAATTATATAATGCTCGTGTGTTATTAACTTGTGAGAGTGGTTCAAACCGTATTTCATTGTCATAAAAAATGGCATTAAGTGCCCACATGTGTGGCGTGTCATTGTGGACCCTGGGAAGAGCCATAGCGGTAATACAGGCATTGCCCATAGGCAGCTCACAAGCAACCAATAGTCCATGAGGCGACAGTGGGAAAGAGAAAATTAATGGAGTGAGCAAGATTAAAGGTATCCCAGTAGATCCTCTAGTGGGAATATACTGAGGTTTCCTTCCCACCTCTCTTCCCACGGAACTCCTCCCTCTCACCGGGTACTCACTGTGCAACCACCAGCTTCCCAGAGGCTAGTGAACTCTTGAAAAATCTCCCTGTTTCATTTGAACTGAAACGAGAGAAATGTGCAGTCAGTCGGGGGTTGATGGTTGTGCCGCAGAGAGGAAGACACGTAAGTCCCTAATGCCGAGGCCCAGTGAGCAGCAAAAACCCCAAGGCCCGTTTTCATGTTACTTGGCGGTGGCAGTATTTCCTGGGCTCTACCATTTATTTTGGCATCCCTCCCAAGAAGAGCTCCCAGGACTCCCTCTCCTTATACGTGATCAAAATAGACTTTGTCATTCGCAACCTCACAAGCAATTTGAACACAAAGAAGTGATTAGCATACAATATACACGGTATGCCTACAGAGCAGCAAGATCAATCCATAACCATCTGTTTAGATGGCAAAGAACCCGGCAACCATGGGGAATAGACCACCTGGCGATGGAGACTTACCTGAAGCTGGAGGTGCCTCTGCAGGAACCCAGCGACCACACGCCAGGATGGCTCGGACTGTGGGCAAGACTGGGCTGGTGGGTGCCAACTCCAGGACTCTGTGATGGTCAGTTATGTTGTTACAGGATTAAGCCATGTAAATAGACGGTGACATGCAGGTCAACTGTACAAATATTAGACATAGATTCAATGAAAGATGTAGATTAGGTATCCCTGCTAATACAGGAGTCTTTGGTGTGGCGCCAAGTCCAGAGTGAAAATAAATGAGTTTGTATGTGCAGAGATTAAGATAAGGTGAGAAATTAATGTCTGTTTCTTAATGACCGGGAAAATTTCCAACTACTCATAGAAATTAAACATCTCTGAGCTCTTGTTTATTTGATACATAAATGAAAACCTAGGTTACTAGCACCCTGCAGTGTTTGAGTTCAATAGCATCTTCTACAAAGACGTAAAGAAAATGACTGTTGAGCCCAGACCGTTTTTGCTCAGTGGATAGAGCATCGGCCTGCGGACTCAAGGGTCCCAGGTTCGATTCCGGTCAAGGGCATGTACCTTGGTTTCGGGCACATCCCCAGTAGGGAGTGTGCAGGAGGCAGCTGATCGATGTTTCTCTCTCACCAATTTTTCTAACTCTCTATCCCTCTCCTTTCCTCTCTGTAAAAAAAAAAAATCCATAAAATATATTTTAAAAAAAGAAAATGACTGTTGAAATGATGAAAATGAATTGAGTAAGGTTCTATTTATTAAAACCATTTTTCATTAAAATAAATACCATCTTGGTCACCAGGTCCATATTATTCCACTTTTCACCTTTCACAAAGGGGTTACATGTCCTGGGCAATAACATTTATATCTTTTCCGTTAATCACTATTTACTACAATGATTCCTTCCCATAGTTATATACTTAAAATAAATGGGATACTCAACACCAGTGAATGCGATATTTAGATTGGTAGATGGATTTCCTTAAGCACTTTTGTTGTGTGCCTTTTGTTTAAACATCTTATTTAAAATATCTTATTGGTGAAATAGTCTCTAGATTCTGACCTGGTTGAGACTATTCTTGGCCTTTTATTTGAAGGACAACCTGAGTGTGTAGCAGTTCTGATGGCCTTTGGTCCATTGTCTTTGGCATTTCTTGTTATTGTAGATAATCTGACTCTCCACCCGCCGCCCCCTCAGAAAGGTAACCTGTTTTTTCTACCTGGATTTTTCATGATTCCTTATCTGGAAGTACAGCAATTTCACTGGCTGTGTCTTCCTGTGCATTTTCTTGAATGTGTTTATTCTGGGACAATCTGCATAATCAAGTATTTCTTTATTTCAGAAAAGCTTTGCTGAACCATTAGTATTGCCTGTTACTTCTTCCTGGTCTGTTCTTAAGAGACAACAATCCACTCCCCCCACTGGCAGGCTCTCTCTACGGGAGCCAATAGCGATGGCCAGTTGATAGTCTTTCTCCCCTGACGGTCCCCTACGTTGAGGTGGGTCTTCATGGGGACCCACATTTGAGCCCAGACTGTGTAGGACTCAGCAGGTATGTGTCAGTGCTTGCCATATGGGAGTTGGAAATTACTTTGACTCATAAAATGGTGTTTTCCCCTTTCCCTTTCATCTTGTTGTGGTGGCTTTTGAAGGGTCTGAGGCAGGAGAAGCGAGCAAAATGCCAGGCACTTTCTTCTTTAATAGAAAGTGCCCCTGACCTCGTCGTCGCCTTGCCCTCCTGCTCTGGCAGGGTGCTGACACAGAGTTGGATAACAAATAACGCCCGTACAAGGCGGAAGTCATCGGAAATGACTGCGGCTACAGTCAGCTGGAAGAAGTGACCGAGGCTGGCTCAGACCACCGTGATGGAGTGGCCACAAAGAACTTATTGGATAGTTGCCACTGTTTCCTGAACTGCCCACACACAACTCAAGTGAAGGCATCATAAACAACCCATTCCCACTGGGAAGATGGCTGACATACAAGGGTCGTTACAGTCCGGTGATTCTGGTTGTAAGAAGATAGTTATTCGCATTAAGCTTCCAGGGTCTGTCAGGTTTTCTTGTAATTACTCTTACATTTCATGGGGAAAAAGAAATAAAAGGACTTCCAGGATAATGTTGGGGTTTTTCTCACTGATCTTGTTCTTTGTATTCAACACAGAACTGGGCACCCAAGGTATGATATGTGGGCCCTTCTTTTCTGAGGATACTGGTAAAATCATAGCAAATTATTGTGAAGTTTAGAATTCTGAAATCCTTTTGTCTTAGGTACAAATATTCAAACAAGTCTTTGTTGAACTTGACAAATGCTAAGCAAAAGAATAGACAAACGATACAGGGCACTGCTTTTGTGCACTGCTGGTGGGAATCAGCGAGGTACAGCCATTACAAGTGGGAGCTATCTGTTAATGTTGAAAGGGCATTTCCCGTGAACCCGTAATTTAACTTCCCCAGTTAGACCTGACAGAAACTCATGCCCACGTGCACAAGACACAAAGTATTTGCAACAACACCGCAATAGCTCCTGATTAGGAACAACCAAAGGTCCGCCATCGAGAGCAGAATGGATGAACAGATCATGGTAATTCACAGGAGGACGTGTGTGGGTAGGTTGGCTAGGGGAGACTGTGGCTTCCCTTTGGTCTTCTTTCCCAACCAGCTATGGCGGCTTTGGCTTTTGCTCACTGTAGCACCTGTTCCAGGGGTAAGCTTCTGCAGGGACTGACAGGGCCCCACCTCCCTTAATTTCCCTTAAACCCTGTTCCTTCTCTCACAGATTGTAGAGTTGTCCTTCTGCAGTTTGATACTGTCTCAGTTTTATTTCTCTGATGTTCCTCGAATTATCTGTCACATTGTTCATTTCTCACTAGTTTTTTTTTTTTTTTTAGGGCTTTTTCAAGGGTGGGAGTGCTGGCACCGCTGACTTGCAAATCATGAGACTATCCTATATAATAAAAGGCTAATATGCAAATCGATCAAACATCAGAACAACCAGTTGCTATGACACGCACTGACCACTAGGGAGCATATGCTCAGCCAGAAGCCAGGCTCACAGCTGGCGAGGGCAGCAGTGGTGTGGGAACCTCTCCCACTTTCATGGCAGTGCTAAGGATGTCCGATTGACAGCTTAGGCCCACTCCCCTGAGCCGGCAGTCAGATCCCTGTGAGAGGGTGCAGGCTGGGTTGAGGGACCGCTCCCCCCCACCCCCAGTGCACAAATGTCATGCACGGAGACTCTAGTAAAACAATAATTAAACATACAAGCAAAATAATTGACAAAAGAGTAGATAAGTTGGAAAATGTTTTTAGGTTCTGTGGGAAATGTATTTGTTATTTAAACTAAGGAGGGTCCAATGAGGTCTCCAAACTTCACTGTAGAAATTTTTCCCAGTAGAAAATATTTTTCCTAGGCAAGCATTGGACGCTTCTGGGTGTGTAATTCGCCTATTTTTCAGCCCTCCGCCTGACTCACCCTGTTTGCAGGTGTTCACCGCCCAACCCAAGATGGAGCAGGATGTCCTGAGAGCGGAGGTTCCCCGGCGCGTGTCTCCGCCCTGGGACCGGGCGGTGTGGGTTCGCGCTGGCGAGGAGAGCCGTGTGCTGAACTGCGGAGACATAGCTGGAATAGTTGGCGTCTGCCTGTGGGTCGGCACATTCCAAGGACACGCTCAGGTGTGCAGTCACAACTCATCGAAACGGGATTGAAACAATCTGGAGCAGGGAAAGCACAGGCACCTCACGAACCCCTTTCCCCTGGATGCCCCGCTTAGCTAATGAATGTGCCCAACCCCCTGCTCCCCAAGTGAATGACTGATCAGGGTTCTAGATGAGCTACCCTGATGGGACTTGTCTCATTTATTCTTTTAATCTTAGAACAACTGCTGTAAGCGTGGGCCAGACACTGAGCTGAGCAATTGACTTCATTTAACCCCCAGGACACAGTTCCGATGTCTATGTGCGTCAGTTACAGCCTGGGGAATGGAGACTGGAGGGGCCTGGGGCCTGGCCCTGTACGGAGAGGCCTGAGGAAGGACCGGGCTTGGTCAGTTGCCTGGTTCCACCGTGACCCCAGGCAGCTTCCTTCCAGAGCCCACGCGTGTCCTTAACCCCCGTCCTGTGTGCTGTACGACCAACGCGGACAAACGAAACTTGGAAAAGTCCAAGCAGACAGCCCGGCATCCTAGCACCAACGTACCCTCTTCTCAGAGCGCCGTCCCTGGGTCTCGTCCACCTGCCTCCGCTGCCTGGTAGGGAAGCTGCCACTCCAGGGCCGGGCAGGTGGGTGGCATTGCTCAGATGCCAGGTGAGATTTTTCCCGGACGCGTCTTCTCCACCTGCCTCGTATCTGTCCTGATGCTGGCATGTTCCCATCGTGTCTCATGAGGTAGAGGACTCGGTTGACGCCATGGTCCTGGGGGCCCCGGCCTTCCTGAGTCAGTGAGGGGAGCCCAGGGCAGGCCAGGTCTCCAGACCAGATTTACTTATTTTTAAAAATAGATATTTTCATTGATTTCAGAGAGAAAGGGCGAGAGAGATAGAAACATCAATGATGAGAGAGAATCATGAATTGGCTGCCTCCTGCACGCCCCACAGTGTGGATGGAACCCACAACCCAGGCATGTGCCCTGACCAGGAATTGAACCATGACCTCATGGTTCATAGGTCGACGCTCAACCACTGAGCCACGCCGGCTGCACTATCTGGAATTCTTTAAGGAGGTGGCCCCCCTAGCTTGCCGACACCAGCAGGTGCAAAGTGACTGCAGCTCTGAGCTGAAGTGCCATCAAATCAGGTAACTGTCAGGTTATTGCCTCTCTTTGGTGCTGGAAAAGCAGAGACCAGAGAGGTGCCTCCACGTCCCCAACACCCCCAGCATTTTATCTGAAGGGCCCATGTTTTTTTTAAAAAATATATTTTATTGATTTTTTTACAGAGAGGAAGGGAGAGGGATAGAGAGCCAGAAACATTGATGAGAGAGAAACATCGATCAGCTGCCCCCTGCACACCCCCTACTGGGGATGTGCCCGCAACCAAGGTACACGGCCTTGACCGGAATCGAACCAGGGACCCTTCAGTCTGCAGGCCGACGCTCTATCCACTGAGCCACACTGGTTAGGGCCGAAGGGCCCATGTTTTAACACTGCTGGCTGTTTTATCACCCCCCCCCCACCCTGTACAGGAAGAGAGAAATCCCAGGTGAGTTAATAGGCAAGAAACTAAAAGGACCACTCATCGAGGAGTGTCTACTGAACAGAACGAGGGGAAGGGACAGAAGGGAACTTCAATGATAACATCTAGGCTAGAACCCTAACAAAACGTCACATAACCTACAGGAGTGAGCGAGTTTAAGGAACCGCACCAAATGCTACCCCCATTTCCTGACTGGCCTGCAGCTCTCCGTTGGAGATATGTGCTACAAGCATCTCGTCTCTGTAGCTTCTGTGTCATTCCCCTAATGGCACCTCGAAGAATAGATTTTCTTTTTTTAAATTTTATTTTTCAATTACAGTTGACACTCAATATTATTTTGTAAGCGTGTCCGGTGCACAGCACGGAGCTGAGACAATCACCTGCGTCACAAAGTGGTCCCCCGACATGTCCAGTACCCGCCTGGCACCACACGTCGTTATTACACGGTCATTGACCATATTCCCTGCGCTGTGCTGCGCATCCCCGGGACTATTGTGCAATTACCAATCCGTGCTTCTCAATCCCTAGCAATAGATTGTCTTAAGTCAATGTGGTCCAATTTGTTGTTTTTGTGTGCATGACCCATGTAAGAAATATTTACCTCCATAAATCTTGAGGATGTCCAACGAGATTCATGGTTTCGCCCTCCACGCTTCTCCACGAGACATCTGGAACTGATCTTCGTTCTGTGCGATGTGAGGTCGGAGCCAAGATGACATGTTTCTGTAAGGGTCAGTTGCTGACCCGCCCTGGTGGCTGTGTTTGTGGGGTCTGTTTCTGGGCTCTCCGCTCCCCCACTGGCCGGCTGCCCATCTTTATCACATCCGCGTTATCTTTATTGTGAGCTGCGTCCTGGGCCTTGACCACGGGCAGCGCCACGCCTCCGTCCCTGCTTTCCCCGTCAAGGTTGCCTTCCCCGCTCCTGACCTTCTGTATTTCCAAGTAAATTTTAGAATCAACTTGTCAATGTCCACACACGCTCCCACACCTGCTGGGCTTCTGCGGGGATTTCATTGCTGCGATGGATCGCCTGGAGGAAAACGGTGACATATTTACAATATTTCATCTTCTGGTCCACGGATACCATAAATCACTCTTTATGACAACAACGCTTTGCAGTTTTTTCTGTAGAGGCATTGCACATATTTTGTTTGACTTATTTGGGTATTTGACGTTTTTCAATGCCTTTACCGATGGTATCTTGTTAAATTTTTCATTGGTTGCTGTTGCATAAAGATGCGATTTTTTCTAACACCTTATGAAAGCAGTTACACATACAGAAAACGTAAACAAGTGCACAGCGAGTGCTCCTCTGCAGCCACCTGGATGGAGTGTCAGAGTCACCTCGTTTACTTTTGCACAGTCATCCAGTGACCCCTCGCCCAGCGTCGGAAGGCGGGAGACCGTGTCCAGCTCACAGACACGCGGGCAGAACCGGAGGTCAGTCTTACTCAGTTGACCCGTTCAAATACTCATCTCCTTTAGCAACACCCGCAGGGCCACGCCCCGGAACAACACTTAACCCCGCAGCCCAGGCGAGTGGACACCTACAGTGACCATCACGGAGAGAAGAGCCCAGACCTTGGAACCCAGTGACCAGGACGCCCCTCCCTGCCCTGCCATTAGCAGCTGTGAGACTCAAGAGCACCTACCTGCCTTCCAGACACACTTTTATGAGAAACCTCACCTGCCGTCATGCTGTGTGGGCTCCAGTTCCCACCCCGGGGTGCTCATCGCTGAGTCCCTTTCGTCCCCGGAGCCCCGTGGCTCTAAGATTTCTGACCGAGTCCAGGGTCTTTGGGATGAATTTTTTTCCTTGCTGGCTCACCAGGTCCCATCACCTTAAAAAAAATCTTTATTGTTGAAAATATTACACATGCCCCCCTTTTTCCCTCATTGACCCCCTTCGCCCCACCCCACCCCAGGCCCTCACCATCCTATTATCCATGTCCATCGGCCATGCATATATGAACACAAGGTCTTTGGCTGATTACCTCCCACCCACCCACCCTCCCCTGCCTTCCCTCTGAGATTTCGCACTCTGTCCCATGCTTCGAGTCTCTGGATCCACTCCGTTCATCAGTTTATTTTGCTATTTAGATTCCACATATGAGTGAGATCATGTGATACTTATCTTTCTCTGACTGGCTATTTCTCTTAGCATAACACTCTCCAGGTCCCTCCACGCTGTCTCAAATGGTAAGAGACCCTTCTTTTTCACTGCTGCATAGTATTCCACGGTGTGAATGTGCCACAGCTTTTTTATCCACTCGTCCGCTGATGGGTACGTGGGCTGTTTCCAGGTCTTACCTCTTGTAAATTGGGTTCCACCACTTTGGGACTGTCTTTGTCCGACTCTGAACCTATGTCCTGGTAAAAGGCACAGGGAGACTTTCCAGGAGAGAGCGTGGCTTCTGAGAACAACACGAGCACCGATGGGACTCTGCCCGCAGCCCTGTTGGGCCGCTTTCTGGTGGGAGATTCTACATGACCTGCCGCTGACGAGGGAGAGGCTGAGCGAGAGGAAGAAGACATGTGCCTTGTGTCATTGGTCCTTCAGCCGTGCATCTCTTCTTAGAGCTCCAGACTGCTCAGGGCTCTGTTTCCACAGCTCACTGTCCAGCTGGCAGAGATGCTGCTACGGCCCCGGGGAGTTGCCGGCGGTGGGGGGCAGTTTCTGTGTCTGTGCCCTGCACGCTGAGCCCAGGGCAGGGGGGCAGCGAGAGAGGGAGGGGGCTGAGGGGGAGGGGGCTGAGGAGGGAGGGGGCTGAGAGTGAGGGGGCTGAGGGTTATGGGGAGGGGCTCGGTGCCAGGACGGTTACTCGGAGCGGAGCCGACTCACTGCCCAGCCGCCACCCGGCTATGACCTTTGGGCTGGTTGTTTAAACTTCTAAAAGCTCTAGGATTAGAGCTTTCATTTTGGATGTGGTTCTTTGATCGTTTTTAAAAAATAGCTATTTTTTCCAAACACAAACTCTGAGATGGGAAGTGCCATCTCTACTGTACAGGTCTTATGCAAATGATAATAATTAATAATTAATGATAACAGCTCAGGGTCTTACGTCATTTGCCTTAGTTCATCCTCTTGGCAGGCGCAGGGCTGGGGCTGGGCTCTCTCCGGCCCTTGTCATGCGGAAGCAGGTTCACGCTGTTGTCTGACCGTAACTGACGAGAAAGGGAATGGCAGTTTTCTTATCACCTTTGCTCCTTTTGCTGCACAACCACTCCTTCCACAGCAGTTTTCACACCGCCCGGCATCGCCATGGCGACTTCCAGGGGCTCACCTGTCTCCACATGGAGACTGGCCGCCATCCTGGCCGTGGGTCCGTCACGGGACAGCGAGAGCCCACTGCCCAGGGCTCCTTCCACTCAGACGGCAGCCCTCCGGGCAGAGCGCACCGGCCCTGACCAGCAGCCCACAGTCAGCTTCCCCGAGGCAGCGACCCCACATGAGGCAGCCAGGAGGTGGCAAGTGGCACATCAGGGGTAAATGAACATGAATCCCGTTCCTTTCTTCAAATACAACAGTGCATTGTGGGAAGGTGCCTACTTTCTTGCTGCTGTTTCTAGGTGGTTCTGTCCCTCATCTCATTGGGTATCTGGTGACATCTGGCATGGCGCTCGCGTCCCGCTGTTGAAAAGGGTTTTGTGTGTTGGTTTTCTTGTTGCCTCCTCTCCCCTTGAGGACTTTCATGTTTCACGTTCCTTTTTGGCTCCTCATTTCTTTCTCCTGGAGCACTGGTATCCCCACGGCTGTCTGCATTACTCCCCCTCCCCCCATGACCTCATCCAAACCTGGACGACTGCTTCTTGACTCCCTGTTGTCTCTTCCAGGAAACAGCCTGAGGAAGGACACATAGAGCTGACTATCAATGTCCTTCCGCCCCTGATGAGTAACAGGCCCAGGCCTCGCTGGAACTGTCACGTTACTGTCCGCCAACGGCCCCAAAGGGAGGCGGGCTGACATGTGGCCTGGCGGTGGAACTACATAACATCGCCCATGGTATTTTTTTGATAAAAACTTGAACTTGAGCCCAATGGGTGTGGCTCAGTGGTTGAACATCAACCCATGCACCAAAGGGTCAGTGGTTTGATTCCCGGCCAGGGCACATGCCCGGTTGAGGGCTTGATCCCCAGTAGGGGCATGCAGGAGGCAGCCGATCAATGATCCTCTCTTATCATTGATGGTTCTATCTCTCTCTTTCTCTCTCCCTTCCTCTCTCTCTAAAGAATCAATAAAAACATACCTAAAAAGATTTGAATTGAATTGGATCAAAAACCTAGATTTAATTACAAGTTTCTAGGAAATATAGAGGATAGTGCACAGTCAACAACATCTAGAATATGTTCAATTCTACAGGTCTAGCCACTCACTATCTTCAACAAATAAATTGGGGAAGAGGGAGGAAGGAAGGAAGGAAGGAAGGAAGGAAGGAAGGAAGGAAGGAAAAGAGAGACAAGGAGATGGAGGGAAGGGGAGAGAGGCAGAGAGACAGCGAGAGAGAGAGAGAGAGAGAGAGAGAGAGAGAGAGAATAGATTTAAAATAAACCTTAAGAGAGATTCTTGTTTGAATTTTGATTGGAACAAACATACAAAAAGTGTGTTGTTCAAGTGCTCATTGGGGGGAATGTGTACACTAACTGGATATTGGATAACATTAAGAAATTGTTAATGTTTTAGCTGTGATAAAGGTATTGTGGTTATTTTTTTGAACCCCCAAAACCTTAACTTTTGAAACATTTAAGGGTGAAAAGAGATAATGGCTGATATTTAGTTCAAAATAATCTGGGTTGGGATGTCGGTGAGACTATGGATCAAACAAGACGGGCCATGGGACGGGGTTCCTGCAGCTGTCGAGCAGGCCTCCTGGAGGGAGTGATGGTGGCCGCGTGCTGAGCCGTGTGCCGTCCGAGGGTGGATGGTGCCGGTGGGGACGCACGGGCAGGGCCCTGAGCGGCTCCCTGTGGAGGACGTGCCGGAGGAGGCCGGCAGGGAGGGGGGGTGCCTGGAGGGCAGAGTGCTGAGAGCAACAGGAAATGGACTGGAGGGAACGTGACCTCAATCCTGTGAGGCCTGCGAGCCACCGATGAGATTCGGCTTCTACTTCTCATCCCTCTGGGAGCCATTGTCGCGTTTTGGGCAAGGGCATCTCCTCACTGACACACGTGTGGAGCACCGTGTGGGCTGCGGGGTGGGCGGGCGGAGGCACAGGTGGCGGTGAGGCCATGGGCTGGGGGAGCCTCCCGATAGCTCAGGAGTGTCCGCCGGCTCATGGCAGAGGTGGCAGCCAGGACGAGAAGCGTGACTTCTGAACGTCCAGTGAAGGCAGAGCGGACGGACTTGACATCACGTGGTGAGAGAAACACAGGCGTCAAGGATGAGACGACTGATCCTGGCCTGGCACCTAGTAGGTGCACAGCACACACCTGCTCAACTCTGACCTGTTCTTCTTCACTGAACGGCGGGCTGATCCAGTGTTCCCCGACTTCACAGCGTCACAGCTCGCGAGGTCCTGGTCGCCTGCAACAGGAGCCCCTTGGCCCCCCCCCCCCCCCCCCCACCGAGCGCTCGCCTGGGCCGGGGCTGCATGCTGAGGGATGAAGCGCTCGCTGGGCCGCAGGGCTCTCCGGGGTGCCCTTGCCGGTTCCCAAACCCCCGGTCACAGGGCCAGGAGCCTCAGCTGCCTGTGGGACCCAGCCCAGAGCCCGGGCGCGTCTGGACTCTCTCGTGCAGGAGCACGCGGCGCGGTGGGAAACTGAGACGGCAGCGGCACACGGCCCGCTGTGTTCAGGCTGCCAAGCCCCCCGGGGAAGGGCACAGCCATTGTCTGCGGGGAACAAAGATGGATCTGGCCCCAATCGCAGAATAGGCAGCCTCGGGCTCTTGGGCTCCGTCAGACGGCCTGTGTGCGGAGGGTACAGATGAAGGGCCGCGGGATGGCCGGGATTCCGGCCTGACCTCCTCCGCCTCCCGGGACGCCAGCTGCCGGGTTGACTGCCGTCCAAGGTGCCGGCGGGGAGAGGAGTGCAGCCAGGCCCGGCGGTTGGATGGCCCTTTGTTCCTGATTCCAGGAGGGAGACGAGACTCCCCCTGCCCCGGGCTGCTCGGCTGTGGCACAGGCCCTCGGGCGCCCTGTAGGCGACCCCAGCACTAACCCTCGCCAGGCCAGCCTGGTGTGGCTCCCCTCACGCCTCAGGGAGCAAACTGAACATGTCCTTGTGCCACAGCAAATACAGCAGTGGCCCGTGTGTGTGCTTCTGGTAAAGGGCTGCTTGGTGGTCTGACTGAGAAAGTGGGGAAAAGACTTCATATGTCATGTGCCAGTCCCGTGCCAACCCAAACCGAAGCATATGTGTGGACTCTACCTTCTGCTTGGTGAGCTTGGAAAGTATGCATCTCCCAGTCCTTTCCAAGGGGCTATGTGTGTGTGTGTATGTGTGCACACATGCATGTGTGCACGTGTCCATGCGTGCGCCTATGCATGTGTGTGTTTTGTACGTGTGTTGGCGCACGGCCTCCATGCTCTACCAGGTACCTTACAACTCTGCCTTGTTCTTTGCGTCCTGCTGGGCAGAGCCTCACAATCCGCTGGAGGCGATTGCTCGGGGTTTCCTCAGCTTTTCCCGGGCATGTGCACGGCCATCGATCGCCTGTGGGGTTCGCTGGAGCTGTACACGGCTCCTGTGGGCACCCCCTCCCCAGAGTTACCTTTGAAGCCCTTTGGTTACCCTATTGCGTACCCCCCTGCTTCTTGCACCCCAGCAACCACAGGTGAAGGTTCTGACGAGCATCCCTGGAGAAGACCCTCTTGGCACCCGCTGACCCTGAGTCAGGTGAATGAAGACAGCCTGGCAAGTAGGTCTCCCGAGGCCCCGTGGGCAGGTCAGAGAATGGCATCCCTGGGCACGGGCTCCCCCTCCACTGGCTGCTAGGTGTGTACCACTGGGGCTGCGCTGTCGGTTCCCCAGCCTCCTGCAGAGCTGGGCGGGGGGGGGGGGG
>JAWPEG010064500.1:80845288-80869295 GCA_035771395.1 Myotis vivesi
GGAGCGGGGGGGCAGGAAGAGGGCGCGTGGAAGCGCCACACAACCCGCCGCTATTCCTCCGGACAGCCCGCAGTTTGCCTGGAAGAAACGCTCCCAACGTTGCTGGAACATTCCGGTTCATTTCCTGAGTTCCGAAAATGTCACGTCTGCCCATTTCTGCCTTCGTCCTCGTTGCGTTGAGAAGAGACTTTTTGCCATTTCCTTCCTCTCCCACGTCCACGGACATCACTCACTGAATTCATATTTGATGATACAATACATATTAAGTTACACGTCTCCAATGCCACAGTCACTGCCTCACCTGGCCACTGGCTGTAGGAGGCCGCCTCGTCCTGGCACTCCAAGGCCTTGCAATCACATCCCAAGTGCCCCGACCATGAACATGACTGAGGTGAACGATTGAAAGGCGTGGTCACAGCCGTGAGCTTGGAACTGCATCCTCCCTCTCCGGAATGGGCGCAGGTGTGGCTGCCACAGGGACAGGGCGTCCCCGGAGGCACCCGCAGCCACGGGGTGGGCGTCAGGCTCCTGCACAGCCCCTGACGGTCGGGCCACATTCTCCCTGACCTCGCTCCCACCCCCAGGGTGATGTGACTCTGAACGAGAGGGAGAGTTTAAAAACATTGTTGCTTCTCTTGTCAGTGAAAACGCGCACACACGTACACACAGGGATGGAGTAAAAATAAACAGCAGGTCCCGTGTCTTTGAGCCGGAACACAGACAAGGTCTTTATCCAGTTCCAGTGCATGTTTCAGTTGTACTGTCAGGTCGTCTTGAGTTGTTCACAGAAAGAGATTAACTCCCTGGATACGGACAACCAAATAGCACACATCCCCCCCTGCCTCCCAGCCCGCCCAGCCTCCTTCCGGCACATGCAGGGCTGGAGAGCGTATGCATACACATTCAGTCCTCTGTGGGCGCTCTGAGAAGGTGGGGGGGGGACGGGACTGCGTTTCCTTTGAGGGGATCTGGCTCATACCTGAGCTATTTTTTTTAATTGATAAGTTTTTAAAAACATAGTTTTATTGTTGATAGTATTACAGATATCTCCCCTTTCCCCCCTCTCCCCCTCCTCGTAGCCCTTCCCCCGCCTAGGTTTTCACCACCCTATTGCCCGTGCCCATGGGCTGTCATATGGGCATATAAGTTCTTTGGTTTCTCTCTTCTCACCCCTCCCCAGCCCCACACGGGGGTGTGTCAGTCTGGCCCATGCCCCCCGGCGTCACCCTGAGCTTTTAGAGCAGGAAGGTGGAGGGACACAGGGAGAGTCTCTGCCTGGACTTATCCCGCCCTGAGGGCCACGCCCGCCCCCTCCCCCTCCCCCTCCAGAGGCACAGCCCAGGTATGCACAGGGCGTGGCCCAGGCTGATCTCAGCTGAAATCGGGAGTGACTGTTCCCAGCCTCTCTTGGCAGCATTGTTTTCTTCTTACCGGCACTTCTCTATCACCTAGCCCCCCCACCCCCTTTTTAAATGAGAACTGTTTTCTGTGGAGAGATCAGAAGTGTCCTCAGCTCCACAAAAGGGGAAGGTTTCCCAGCCCGTTTGTGTCCAGGTGTGACGGGTGGAGCAGTGTGGTTGGGGCCGAGGGTCCTTCCCGTCACCCTCACCGCCCGGTGCCTTCCCAGGCAAACCCGAGTGTGTGCACCTCATGCCCGGGGGCTAGCGGGCTCCCCACCCTCCTTCCCAAGGGCCACACGTGCGTCATTTATGACATAGCACCCGCCACACAGAGATCCTCACCTTCCCCGAGGCCCGGGTCTCTCTGCTTCTTGCAACCCCATGCCCCTTCAGCTCCAATATGTTCGCACTTCGATCCAACCTTGTTTGGTTCTAATGAGTAACCCTCCTGCTGGCCCGGCCACTGCCCTTGCCCAGCGACAGCTCCTCCTCACCAGCCGTCCCTCCTGTCGTCGCCACCCCCCATTTCCTGGCGTCAGCGCTGCCATCTTCACCACCTCCGGGCCCGCGATCTCTCTCCGTCATCTCATTACCTCACTCTACGCTGAGTTCTTTCGACAGCATCCTGGCATCTGACGACTGAACCACCTGGCAGCACATTGGCCTTGCCCATTGCAAAACTCTGGTGCAGAAAGCCAGGACAGAGGTTGGCTTTTTCCTCTGGAAATCAGCGAGGTCTGATGCAGTCTGTGTCTTTCATCTCATTTTAATTTGTTCTGTCCCGTCATTAGCTTCTGAGTTCTCACGGGCATGTTCTTCCTCTTCATTCCTGTAGATGTTTTTTTTTTTCTGATTTTACCCTGAAGCGTCTCACACACAGAACAAGGCCACCTGATGGGAATTTTCCCCCTGTTCCTTGTGGACAGGGCTTCCCGCGTCCCCGCGGCTGGTCTCTGTCTCCGCCTGGAAGGGCCGGTGGGTGCTGGGCAGTCCACTGCCCAAAGGCGCCTTCGACCTTCTGGCCACACTTGGCAACAGCAACTGGCCCTCCGGCTGCTCTCACTGGGAGGCTGCGGGGCCCAGAGGCTGCTGGTCAAGGCGTCCCAGCTCAGGACGAAGGCCTGGCCCTGCGGGCTTAGTGCTAGAGGCCGCCATCGTCCCCACATGTTAGGACGACACCGAACTCGCGATTTTTCTGTGTAAAGAACCCCCATCTTGTGATGGAGACACATCTGAGGCTCCTCCCCAGATCCCCGCCGCTCTGACCAGTGTGTCCTGCCAAGACCAGATGGAGCGGCCGGTGCCGCTGGCCACCCCCACGACCCAGCTCAGCCAGGCCCGGAGCAGGTGTGCTGACCAGTTCAGGCGCCGCCATCCTGCTGCATCAGACGCAGCCGTTCACCCGCGTGTCTGACAGCTCTGGGCGTCCTGCCGTCGAGGGTCTGTCTGCTTGGTCTCCGCCAGGGGGAGGCCGTGGAGCGGGGCCAGGGAAGGGGGCTTTGCGGAGCCTGGAAGGAAGGTTCTGGCTCAGAACTCGGGAGCTTAGAGGAAGCAGCGGCGGACTGTATGATGGACCGAGCCCTGTCCTGCCGGTCACAGCTCCATCCCGGACCCAGAGCTTCCTGTTGGGAGCCCAGGCATAGCCCCTGAAGTGGCCGATGTCAAAGACCAAATTAAAACTCCAATCCAGCTGGCTCAGGAAACAGGCATTTAAAAAATACTAACTATTCAACATGGAGCCATGCTTTCAGTAATCTGATTTTTTAAAAAATTTTAAATATGTTTTTATTGATTTCAGAGAGGAAGGGAGAGGGAGCGAGAGATAGAAACATCAATGATGGGAGAGAATCATGAATCGGCTGCCTCCTGCACGCCCCACCCTGGGGATCGAGTCCGAAACCCAGGCATGTGCCCTGACCGGGAATCGAACCGTGACCTCCTGGTTCACAGGTCGATGCTCAACCACTGAGCTCCACCGGCTGGGCTCTGATTATTTTTTAAAGGGATGGATACAAATCACTTAAGTATGTATCACAAGAAATTAGAAAAAAATCAAACCAACTGCAGGAAAGGAGGTGAAAGGCATTGAAATGACAAGACAGGAAGTAATTCATCTGAAAGGGAGAATGTGAATGAAATAAACTGAGATCAGACCCTTGGGGCCCAGGGTGGGGGAGGAGGCCCTGTGTGTCTCGATCACAGACTCACCAGATGCTCGGGAAGACACGGCCGGGAGGTGCCGCCGTGAGCAACCAGAGCTGCGATGCCCGTGATTCCCAGCGAGGCTCCCGAAAGCACAGGAACGCGGCCCTGATTTCATGGGGAAAAAGCCCCCAGTGTCTCCCATGCTGACATGTTATTTCCATTATGTTGTTTTCATACGTACACATGCCTTACGTTTATGGTTCTTATGCAGCTGTAAACTCAAGCACATTTGCTCAGTAAATAGTGCAACGATCCAAAGCAACGTGACTCATAGTGACAGGTGGCGTTCGCAGAGGCTAACTCATCGTTGGAATTCATAGTTGCAAGATGACATTCTGTGTTTCATTCTTTCTTAACTCAATTTTGAGCAAGGAGGTCATACAACTCATCATCTTTATCATGTAAACCTCTCTTTATTTAGATACTAGAGGCCCGGTGCATGAAATTCATGAACGGGGGTGGGGGGGGTGGGGGGGGTTCCCTCAGCCCAGCCTGCACCCACTCCAATCAGGGACCCCTCTCACAATCTGGGACTGCTGGCTCCTAACCACTCACCTGCCTGCCTGCCTGATTGCCCCTAACCCCTCTGCCTGCCTGCCTGATTGCCCCCAACTGCCCTTCCCTGCAGGCCTGATCTCGCCCCCAACTGCCCGCCTCTGCTGGCGAATTTGGTTCTGATTGGTCAGTTTCTATGCCAGTCAGTGTCAAAAGCTCCACCTCCTAGGCAGCCATTGGCTCTTCACAGTTGACCCAGATTTAGTTCTGATTGGTCAGAAAAACATCCTCTGGTGAGGATTAATAACAACAAAACAGAACCAGGAGAAGACTCGGGAACTAGGAAAGAGAAGGTACCACAGACAAGAGAAGCACGGGCACCCCAGGGTGGTTTGAAGATGACGGTGAACTTCAACCACAGCCGAGGGAGAAGAAAGCCAGACTTTTCCTGCTCTGCCTTCCACGTCCTGCTGCCCGAATCGCTGAGCTCACTCATGTCACCCAAAGAAGCACTTTCTCCGAATCAGGGCTGGAGGCTGGTTATGCTGAGCTTAGAAGAAGAAGACACAGCCTGCCTCCCACACCCCCCACCCCCGCCATGTTCCTGCGGGAGCGCACCCCAGACTTTCTGGAAGTTCCAACTTTTCACTTCCCACCTCGTCGTGTCTCAGGGAAAGGAAAGCCAGGCCACGACCCGGGGAGGGACGCAGGGCAGCCCTTCTCATCCGGGCACCTGACCAACCCCGGCGAGACCGCCCTTTCCCGAGAAACACCCCCAGGCTCACCCATCACGCTCACATGCGGACATGGAAGGGTCACCCGCGGAGCTACGAGGGACCATGGAGCACTCAGCACAGCGGTCGCCTTTGAGGGGTTAGAGGGGTGAGACCAAGTCGGGGGAGGGGGGTGTTTCTATGGTGCTGGGGACCTCCAGCTCCTAAACTGGGTGACATGGACACAGAGTCCTATTGCTGTTCTACACACACACACACACACACACACACACACACACACAAGCCAACACGCGCTCATCTCACGCTTTCCTTTTCTGTGTGCACCACACATTCGAGAACACAATTTAGAAAATCGAAGTCTTTTTAAAATCCCCAAAGAGAAAGTGTGAGAAGCCCTCGTCTAGACCCGCAGGGACTTGTGGCAGGTGCCAAGGGGAGGTTGTTCCATTGTTGGCTCGGCGCCCTCATGGACCCCAACCTCTCGCTTTACACACAAAGCCACGCTGTGCAGAAAGCATGTTCACGTGAAGTGGAAGGGAAGGTTGTTCCCATGTTGGCGCTGGGCCCTCATGGACCCCAATCTCTCACTTCAATCACGAAGCCGCGCTGTGCAGAAAGCATGTTCCTGTGGAGCGGAAGGGAAGGCGGGCCAGAATTTGAATGGGGGCCTTAGTTTCATTTTGTAATTAACCAGGTCACTTGGTGCCACGCTCTGAACAGTGGAGTAGCATCCTCCATTGCCTTTCATTTTGCTAGTTGTGTGGCTGTTGCTCATGGAGCTGTTTCTGCCACAGAAAGGTGGGCTTTAACTGGTCAAACTCTTTTCCCTAGTCTAGTGGATGGAGGCAGAGAACCTCTCTCTCAGGGGAGACTGACGAGACCAGCACGGGTGGGTCCCCAACTGTGGAGGCGTGGAGACGAGGCCTGACTCATGGGCATGTTGGCCTGGAGAAACGGCCAGCAGGGACGGGACGCTGTGGATGATTATCTAGAAAGTTCCCCTTTGTACAGCCCGGAGCACCCGGCCTTCCCACGGTTGTGAAACTCCGCGTGCTCATCGCTCCCTGTTCTGACAGTCTTCCCCGAACTCGCATCTCGGGAGAGACCGTATCCTCTCCGCCGCATGTGGAATTCATTGTGCTGTTGTTCCAGTAGGAAGCCCAGGCAGTAAATCCTTCATTTCCCAGGCCCTGCACGCGTGCAACATCTGTGTCCCTGCCCTGCTCTGTCCGTGAGCGAGGAGACCACAGCCTGTCACTCCCGAATGATGTGGGTCCCGAGTCTCCCTGACCCTGACCCTGTGCCTCTTGAGAGCGAAGTCAAGAGCATGTGTTCGCTGATGGATCAGCTGAGTCCAGGCTGGATGGCCTCCTGCGGGAAGGAGGTTGGTTTGTGGTGGGTGGGAGACTTCCTGCGCATTTCCAACCCTCCCGGCGAGAGGCAGCCCTGCCCACATCGTGACTGTCCCTGCGGGTTGCGGGACCATGAGATGTCAGATGAAGTCATAACGACACCTCCGAGGACAGGGCCGCTTGCCCCTCCCTGGCCTTTCCCGCTGCCCCTCCACTCAGTGTGGGCAGAAGGTGTGTGGTGACGTGGGCACCGTGACATCTGTCCATGGCAGCCATGTGCCCTTCCCCGGCACCAGCGGCGCCCCTGAGGGGACCCAACGGGTCTGGCCCCACAGCCCGGCCTGGGAACCTTCCCTCCATTGCTCTGAGACAGTGTTCTCGTGCTCCTGTCTGTAGGCCCAGCTGCCTGTGAGCCTGGTGGCATTTGCCGTCCCTAATCCTCTGAGCTGAGCGCACCTCCGACTCCTCCTCCTCCATCCAGCCCTCGGGGGTTTCTCCTCCTGCAGGAACAGGACTTTTACCCAAGACAACGCTGGAAACAAGGAGGAACTTATTTGAACTTTAAATGCATGCCAGGTGCTGTGCTCATAGATTTGTTATATACACATGTATGTGTATGTGTGAGCCCATGCGTGTGATTGCATGATGAAGGTCTATGGGACCCACAGTCTGGAAGAGATGGCCTTGAACCTGACTGGAGGTCCCTCACCAGACGGGTGCATGACACAATCGGCCATCGGCATGGGGTGAGGACGTGGACAAGCCACCATCAGCCACCAGCATGGGGTGAGGACGCGGACAAGCCACCATCAGCCACCAGCATGGGGTGAGGAAGCGGACAAGCGACCATCAGCCATCAGCATGGGGTGAGGACATGGACAAGCCACCATCAGCCACCAGCATGGGGTGAGGACGTGGACAAGCCACCATCAGCCATCAGCATGGGGTGAGGATGTGGACAAGCCAGGCGGCAGGCAGAGGCCAGGGCAGGATGTCGGACGCTCCGGCGCGGGCAGCGGGTTGTGCGGTGAGGGGAAGGCTGTTTCCGTGGCCCCTCAGTCCCGCTGCAGGGGCGGCGGCAATGCCTGTGGCACCCAGTGAAGGGGAAGCTCGCCGATTCCTCACCACATAGGCACGCCTTTCTCTACAGACACTCACCACGGATACGTCAAAGGATTGCGTGTATTTCCCCTACTTTCCCTTTCACTTTGTGGATGGATTTCGTAGGACACACATCGGACTTAGATGACATGTGACCTTATAGAGCTGCCCACAGTTCCTTGCAGTTTCTTCTAGAGACTTTTTCTCTTAACTTTTGGTTCTATGCAGACACCAGAGCTGCGTGTTCCTCGCTTACGTGTGACTGTACGTGTCCCCTGGTGCGCGTGGCGGGTGCTGTGTTCAGCTGTGGAATGAGTTTGGGAAGCACGTGTGCACACAGAGGACATGAGTAAACAGTCAGATAGGAAAACGAGTGAACAGCATGTGACCCCAGGGCCGTTCTTCGTTACCCTCAGGGCGCCTGGAGGGAGGGCGGGCCTGGGCCACCCTGAGGCCCCGTGGACGCTGACCCAGAGCGGCTGGTGAGCCCCGGTGCAGGGTCTCCAGAGGCCCTTCCCGCCCACCCGGCTCTGGGGAGAAACGTCCATGGAGCTGGCAGTGCTGGGCCCAGCGAGAGCTCCTTCACCACTTGTATCCGGAACAGCCACTTTCCGTGGGGGCAGGAGAGGCAGGGGTTTGTGTGTGTGTGTGTGCGTGCGTGCATGTGTGTAGTATGTGTGTGCGTGTGTGTGCGCGTGAGGTGAGTGTGTGTATGGTATGTGTGTGTGGTGTGTGTGTGTGTGGTGTGTGTGGTATATGGTGTGTAGTGTATGTGTATGGTATGTATGTGTCTGGTGTGTGTGCATGCGTGTGTCTGTGTGTATGGTGTGTGTGTGTGGTATATGGTGTGTGTGTATGGTGTGTGTGTGTGTGTGTGTGTGTGTGTGTGTATGGTGTGTGTACGTGCCTCAGCAGAGCACACTGTGTTGTGTTTCCTGGGAATTCTGCCCCCGACTGGAGGAGACACACAGACGAGGGTTCCAGTCCTTTGTGTAGACCCAGAGGCAGAGGTGCCGTCACTGGCAAATGGGATGCTCACAGGAGCCGGGTAGAAACGTGAGGCAGACAGGGATGCTCACAGGTGCCGGGTAGAAACGTGAAGAGCTCTGGCCACCCAGCTGGTGTCATTCACTGGCAAACGCTGACCTGAGACGCTTAGGGCCTCCTGAAGCCAACGCAGGCACCAGTGCCAAACCCACGAAATGCCGTCCTCCTCTGGCCACGCACCGGGAGAAGGCTCAGTGTCTCCCGGGCCTCGACAGCCCGCTCCTCGGGCCCGGGCCGTGCCCACAGCGCCTGCTCTAATGCTCCCAGGTGGCTCTCTCTGAAACACTATCCCATCACTTCATGGGAACTTGCTATACAGGAAGCTCCTGCTGAGCTCGGAGGGTGATGCAACGGTTGGGAAACAGCATCGCTAGGGACTGCATGTCCGTGTCCTCCCCAAGTTCCTCGTGGAAGCCCCGCTGCCCCCGGTGATGGCATCTGGAGGTGGGGCCTGTGGGAGGCCGGCGGCTGAGTCAGGCCCGAGGCTGGGCCTCCAGGACGGACTTGCTGTCCCCATGGGACCAGGAAGAGACAGCTGTCACCTGAGCACCCAGAGGTCCTGTGGTCACACAGACAGAGGGCGGCCGCCCACAAGCCAAGAGAAGAGGCCTCCAAATGCCACCTCCCTGGCTGCACCTCGACTCCGGACTGGCAGCCTGCAGAACAGTGAGCGGTGGATTTCTCCTGGCTAAGCCACCCCGTCCTCGGGGTTTCGATATGACTGCCGGAACCGACTTGGTACGGTCGGTATTCTCCTCAACGAGTTTAAAAGGAGACAAATGTGTGAGCACCCCGACGTAACATAAGAAACCCACCATGTGCGCGATAAAACGTTGTATGATAGGCCGCTGGGCGTGCTTATTAATTTTCAAAAAAATTTCCCCACCTCTACATGCTCATAGAATGGAAGCGCCAAGGGGCAGTGGTTCTTGTTTTGTTCACAGCTGGATCCCCAGGACCCAGAATAGTACCTGACACGTGGTCAATTCAATCGATTCTCAAACTGCTAGGACTACGGAACCTTGTCCTCAAGGGCCATCTTTCACCATGTGGGCTGAAGGCTCTCCTGAGTCCGAATTCTCTCCAGTTCCTGGAATCTTGGGGCCTTGACTGTCCAATGAGGAGTTCATAAATGCAGGGTTAATGCAGAGACCGGCCTTCTAGCCTAGCTGGCAACTAATCCAGGAGATTTATTCAACCTCCATGACTTTTTTTTTTTTGCAGCTGTAAAGTGAAGAGATTGAATGAGGCCCTCTTTAGCGTCTATGATGTTTGCTCAACGATTCCCTGGGGGATCCCCGGCCTCAGCTCAGCAGGAAGAATGACCTTTGAGATCCAAGGACAAGATGACCTCAGACGGGGGATGATGTTGCAACTTCCTCAGAGACCCGCTCCCAGCCTCCCTCCTCTCTGGACACAGCCTGTCTGTCCTGACACTCGCCAATCCGCTCTGCCTTCCCTCCTGGCCTGCTTCCCGGGAAGCAGGTGGGCTCTCTGGTGTTGCCTTGGTCATGACATTTTGCCAATAAGTTTGAAAAAAACAACAACTGTTGAGGTCAAAACCCTTCTCCAGATGCTAAGGCGTTTCCACACTGCGGTCCAATGCTTGGAGCCTTTGAGGGTGCTGGTCCTAAACACCATGATTAACATATGTGTACATATGAGCGTGACAGATAAGCATTATACGAAATAGCACTAGACGGTCCAGTCCACTGTTTAAAACGTGACTGATTTAACTTGCTTAAGGCTGCACTTATGCTTGATAATATCATCAGAGGACACAGAATAGTACAAGAGCCCTGACTGTTCCATAATTAAAGAGATAGTGAATCTCTACTCCCTTTTATCCACAGCCCAACAAAGTGTGCATTTTGTATTTATCTATGTGGGTAAATAATATTTCCCCCCCAATCAAAATTCAAAATGAAAGAAAGATAGGAAACAACAAGTGTCCCGCCAACATCACATCCTTCCCACACCTGTTTTCTCTTCCCCAATAAAACCTGTGCTTAGCTTTCCCTTAGAAACACCACATTGGGGAGGACATATTTGCCAGTGATGCATCTAATAGGGGTCACTATCCAAAATTTATAAGGAACTTATAAAACTCAGCACCCAAAACCCCAAGCCATCCAACTCAAAAAACAGGTAAAGGACCGGAATAGACACTTCTCAAAAGAGGACATACAGACGGGAAGTAGACAAATGAAAAGATGCTTAAAGTCACTAATCATCAGAGAGATGCCAATTAAAACCACAGTGAGATATCACCCCACACCTGTCAGAATGGCCACCAATAAATCAACAAACGTGCTGGCGAGGACGTGGCGAAGGGAACCCTCGTGCGCTGTTGGTGGGAACGCAGATCGGTGCAGCCGCTGTGCAACGCAGTATGGAGTTTCCTCAAAAGATTAAAAATGAACCTGCCGTATGAGCCTGCGATTCTACTCTGGGAATATATCTGAAGAAACCCAAAACACTAATTCGAAAAAACATAAACACTTGTATGTCCACTGCAGCGTTATTTACAAAAGCCAAGATCTGGAAGCAGCCCAAGTGCCCATCAGCAGATGATGGATAAAAAAGCTGTGGGAATTCACACCGTGAAGCAGCACTCAGCTGTTAAAAAGAAGGAAATCTAACCCTTTGCAACAGCACGGAGGGACCTGGAGAGCATTATGCCGAGTGGAATAGGCCACTCAGAGAAAGACAAGGACCATGTGATCGCACTTACATGTGGAATCCAATGAACAAAATAAACTAACAAACAAAATAGAAACAGACCATAGATACAGAGAACAAGATGACAACTGTCAGAAGGGAGGGGTTTGGGGGGGGGAGGATTAAGCAAAAAACCAAACGCGCCAAACTCAGACAGATGACAGCACGGTGATTGCCAGCGAAAAGGGGGCGGGGGAGGTGGAAGAGGATAAGGGGGTGTAAATGGTGATGGAAGGAGACTTGGTTGGGGTGGAGAACACACGGTACAATATACAGATGAAAAGAAGATAAAATATATTGCGTGTACAGGGAAAGACCGATTTATTTCTCCAACAATTTGCTCCAAACCATCCTCTGTTCCTGCGACATCTGGTGACGCACATGGTGACGCCTGTGACAGGTTAGAGGGCAGGGCGCTCAGGTTACCCAGCACCTCAGAGCCACCTTGAGGTCTGACCCACATCTACAGACCTGCCAGCCGCCTCCCACCCTCGGGTGCCCCGTCCATAGCATTAATTGTGTGTGTGCTATGACACACAGCGGGTTGGGAAGGTCTACAACTTGTCGTCTTCCAAAGCCACTTGGTTTTCAGTTCTTCGCTTTCCCTATACATGTGGCTCTCTCTTCTAGCTCTTTTCACATTCACATGTGTGACTCTTGTTTTTATTGTCACCTGAGGATATGATTATTGAGTTTTAGAGAGAGAGGAAGGGAGAGGGGGAGAGAGAGAGAGAGAGAGAGAGAGAGAGAGAGAGAGAGAGAGAGAGAGAGAAAGGGAGAGAGAGAGAAGAAAGAGAGAGAAACACTGATTTGCTGTTATGCACGCATGGGTTGATTCTTGCATGTACCCTGACGGGGGATTGAACCCCGCAACCTTGGTGTATGGGGCTGACGCTCTAATCGGGAGCTGCCTGGCCAGGCCGACATGACTCATAAAACTACCCCGCGCTGAGCTGACTCATGGGGCAGGGACTGGACAAGGTGTAGGAAGCCTCCGGGGCTGCTCGCGGCGGGCCCTCCTGCCTGCGTCCGGGAAAGCAAAGCCTGTACCTGCTGCTGTGGCGACCAGTTCGCAGCGCCGCTATGGTGCCCTGGGTGTTTCGTCTGGTTCTGTTTTGTTGCTCTCTCGGTTCAGTAAGAAATCGAGTCCAGGGCAGAGTTCAAGGCGTTCATGGCTTGGCTGGCCGCCAGGCCCACGGGTCGCTGGGTGAGGGACAGGGGGGCCTGTGCACAGCGCGGCTGGGAGGGGAGCAGGTCCCTCCTGGCCCGCGCTCAATGCCAAGTCCAAGCCCGTTTGTGCTCTTTCATTGAGCTGAACAAGGACGGCAGTGCAGCTGCTAATGATGTCGCTTCGACACTGAGGGGGACGCCATAGTGATGGGAGGTGGCTGCCAGAGAACCCCGCGGGCGAGAGCCCCTGAAAGGACAGGAAAGTGACACTAACAAGTCCGTGCCCAACCACCCCCGACCACCCCGGGCGGGGGGGGGGGCGGGCGCAGAGTGTGTCACAGATCCATCTAAAGAGGGAAATGCAGATCAGCCATCCTCAGGGGCTAAACAAATTATATTAAACCAACAAATAATTACCGGTCCCCAGTATTGGCAACCCACCGTGCTGGGAGCCAGAGTGGGGCGGTGGGTGGTGGACAGGGGCAGGGAGGGGGGGCGGTGACAAGACCAGGGGGAAGCTGAGAAGCTGAGTGCAGGCTGGGCTCAGAGCCCAGCTCCAAGCTTCACAGCGAACTTGGGCAAAGTTACTTGTTCTCCTGCGAGTCTGAGCCACATTTGTAAAGTATATGAGGTGCTGTTTGCCATGAGGTGTGAAGAACATTAATGAAAAAAAATCAAGCGTACTCAGCAGAAAATGTGGGAAACAGTTGCAGCTATAAAAACGCAGAGAAGAAATATCTTCAGCTCCTCACCCAGAAAACCAATATTAACGTCTGAGATATTTTTTTTAAGAGTTTTCCCAATGCATTTTTTAGAGTGATTGAATGCAGATTGTACATCCTTTAAACTCTGCCTTTGAGAACTAGTATTATTTGAAGGCAGGCGGCAGCTTGGTAAATGTAATTTATTTTATTGATTTCAGAGAGTAAGGGAGAGGGAGAGAGAGATAGAAACATCCATGATGAGAGAGAATCATGGATCGGCTGCCTCTTGCACGCCCCACGCTGGGGATCGAGCCCACAACCAGGCATGTGCCCTTGACCAGAATCGAATCCGGGACCCTTTGGTCCGCAGGCTGATGCTCTATCCGCTGAGTCAAACTGGTTAGGGTGGTAAATGCAATTTTAAAAGTAACATTCACAGATTGTGATTGAATTGTCTTTGACTATATTGTAAGGAATTTTTAGTGTTTCCTTTATGAAAAATAACCTGAGGTTGAATATATTTGGCTTAAATACTTGTTCACATTTCAGCTTATTTCCTTAGAAGAAATGGATTCCTCAAAAGTAGAATTACTGTGTCAACATGTATGAACAGTAACACCATTATTACTAATAACATCGCCAAGGTTCTTTGCAGGGAAGGCCGGCCTGACCCTCTCATAGTATCTGACGGCACCGGGTTGTCTCTAGCTGGAACCGTCATTTCTTTCATCTTTGAGCCTGAGCGCTTCAAACCATCTCATTTTTAACTGGGATGTTTTTATGAAGAGGAAGCTGATATCTCTCAAATGCTTCCCATTGGTAACTTATGTTGAGGTTTGCTGGTTCGTGACTTTTGCTTAAAAGGTGACTTTGCTTATGTAAAATCAATAGTAAGTAACGTGGACAAACTCAGCCACTAAAAACAACTAGAAACTGTGACCAGAGACCCGCTTGATAGCCTCGGAGAGCCAGCAGCTCCATGGACCACCGACCGGGAAGCAGCGGGACCGGGGCAGCCAGGTGGGTCTGCGTGAGGGGCCCTTGCTTCAGGGGTCCTTCGCTGGCCTCGGAGAGAGCAGCCGAGAGGCGGAGCTGCCCGGTGGGCAGACTCCTGAGGACAGAGGCTCCCAGCCCCGCAGGGGAAGGAGGAACCCTGATGAACACCTTCCCTTGTGTGGACACCCCAGGGGTGACCTGGGTAGGACTCACCAGGGGCTGCGTCCAGCGGGGATCGCCTCCGTCGCCGACATGGGATTCAGGCCATCGAGGGCTAGCGGCTGCATCTGCAAGAGCAAATGTCAGTCACCCTCGGCCGGACCGTCCTCCACAGACGCGTGTCCACAGCGGTGTCTGCACGGGCACCTTCCCTGCATCACTCAGGCTGGCCCAGGCCCACCTCTGCCTTCAGCCATGGACAGAGTGGCCAGCCCCCACAGGCTGCCATCAGCTTTGTGAGGGGCCTCCTGACAGCCCCTGACCTGGTCCGGCCCCAGGCCCCTCTCACCTCCTGCCCGGCCTCCTCACCGCCGTGGCAGGGATGCCCAAGCCCACCCAACTCTGCACCCACCGTGCCCAGCCCAGAACCGGGGGAGCGAACGCCTGTGGGAGCCTCCATTGCACATGGCGATGGAGGTGGGTGCGCACCCCCACTTCCCTCCCCTGGAGACACGGTCCGTAAAGCCCCCGGGAGGTCGGACGCCTGAGCTACACCAGGAGCCGACTGGGCACCGCTGGCCGCACCGGCCGCTCGCCCTGTGTCCTGGGACCACGTTCCCAGTGAAGCACCAGCAGGAAGCAACAGGCTCAGCGTGGCTTCAGAGGGACCCAAACTAACACACGTGCCTCCAAGGGGAGCTCACACACCAGGTCCTTGGCTGGGGGTCGGAGCAGGGCAGCTCGGTCAAACAGGACACCCTGAGGGTGTGGGTGGAGAGGGCTTGCCCCGGGGTAAATCAGACAGTGACAAAAGGTCCCATTTACTCCTCTTTTAACCCAGGGCGGGGCTCAACACAGTCACCTCCCAAGTCGTCCAGGGGCCTGTGTTCTGTGAGGCACTGGGAGCCCACACTGGGGGCCTGGACTTGTCCCCGGGAGAAGACGAGAGCCGTCCCTCAAACACCGGCCAGCGTGACGCCAGGCGAGGTGCCCGGTGGGCGAGGGGAGCTGCTGCCAGCCGGGGAGATGGCCGAGGCCGAGAACCGCTCGTCCACGCGCTTCCTGGACACGCTCTTCCTGGACATGCTCTTCATCAGCTGCCCGCACTGAAGAATGAGGCATCTCCCTTCCCCCTGATCCTGACCGACGGCCATGACTGTCTTCATTACATTATTACTTTATCTTTCTCCTCAGCCTGGGATCTGGTCTCTCGCCAGAGAAGAAACTGCCGTCCAAATGCACATCGCAGTCAGCCTTGGTCCCCCCCCCCCCCACACCCCTTTCCACTCTCGCTCCACAGACTGGGCAGGAGGTGGTGAGGGACAGCGAGGATGCTGGGGGACGATGGATAGGACATATGTGTTTGTGGAGGAAGAACACACATTCATTGTGAGGCACGTATTGCAGCCACAGTGGTAGTTCCGGTTCGGAGCTGACCTCTGACCTTAGAAGGCCGTCTTTGAGACTGCGGTGCCCACCTTCGCTTGTGGGCCCTCCAGGAACCCAAAGCTCAACACGTTAGAAGCAAGTGCAGCCGCGGGTCCCTCCCCCCGGGGTCTGTCCCGGTGACTGACACGCAGGCCCCCGCCAAGTGGGCTGTCGCTGTGTGTCAGCTCCTTCTGAAAGAGGCGGTTAGAATGCTGATGTCAAGTTCCCTTTGAGCCGCCTGCGCACAAAAGGGAGCTGAGCGGCGAGCGCAGCCCTCGGCTCCCAGGGCTTTGTGTGCGATGACAGGGCGTGAAAGGCGCCCACAGCGCCTGTTTTTCCACGTGAGAGGGCCTGTGTGTCCTTTGCGTATCTCGAGTTGCCGCGCACAGCACTCATGGTTCCCGCTCCGGCTCTCCTCGGGGAGTGCGGCCAGGGTGGAGGGAGAGAGCCTTTTGGATGTTGGAGGTCAAAGGGAAAGACTGGCCATTGTAAACATTGTGCTGGTCGCCTGCTCCTCTACTTGTCACACGTGCTGTTGGCCACACTGAAAGCCACTCGCACTTGCAGATTTCCAGGAAGGAATGAGCCCCACTCAAAATTCCATCCCAAGAGATCCATTAAGGGACCGTCTGCCGCGATTTGGTTCAGCTTCCATTTCTGCTGTGAATCCCCGTGTCAGGAGGCGGTCCACAGAGCAGAGGGCGCTGGGAGGGCTGTGTGAGCTTGGTCGTTAGTAACAGTGGCTGATGGGCGCTGTCTGGTTCTGATAAGAAAACATTCGGCAAACAAGGTATTATAAACCTCAAGAATGTCCTACTAACTTCAAGGACCCTTCAGACACACACGCCAGGCCCGACTCAATCACAGAGCAACGCGCTCACTGACAGTGTTGTCTGACACTGTGTAAAGCGTGCACTCCTGAAATCAGGAAACACTGAGAAACGTCAGTGGCTGCTTCCTGGGGGTGGAGGAATCACGGAACATTAGAAATCGTTGCCTGATATTCCTTATAAAGACGGACTATCGGTGGTCTTCTGCACTGTTGTGTCTTGGTAAATTCGTTTTCCTTCTTAATAGAAGCAATATGATCATCTCTTTTCTCTGTTGCAATTGCCAATTGATGACAAGGGATTGAAAAGTAGCTCTTAGTTAAAAAACACATAGATATTAACTTTTAATGAAAAACAACCTTTGCACAGCGCGTGGCTTATGTTACCAGCGCGGCAGCTCCGTGGCTCCGACTCCAGCAGCTGTGTATGCAGAATCGGTTAGTCGTTAGCCCATGGGGGCATTAGGTCACTGCAGTCCAGTGCAGGCCCTTTCCTGCACTCAGAGCCGGGCTGTCCTCGAAATACTTGCCTTAGACCAGGGGTGGGAAAACTTTTTGACTCGAGGGCCACAATGGGTTCTTAAACTGGACCGGAGGCCGGAACAAAAGCATGGATGGAGTGTTTGCGTGAACGAATATAAATTCAAAGTAAACATCATTACATAAAAGGGTACGGTCTTTTTTTTTTTTTTAGTTTTATTCATTTCAAACGGGCCGGATCCGGCCTGCGGGCCGTAGTTTGCCCACAACTGCCTTAGACCCTGACGTCCGCCCTGTTTTACATACATTCTGAAGCCAAGCTGCCTGGCGTTGTAGGTGAACAAGAACACAGCTCCCAGCTGTGCCTGAGTCAGGCCCCAGCCCGGTCCACAGCTCGCTTCCTCCGGGGGCCTGTCGCCTTCCCCACCAGCATCCGTCGTGTGTAACACAAACAGCACGCTTATCTGGGGACCGTTTTCAGGACTGACCGCTTTGAGCCTCTATCTGCTCTGCCCGCTGAAGGAAGCCACGGGGGGCGGGGAGTGGCAGCAGCAAGGACCCGAGAATCAAGGGGAAGGCCCGACTCTTGTTCTGTGAAGAGGCAACGGTGAGATCTTGGTGAATAACCTCGCCCCATGGCCCTGGGAACTTGCCCGTAGAAGTGACACTAGGTGACCAAGAGCAGAATCTCTAAGCTGGTTTTCTGTAAAGAATGACCCCAGCCCAGGTGGTGTGGCTCAGTGGTTGAGCATCAACCTATGAACCAGGAGGTCACGGTTTGATCCAGGTCAGGACACATGCTGGGGCTTTGGGCTTGATCCTTAGTAGGGAGCATGCAGGAGGCAGCTGGTCAATGATTCTCTCTCATCGGTGATGTTTCTCTCTCTCTCCCTTCCCATTCCTCCTGAAATCAATAAAAATTAAAAGAAAAGGGAAAAGACACCCAGAAATCCAAGACAAGGTTCCCAGCAGAGGATCTGTCTTCTTGCCGTTAGCCGCCTGGGCCAGGAGGTGAGCAGAGGGGGGAGTGACAGGCCGGGGCAGAGCCGCTGCCTGGAGGACAGGTTCTGACAACTCCCGGTTAAGAGCCCTGTCCTCAGACACAAAGGCAGGGGTGTGTGGCTGTTTGTTTGAAACACTGACTTAAAAGAATCTCTGTGTTCAAGACGGGAGCAGCAGCAGAAAGGTAAACACGAAGACATTGAATTCAAGAGCACACTTTTGAATAATACATTCAACTTAAAAAAAAGAAGAAAAAAGAAGAGGGGTTTGTCCAATTAGATACTGACACAGTATTAAAACACTGCGGTGTTGGCACAAGAACAGACAAGAAGACCAATGAAATGGCAGAGGCCTCGGAGGACGGAGGGTGTAAAAGGGAACTTAATAGGCCGCACATCACATGGCAAAGAGTGGCTGGCTCACAGGTTCCGTTGGGAAAACTGGCTTATGGTGCGGAGAAAACCCAACCGAATCATTCCACACAAAAAGGTGGATTCCAGATTGGTTAAAGCCCCAGGTGTTAAAGGTAAAATTCAAAGTCAAGGGTATATATCTCTCACCTCTCTCTCCCTCTCTCCCTCTCTTCCCCTTACTCTCCATCCCTTCCACTCTCTCTCTAAAAATCAATGAAAAAAATATCCATTGAAGATTAACAACAACCAAAAAAGACTCCAGTGCCAAGGCTGGGTGGCTCAGTTGGGGGTTTGGGTTCAATTCCCAATTAGGGCACATGCCTAGGTTGCAGGTTCCATGCCCGGTCAAGGTATGTATTGGGAGGCAACAAATTGATGTTCCTCGCTCACAACAATGTTTTTCTCTTTCTCTCTCTCTCTCTCCCTTCCTTTCTCTCTCTCTCTCAACAC
Source organism: Myotis vivesi (assembly GCA_035771395.1). Taxonomy (NCBI): domain Eukaryota; kingdom Metazoa; phylum Chordata; class Mammalia; order Chiroptera; family Vespertilionidae; genus Myotis; species Myotis vivesi. The sequence continues at coordinate 80,863,975 of JAWPEG010064500.1, forward strand.
TAAAAACATACCCTCTGGTGGGGATAAAAAAAAAAAAGGAAGACTCTGTTATGCAATTCTACCTCCCCTTCATCACTGCCCATCATGCAGCCTGCATCCTGGCCACCAGGTGGGTTGGGGGGAGGGGGTTCCTGAATACCTGACACTGTTTCATGTCTGTGCCTCCTGAGGGCACAGTGTGCCAGGCCGGGGTGCTGGGTTCTGCTGTGGTCATGCCCCCCACTGCCGGAGGCCGGTCCATCCTTGCTGCTTGACGCAGTCGTTGCAGGAAAGAGGCATCTGCACAGCATGTGTGTCCGTGGACCTGGCGTGTGTAGCACACTGTTTTTAATATGTTTGCTCCCTTTAGCGCCATGTGTTTTAACCAAGGTCACCTCTCCGAGAAAGGTTGTTTCCCCAGGTGGGGATCTTTCCCTGAGGTTAGGGAGGGGATACAACCCCTTAATTAAGTGCCAGGCGGGTAGTTAAGCTACCTGGTCTTTACTCCCTGGAATGGAGATGAGAAACACCTTACCCCTTGTAATAGAAATTGACAGGATTAAAATCGGCTGGTATAAATACGAATGTAATAAGACAATAAACGTCAGATCCTCATCAGTTCCTAACCAGAACTCCGACCAGAACTTTGGCTGGAGATCCTGGCTATAGGTCCTGACTAGGCTGCTGACCAACTGAAGGCTGTCTTTGTGTCATTCCTTCTTCGCCGACTCCGTCCACACCTTTGGGGACCCCTGGACCTGCTGGGATTGGACCCCAGCACCCCACTGTGCTATAAACACAAAAGTGGGCTTCTCACTCCTGCCACGTGTCCCTGTAAGACAGCGGCTGCTCCGAGTCACGTCAACCTCACTGTGGAGTGCAGGCTGACAGGACTGCGTCCCTGGACGCTGGGTGGCCAGGGAACTAGAGAGCATGGCAAACCCCAGGCCGGCTGCTAAGGCCGCACCCAGAAGTGCCTGTGCCATCTGCGTTCCCACATTCCCTGGGGTCAAGCCTGACATTCTCATGGTGGGATGTAGGCTACGCCCCAGGGAGGGGCTGCAGGCAGTTGAGATAAACCCACCGGCTTCCGCACTCAGGATTTCCTCTGACAGGATTCCCCCTGGTGAACTGCTGGGCATGCTTTAAGGCAGGGGTGGGGAACCTTGTTTCCGCCCAGGGCCATTTGGATATTTATAACATCATTTGGAGGCCATACAAAATCATCAACTTACAAATCAGCCCGCTCTATGTGGTCAAACATTTAATGAACTCACCCCGAATGCCTCGGCAGGGCCAGACCCAATGCTTTCTTGGGCCTTCTGTGGCCCGCAGGCCGGATGTTCCCCCCCTGCTCTAAGGCCCATCCTGACCTTCGCTGCGGCTGTATCTGCAGCCACGTCTCTGATGGAGTCCGTGCTGTCCTGCTGAGCGCCTGCAGAGTTTGGGACGTGCTTCCTCACTCACACATGCACGGCGTATGGCCACCGTGTGGGTCCGTGTTGGCCTTTCCCTGTCCACTCTGCACCCTGCAGACTGGGCTGCAGTCGCTACCATTTGTGTGTTGGGAGCACGTGTGCCTTGTGTGTTCCATGTGTACTCGGTGCCTCAAGGTTTGGTAACAGGCGGGCGAATTCACGATTATGGACACAGTGGCGGCCAAGGCAGTGTGTCTGACAGATCCTGCGGTGGGCGTCCCTGGGTGCCGGGCTCTAAAATTCATGGCCACCTCACCTGGAGGCACACCGCCCTCCCGGCACATCACTAGGACAGGCAGGTTCTAAGGCCATCAGCCCCTGGGGACCTCCCACCAGCCTCACAACAACTTGCCAGTCCCGCCCTGAATGCTCATTGGAGCATGTCCCAGCCCCTCTTCCCTCTCCTCCCCTGACCCAGCCTTGCCTCACCTGCTGCCACATGCCCCCCACCCCCAGTTCCTCTCCCAGGCGTTTCCCCAGAATAAAATGCTTGCACGTGAAAGCTCTCTGGCACCTGCTTCCGGGGGGGTGGGGGGGGCAGCTGGCAGGGCAGCTCTCATGATCAGGTCGGTCGGTGCTGGCCGCTGGGAGGGCTCCCGTGGGGAGGGAGGGAGGGAATCGGAGAGCCTTCCTGGAGGAGGTGCTGGGCCAGGCTCTGTGAGGAATGGGCTGTGGGTGCTGGTGGCAGGTTCGTGGGGAGACGATGGGACAGGAGGCCTCTAGCTGATGGCTCTCACTCACGCCTGCGTGGTCGCTTCCTTCTCATCCCCCGACCCCGGCTTGTTTTTAGAGTCGGGGGAAGATGCTGCCTGCACACAGCACTTTCCTCATTTCCCCTGGACTCGGTGATTCTGTTCCTGTGCTCAGCTTCCTCCTCTGCGAAGAGCGGTTCCTCACGGCTGGGGTTTGCACAGACTCTCGTGGCCTCTGGTGTGTTCCCCGTGATCTCCTTCTGGCCTCCACTCCGACGTGGGGCCACTTCTCGGCCCTTTTCCCGTTTCCAACAGGACGGTCTGCAGCCTCAGACCCGCCCCCTCGGGCTTGGCTTTTTCACGAGGACAGAACAGTAATACAGGGTCCCCCACATGCATGCACACAGCTGGTAGCTATAGCTCAACTGACGTTTCTTCCTTCTCAGTTTTAACCGATTGGAATCAATTATTTGAAGTGTGTATACATTTTGGGGGGACACGACTCCCTGTATTTTAAAACCTTCTCCTGTTTCCTGAAGCAAATCCATTCTGGGGAAAGTTTTCCCTTCCACCCTCTGAGCGCTGTTCCCTCTGTGCTGCACGGCCTGTTTCCTGGTCCAGCTCTGTGTGACCCGCCCCCACCCCCGGGGTCAGAGGCCTGGCTCTGGACCTGGGCCGCAGGCAGGCAGGCTGCGGAGCCTGGAGCCAGAGGAAGACATGGGGGGACTGGGGGGCGGTGACAGGGTGAGGGAGGAGGAGGGTCTGCTGAGGAGCCTATGGGACAGAAACCAGATGAAAGGGCAGTGAGTGGGTGGCAGAAGGAGCCACTCAGCCAGCGCCTGGCAGCATCTGGCAGTGCTTTGCGGGCCAGGCCCTGGCTGAGCGCGGAGGGGCCTAGGAACGCACGTGCTGATGATTGAGGCTTGTTTGTCTTAGATGCAGGGAAACTCTTCCAGACCCATTATCGCTTTAACCAGTCCTCCCACACCCGTCTCCCTGGCCCCACGGCTGCCGGGGTGTGGCTGGGCTGGGGGACAGAGGCGGGTGGGGTCAGGCCGCATCCAGGTGACACCATATCCACATCTGACCTCTGCCCCGCGCCCCTGCCCCTGGGCGCCCCGGCGAAGGTGGGCTCCCAGGACCTCCCAGACCTTTCCCCACATACCTCCGCGTTGGTTCTGCCCCGGAACCCAGCGTGAGCCTCTGACCCCCTGCCTGGCTGCAGGTGCTGCTTGCTGTCTGAAGGAGGGAGGGAGGGAGGGAGGGTCTCCTTCAGACCTGGCTGCAGGTGTGCGTGAGGCGGGCTGCAGAGAGAGAGAGAGAGAGGAGGCTGAGCTGTGGCATCGGCCCTTCAGACCCCGCGGCTGCTTCCTGGGAGGTGTGTGTGTGTGTGTGGGGGGGGGGTGCCTGGGCTCCCCAGGCCACTCTCACTCCCGGATCCTGGGGCCTGGGCTCCTGAATCTTGGGGCCTGGGCTCCTCAGGCTGCTCTCAGTCCCGGATCCTGGGTCTGGGCTCGGGAAGCAAAGCCCGTGTTACCCATCACCTGGGATCTAACGGGGCCCAGCTGGGATGATTCCTGCAGCGACATGGCCTCGGGTCTGGTCCGAGTGGGCTCTGCCCCTTACTTTCCGGGGCTCCTGCTCCCACAAACCTCTCCCCGGTGTTTTCCTGGGGATTTGAATGGGAACCGAGTGACACCTTTACGGTTTATTTGTTTTTTAATGACAACTAAGCCACGGCTTCGAGTTTGCTTTTGGCAATGTGTTTTTCAAAGAGCGCTCACTGCTCCTGAGATTCTGTCACAAAGGATCTGAAGGTCAGGGCTGTCCCGTGACTCACGTGGGGGAAGACTTCTGCTCATGACCTTAGGAGCCCGATTCTCATCTCCGTTGTGAGACCTGGTTTCCGCAGCTGAAGAGCGAAAGGAATGGGAGGAAGGGCCTGGATTCCATCGTGTGTGTGTGTGTGTGTGTGTGTGTGTGTGTGTGTGTGTGTGTGTTTATTGATTTCTAGAGAGAGAGGGAGGAAGAGGGAGAGAGAAACGTCAACATCAACAGCCTGCCTCCTGCACGCCCCCTCCAGGGGATCGAGCCAGAAACGCGAGGGGGCCTGTGCCCTGACCAGGAATGGAGCCGTGACCTCCTGGTTCCTGGGTGGACGCTCAGCCACTGAGCCATGCCGGGCGGGCCGAGTTCCATCTTTTAAGGTTTTTTGTGTGTTTTTTTTTCAGACTGGCAGTGGAAGCAACACAAAGTTAGAAAAGATACTTGAAAGCCATGCAAGACTCTACTCTTGTTAACCCTCGAGAAGAAAAAGACCACCATCTAGCCTAGTGGCTCTTCCAGGGAAATGGGTGGAGGGCCCCACAGGGACCCAATTCCCATAGCGACACTGAGATGCTGTGTGTCCGTTTCATTCCCACTCTCCCCCGCGCCACGAAGGGGTTCCCCGGCTGCGCGGTATGAAAAATAAACAGTGTCATCTATTTTAATGTTCAATGGGTTTATTATTGATATCTTTAATGAATGAGTTTTATAAAGTTCTGTTTTTACTCTGAAACACAGAAAATACCAATAACTGTAACCACATAGACAGGCTCTCTGGGGCCCTCAGGGCTCTGAAGCGTGTGAAGGACCCCGAGCCCCGAGGTGCGAGGACCCCAGATGAGGCGACTGCGGCCCAGTGTCAACCGACAGCTCCCCAACCTCCGCCCGAGGCCCTAACATGAGTGTTTGTGAAACTAACGCTCAGGTGTCACTGCCTCAGATTCATCGTCTGTGGTAACTAGAGGGGGCTGTTTTCTCTCTCGGCTGGTTCTGAGGCTCTCCATGCACTTAAAATTTTATTGTGTTTATTAGTACTAATCGTTATTATCTATTGAACAATTACTTTCTATTAAACACTTTATATTGAGCCTTAGAGCCATTACAGCAGTTTATGCTAAAAAATAACCAGACCAAAAAAAAACACCTAAAACTTGGGTGTTTTTCCCCTTCAGTCTCAGGAACTGAGGTGGTGACACAGGTGGGCTCAGTGGAGGGGTGAGGGGGGTTGGCTCAGTGAAGGGGTGAGGGAGTGAGAGGAGTTGGCTCAGTGGAGGGGTGAGGAGGTGAGACAGGGGGTCAGTGGAGGGGTGAGGTGGTGAGGCAGGGGGTCAGTGAAGGGGTGAGG
>JAWPEG010064500.1:80869608-80903109 GCA_035771395.1 Myotis vivesi
GTTGGCTCAGTGGAGGGGTGAGGAGGTGAGACAGGGGCTCAGTGGAGGGGTGAGGGGATGAGACGGGGGGTCAGTGAAGGGGTGAGGGGGTTACACAGGTGGGCTCAGGGGAGGGGTGAGGGGGTGAGACAGGTGGGCTTTGATCGCTGCCAGCACCGCCTTTCCTCTTGTGCAAAGCTCTGTAGGGTGGGATCAGTCGCTCCAGCCCCCAGAGAACTGGGTGATAAGTAAGTGGCACCATCAGCTGACCTGCCTGTCCAGCCACGTCTTCCCACGTGCTCTCCCCGTGGACACTGTGCTATTTCACCTTGAGGAGGAGGCTAAACAATTCCTCTCAGGCTGTGAATGTCAGCTTCCAATTTTGCCAAATTTCGGATCACAAAGCGATTGAACCCTCCAGATGCCCCGCCAGCCCTGGCTGATGCTCAGGAGCGTCCCGGGCGTGTTCACCTCCCACGGCCACTTCGTCCCAGAGCCCCTCCCAGGGAGCCCGCGGCCGGACTGTGCCGCCACACAGCTGAGTCCTCGCTCTCGAAACCGCCCTCTCCTGGGGGACCCTGCCTCCCCCCCCCATACTCAGCCATGCCGAGGCAGCAGGAGGGCGCCCCCAGCTGGCTAGTGGTCACAGCGAGCCCCCGAGCCCCGGGCAGGATGAAGATGACCCCCGGCCCAGCTGAGTCTGGGCTCCTGAGCCCTAAGGCGGAGCAGCCCTTCCCTGCTGCTTCCCGAGGAGGGATGGATGCTGGGCCGGCCTCAGAGCTGTCCCCAGGAAATGATTCATGGCTCTTCCCTCCCCTCCCCTCCCCCCCTCAGCTCCCCTCCTCTCCCCTCCCCTCCCCCCCTCAGCTCCCCTCCCCTCCCCTCCCCTCCCACCCTCAGCTCCCCCGGCCCCAGGGGCCTGGTGAACCTGCCCGATGGGATCTGTACCCTCCGTGCCATCGGGGGTCTGGGCTTTGCACATTAGCTCCCGTCTGGGTGGGGGTGTTTAGCAGTGAACAGCCAATATGCCGGGGGGCGGGGCGGGGGGAGAACTGGGAGGGGCACACACCAGAAAAGGTTGTGGGTTCAATTCCTGGGCAGGACATAAACGGGATCCAACCGATGGATGTTTCTCTCTCTCTCTTCCTTCCTCTCTCTCTAAAATCAATAACAAACAAACAGACCTCCTTGGTGAGGGTTAAAATAAACAAACAAGTAGCCAATATTTCTCTGCTGTGAAATACACAAAAGACCATCAGATCATGGAAGAGCAGGGGTCTGAGGGCGATGGGAACTGGCTGAGCCCCAGCAGAGGCACCGCTGCGGGAGTCGGAGGTGAAAACGAACCCGCGCTGAAGGCCACAGAGCTGGACGGTGACCGACTGCGTGGCCACGTGGGGACGGGTCCTCACCGACTCCGGGAGCGCGAGGGGCTGACGGCACTGTCCCTGGGACGCACGGTGCGGTGCGGGGTTTTAGCTGCCTCGCCGCCCGCCCGTGTCTCCTGGGAGCCCACAGCCCCTGCACGCGGAGACGTTTGCAAGCAGCTGCTGCCCCCCTGCCAACCCGCTCTCTACGGGGCGCAGGGCCGCCTTTGCACGCGTGTCCATAACACAGTTTTCAGGTTCCGCACGGAAAGGGGCCTCTGCCTGCTCAGGTGGGCCCGGGGGCATGGACACACCACTACAGCCCGTCACCGCCAGCGAGAGCCAGGTCTCCCGCTCCTGTTCGAGAGGATCCCCGTCCCACCCGGTCCCTCTGAGGCGGTAATGCCGCTCCCATCTGCCTGCCATCGACGTCCCCAGGCGCGCGTACAGAGCGCTGCCTGCAGCCTGGGGTCACCCGGCGGCTTCTGCTCTCTGGGTGGGAGGCAGCGAGGGCGGCGGTTCTCACGGCCCAGAGCGCGGCGGCCCTCCCGCGGCCCCCTCCCCTCCACGGCGGCGCCCGACCGTGGGGTTTCCGGAGCGAAGAGGACAGGGAGGCAGGCGAACAGGCCTGTTTCAACACATGAGGCACAAGGCTGGGACCCGCGGGGTCGCTGTAAGGGAAGGGCCCTCGCGTTCGGGAACGTGGCTTTTCCCAGTGAAGGCGCGTGGGAACATCTGGAAACGCTTCTGCATCTAAATCACTTCTTAACGGGAACAGCGACGGCAGCGTGCTCTGGCGAGGGGTGTATCAGCGTCACTTAGAAATGAGGTCTTGGCAGGCTGCGGCTTCACGCTCCCCTGTGAGACCAGCACATCATCTCTGTGCGCTTAGCGTGCTTTGGCTTGAACTGTTCCCAGAGTTTGGCCCCACAGGAAGTGAGTCTGGGGCGCTCACCCACCGGGTCTCTGTGAGCAGCCGCGTGGAGTCAGGAAAACTCACAGGAAACCTTCCCAGATGTGGCCAGGAATCCTATTCCCACAAAACCACCCTCAGACTCCCCATCTGAGGGAACCCAGCTCTGATGGTGGCAGGGAAACGCTACCAAGAGGACCAGAATCCCTCCCTCTCCCACTCTGAAATAAACACAAATATTTTTAAAAAGGAGGAACAGGAAACACAAAGCCAGAGTCAAACACATTTTCTTTATACTAGATGCCTGGTGCATGGATTCGTGCACCAGTGGGGTCCCTTGGCCTGGCCTGCGGGATCAGGCTGAGATTGGCTCTCCTACATCCCCCAAGGGTCCCGGATTGTGAGAGGGCGCAGGCCAGGCCGAGGGACCCCACCAGTGCATGATCAGGGCTGGGGAGGGACCTCAGGAGGGCTCCAGGGCGTGTCCGGCCCATCTCGCCCAGTCCAGATAGGGGCCGGCTGGCTAGGGAGTCTGCCCTGGTCTGAGCACAGGCAGGGCCTGGGAATGTTCCCCGGAGACGGCCCCTCAGACCTCGCACTGATTCAGGAATCATTTTTAGTGCAAATATATGGCCGGAAGTTAAAACTGCCAGTTCTCTCCACCTCGGTGTGAACCAATCAATGAAGACCCTGATGTGCCCGCTCGCTAACTTAACTGGTGGAGATCCGTGGACTCAGAGGCGAGGAGACAGGCTTAGAAGTCGCCTTTCTCAGGACAGACGGACAGACTTGGCGGGGGGGGGGGTGTGAGGGAGTGGGAGGAGGGTGCAGAGGCTGGGTGAGGGCTGCAGGAACAGTTTCCTACCATTGGCAGCCCTGCTCCCACATCAGAGGAGCTTGTCCCTTTGCTGTCGGTAGAGTCCCACAGGCCACTGTTCCTTTAAAAAGTGATTTTGGTCCCATGAGAGATCAAAGCTGAGCTGTCAGAAGCTGAAATGGCCTTGAACTCATCAGTGAGTGTCCAGTGGCCCCAGCGGCTTGCCTGGCTTGTGAAGTGTTCTCAAACTCTCTCCCTGGAACCCAACTTGACATGGAACGAAGGTCACTGCACATCAGCCCCATCCTCCTGGCAACAGGACTCCGGGCGAAAAGGTAAAACATGGGAACACTGCCTTGAATAATCCTTCCGCACTCCTCACACTTCCTTCCCTGGCTGCTGGGAACCAGAGGCACCTTCTGGCCTGGTCCCTTCTTGTGTCTTGTACCGGGAGCACCTCCTCCGGACGCCACCAGATGTCAGCAGTCAGTACCCACCTGGACCAGACCCAGATGTCAGCGGTCAGTATTCACCTGGACCAGGACTAGACGTCAGCGGTCAGTACCCACCTGGACCAGACCCAGATGTCAGCGGTCAGTATTCACCTGGACCAGGACTAGACGTCAGCGGTCAGTACCCACCTGGACCAGGACCAGATGTCAGCGGTCAGTATTCACCTGGACCAGGACCAGATGTCAGCGGTCAGTATTCACCTGGACCAGGACCAGACGTCAGCGGTCAGTATTCACCTGGACCAGGACCAGACGTCAGCGGTCAGTATTCACCTGGACCAGGACCAGACGTCAGCGGTCAGTACCCACCTGGACCAGGACCAGACGTCAGCGGTCAGTACCCACCTGGACCAGGACCAGACGTCAGCGGTCAGTATTCACCTGGACCAGGACCAGATGTCAGCGGTCAGTATTCACCTGGACCTGGGGTTGGCCAGACCTCCTGTTAGCAACCTGGTGACTGGCTATTCCCTGAAGTCTGGTGTTGGCCCTGGGCACCTTGGTCAGGACACATGGGCCCAGACTCCAGATCCTGTCCTGGCCAATAGCTCATCCATCCACCCATCCACCCATCCACCCATCCACCCATCCATCCATCCATCCATTCACTCACCCATTCATCCACCCACCCATCCATTCACCCATCCAACCATCCATCCATCCACCCAACCATCCAACCATCCATCCATCCACCCATCCACCCACCCGTCCATCCATCCATCCATCCATTCACTTACCCATTCATCCACCCACCCATCCATCCACCCATCCAACCATCCATCCATCCATCCTTCCATCCATCCATCCATCCATCCAGCCAGCCAGCCACCCATCCACCCTGAAAAGGTTCACTGTTCACCAGCTCTGTGCCAAGCACTGGGTAGAAAGGCACACAGTGGCCTCTGCCTGAGAAGCACAGTCTTTGGTGGCAGGGGCTGCCATGGCCGGGACCACATTTGCATCTGTGAGCGCAGCCTGAGGATTCTGGGAGAGGCAGGGGGTCTCTTTCCTGATGCTGCAGCACCCATGTTGGGTGGGGGGAGCTCGGTGAAGGAGGCAAGAAAGTTAGTAGAAAGGGAGGCTGCGTGTCCCAACACTGCTCAGCCCCACGTCCTTGGCCTCCAGGTGCCAGGCAGGGGCAACGGCAGGCATGCCCTCCCCTGGAGGCTGAGGCGGGCAACTGCAGCTCTTATTATTATTATTTTTTAATCAGTGATGAAAAACAGAGGCTTTGGAATGCCACCCTGGCTTGCACAATTCTGGAAAACAACACATTTCTGGGCCAGTGTTCTGGCATGTTCCCTAACGACCCAACCTTGCTGTGAGGCGTGTTGGAGAGACAGCCTGGAGCCTCGAGCAGCAATAAGAGGAGCGAATAGTGTAATTACTAGTACATGTCTCCTGAAACTCCTCCGTGTGATGCCATTGGCCAGGTGTAACCCTAACAGTGCAGCACGGCTTCTGTGGGACTTTAACTGAATTTTACCTCTTTCAATGCAAAGGCAGGGCCTTCTGCAGGCGTGTTGATTGGAGGGGCTCTGCTGGCAGACTCTGCAGGAACAGCCTCCTCAGTCTGCCCTCTGGGCCCGGGAGCGCCCCTCCCGATTGAAGAGAGACTGTGCTCCGCACTTCTGTCCTAGCTCAGGGAGGCAGACGGTAAGCATGAGCATCATAAGTGAGCGATAGCCCAGCCGGCGTGGCTCAGGGGTTGAGCATCATCCTGTCCACCAAGAGGTTGCTGGTTCGATTCCCGATCAGTGTACATGCCTGGGATGCAGGCTCCGTCCCCAGTAGTGAGCGTGCAGGAGGCAGCCGATTGATGTTGATGTTTCTATCTTTCTCCCTCTCCCTTCCTCTCTCAAAACAAACAAAAACACAATAAAAAACAAATAGAAATATGAATAAATGCATCATAAGGCAGGTTAGAGATATTAAGTACATGGGGAAAGCGTCCCAAGTCTGCGATTGGAAGGAGGTGGCAGGTCTGAGGGGTAAGAGGCCTGCCATGTGCGCCTGTGAGCTAGGAGGCCGGGGAAAGAGGAGGCTGGGAAGGGAAGGCTGGGGAAGGGGAGGCTGGGGAAGGGAAGGCTGGGAAGGGGAGGCTGGGAAGGGGAGGCTGGGAAGGGGAGGCAGGGGAAGGGGAGGCTGGGAAGGGGAGGTTGGGGAAGGGGAGGCTGGGAAGGGGAGGCAGGGGAAGGGAAGGCTGGGAAGGGGAGGTTGGGGAAGGGGAGGCTGGGAAGGGGAGGCTGGGGAAGGGGAGGAGGGGGAAGGGGAGGGGAGGATTCTGAATGTTATGTCCTCATTCCCCTCCCCCAATAGAAAACCATTCCATTCTTCCAAACAATAGAGATGACATGAGCAGGAGGAAGAGAAGCCCGATGGGTGAGGAAGAACTTGCGGTCTGGGAGGGTCACGTGGGGCTGGAGAGGGATGGGCAGAGAAGGGGAAGCAGTGGGCGCTGCTGGGAACCACTGAGGTCCAGGACGGCTCCTGGCTTCCGACCTGCACAGCCAGGCAGCTGGGGTGGGGGTGGGGGGGGACACTCCCGATAAGAACCCTGCACCAGGAGGAGCAAGCAGTCGGGGGCAAGTTCGTTGAGGGTGAGGAGCCTATACGACACCAACAGGCTGTAAAATGGCAGGTAGGCAGCCCTGGCCAGTTTGGCTCAGTGGATAGCATGTCAACCTGTGGACTGAAGGGTCCTGGGTTCAGTTCTGGTCAGGGGCATGTACCTTGGTTGCAGGCTCAATCCCCGGCCCTGCTCGGGCACGTTCTAGAGGCAATCAATTGATGTGTCTCTCTCACATTAATGTATCTCTCTGTCTCTCCCCCTCCCTTTCACTCTCTCTAAAAAAAAAAAAAAAGTCAATGGAAAAATATCCTCGGGGGAGGATTAATAAACAAAACCACACACACACACACACACACACACACACACACACACACACACAAAACCTGAGAAGAAAAATAAATAGCCGGCAGGTAGCTAGATTTATGGATTTGGAGATGAGACATGGAGATGAATTATGGCAACACACATTCATTCAACAAGATATGCATTTGTGGAGCTAGAGTAAGCATTTTAGTTCCCTTTCTACCTGCTGGCCAGAACACCACACAGGCATGTTGGAGCAGATGCAGAGCCGGGCTTGGTCTTGCTTCCACCAGTCAAGTTCTCCTGAGAAGTTTACTTCACTTTTCGGAGCTTTAGCGCCCCCTTCTGCGAGCTGGGGGCATTACCTCTGTGAAGGGTGTTTGCCCGCTTGACAAAGATCATGTCTGAAAACCCGACAGATGGTTTTGTGGGGACGGGAATCCTTGTCTGTCCCTGTCCCCTCCCTACTTTCCCTCTCACAGTCTCCGTCTCACTAACAGTTCTTAAGGTGCTTGTCCGCGCTGCCTGGCTCCTCATGTTGCTATGCCATCCTTGACCTGGGAGGGCATGTCTCTGAGAGGCTGGCCTAGGATTTTTAACATGGCGTATACGACGGCTGTAGATGGGGGAATACACTGTGATTTCTTTGGTCAAGGCTTTACCTGTATCTGCCAACTCCAACCTTTTAACCCAAATCCTGCAGGCTCAGGAGGAGGAGTTTGTCATAATGGTGCTCAGCGGTCACTCGATTCCAGTCGCGCTGCCCAGGCCGCTGAGGGGGAGAAGCTGAGGCCTTGGACAGGGATTTCCCTGGAGCTGGGAACTGGCCACACAACTTTGGTGGAAAGACAAGAAGGTGAGCGAAGGGAAATGCTGGTGGAACTGTTATAAAGTGACCCACCAGTTTGCTCAGGAATTGCCCACGTGGCATGGAAGGGAAGGTTGTCGGGATAGAAGAGAAGGATATTTTGGGGAAAATTATAATAAAAGGTAAGTATCTCTACCAGGTATCAAACACACTATAAAATATCATGTTTAAAGCAAAGAGATAGAGATGAAAAATAGAAAACTATACGAGTGTGAAAGCCTACGAGCCCAGAAATTGACCTAGATGAGTGTGGGGTGAGGAAACATGGCTGGACCATGAGTGAGAACAGAAGAAAATGTAGTGATGTTGGGTTAAAACTACACTGTTTCAGAGAATAAATGTGTCGCCATGCTCAAATGACCTCCAAATGCATCAAGAACTAGGTATTTGGAAAGTCACGATGCATCAGCCAGGGTTTGTCAGGACTTTAGAGTGACGAGAACATTCTAAGAACTGAAGCAGCATAAGACAGAAGGGAAAAGTAACATTTACATTCCATACAAATGTAAAATTTGCATAAGCAGGAGAATGCTTAAAATAATAACACCGCAGAAGACTGGGCAACCTGTGCCAACGGAGTGTGTGCGTGAGATGAAGCAGTGGTATAAACCGCACAGCCCTAAGCAGCTAAGAAAATATTTATAGAACTTGGACCAGTATGCTAACATATAGACATCCATGCGAAGGAAATGGTGGAAAGGAGGAAAGGCTGGGTCCATGGAAGTATGAATTTGCTAGATTATCTGTAACTATGAAACGAACAAAAACAACCCCCATATCTAACATGAAGGGGGTGGTTAAGAAATTAGGACAGCAGCTCAGTGACACAGTTAGCTGTAAAACCGTAATTTGGAATACAGTGTAATAACATGAGGAACATCTGAGATGCTATCGGAAGGCTCTGTGCACAGCTGTGTATATGGCTATGGACAGACCCTAAATAGTCACTAAAGAGTTAATATAGTTCTTTTAGTGAGTTAGGATTATGGGTGATTTATATATATATGTATTTCAGAGAGGAAGGGAGAGGGAGAAAGAGAGCGAGAAACATCAACGATGGGAGAGATTCTTTTATTGGCTGCCTCCTGCACGGCCCACACTGGGGATAGAGCCCACAACCCGGGCATGTGCCCTGACCGGGAATAGAACCATGACCTCCTGGTTCATAGGTCAACGTTCAACCACTGAGCCACGCCGTTGGGCCTGGGCCTAGGCCTGGTGATTTTATTTTTAAAATTTCATGTAAGAGCTTAAACTATTGTATGGAAGATTCAAACACAAGACACGTGAGGCAGGAAGGGAGGAGGGAGTCCGGGTCTTGCTGAAAGCAGGCAGCGAGTCACCCCCGGCCAAGGGCACAGACCGCAGGAGCTCTGGGGCAGAGGCCACGAGTCTGTTTCCTTAGCTCCCTAACCCCTTGCCAGCACTCGGGTTACTCACAGGAAGTCGGTTTGCTTAGATGACTGACTGAATCACACCAGGAGCATCTCCTCCCTCAGGCACTGCCCCACCCAGCAACCACAAGGCACCAGCACTTTCTAGGCAATAGTAATTCAGGATATTCAACTTCTTAATCGGATAAAAACATTTTCACAAAGTTTGGCTTTTTAACAAAAGCTCCCCGAATCTTCCCCAAGCAAAATGGACCCACAAACACCCACTCTATTGGCCCGTCACCTTCTCTAAGCCAAGACAGCGAGATTTCTGTGTGTTCATGTTAACCTATTTCCTTCACCACACAATTTGTGGATTAAGACAACAACAAATCATCAGGAATGTAGAAATGAAGAGAAACTAGACCTGAGAAGGCGGAACCTGGGAGCACCTGGAAGGGGGGCTGGGAGAGGCTAGTGGTTGGCCTGCAAAACGAGAGGAGCTCACCTGCCTAGGGCAGTGACCTTGAGTGCGGCCTGCAGGGCTGGGGGTTGCCTGGGTGGGTCAGTGAGTGAATGTGAAGGCCTAGGACACGGCTGGACATGCCTGTAGACTTTATACACACTGTATGACGCCTGTAGACTTTATGCACACTGTATGACGCCTGTAGATTTTATGCACACTGTATGACGCCTGTAGCTTTTATACACACTGTATGACACCTGTAGCTTTTATACACACTGTATGACGCCTGTAGCTTTTATACACACTGTATGACGCCTGTAGCTTTTATACACACTGTATGATGCCTGTAGACTTTATGCACACTGTATGACGCCTGTAGACTTTATACACACTGCACGCTTAGGCAGTAGTAAATGTGTAGACATTATTTTCTTTCTTCAATAATAAGTTAACCTTACCTTACTGTAATGTTTTTATTTTGTAAACTTTAAAATTTTTTTCTAATTTTTCAACTCTTTTGTAGTAACACAGTTTTAAATACAGACACGTTGCTCAGGTGGACAAAAACATGTTTCTTTATATCCTTATTCCCTATTTAAAATTTTTTAAATTTTATTTTTATTAAAGAATAGTTTATTGATTTTTAGAGAGAGAGGAAGGGAGCGGGAGAGAGAAATTGATGTGAGAGCACAACATCAACTGGGAGGATGTCCAACCGACCGAGTCACACCAGCCAGGGCTGATTTTTACTTTTAAACTTTTTGGTGGAAACAGACAAAGGCACACACATTAGCCTGGGCCTCCCCAGGGCCAGGGGCAGGGGCAGGGGCAGGGGCAGGGCCAGAGCCAGGGCTCCCCCTCCTCACCTGGTCCCACTGGGAAGATTCAGGGGCCAGGCGTGGAGCGGCCTCTCCTGGGGACAAGGCCCCCCCGGGAGCACAGCTGGGGGCCTCCTGAGCTCCCCGAGCGGGCACTCTTCCCAGAAATAGGCCTTGGTGGTTGGCTTGGTTTCTCCCTTTTCATCACAGACGTACCTGCGAGCATGTAATGCACCATGAACATTCCTCATGCTTTCAGACGTTCAAAGGAGCCTGTGAAGGTCTGCACACGCTGCCCCTAAGCCCTCCCCTGTGAACTTTTTGGGGTTCTTCTTTTCTTTTCTCTCCTGCAGCTTCCTCTGCTCTTGTGCTTCTTTAGTAACGCTTTCCTGGTCCAGTTCCAACAGCTCCTCATTGGTCAAGTCCTCAGGAAGCACCTCTCGGCCTCCTCACCCACCCCAGGTAAAGGCTGTTCGCCATCTCAGCCCATCCTGGTGGAGTTAGGCAATCTTCGCAACTAAGATGTTGTGATGGCTACGGCGTCACTAGGCAACGGCAATGTTCCAGCTCCATTGTAATCTCTGGGGCCCCATCATCCCTGTGGTCTGCCGTTGGCGGAAAGGTCCTAGCGATGCATCGCTGTACAGGTGCATGAATGCAGGCCATCCCCTATCCTCTGCCTACCTGGGTTGCCAGCAGGGGGTCATCACCAACTCTACTGACCAGGGAAGCCCATCGCTTCCTTCTCTCAACGGGTTCGACACAGGCAAGCAGCCCCACTATCTCAGTGAGCCTCCTTCTGCTCTCATCGCCGGCCTGGCGCGGGGATAGTAGCCTGGCTGTGGACTCTGGAGTCGGCAGGTTGGGGCGGAGCACTGGCTCTCCCACTTACTGCCCGAGCTCCTTCACACTCTGAACCAACAACCTAAAGCGAGGACAGCAATCGTCTCCACTCCCAGGGCCCAGTGAAGATTAAACGGGTGCCCAGTGCGTCATGAGGACTCCATAGAAAATCACTGTACTTGTCGTTCCCCCTTCTTTCCTCTCTGTAGCTGCTGGCCCAGCCTGACCCCCCAGCTCCGATCCTGCTGCTCATGTATCCGCGTCTCTAAATTGCGGAAATAGCTTAGGTGGTGCTTGGACATGTTCCTCAGACTATTTTGACTCTCGCACTCTCTGCTAATCATAGAAACACTTCCATACACTCCTGGTGAACTTGCCTCCACTGCCCTCTTCCTGAACCCCGCACCCCATGGTAATGACGATGCGCTAGCAGTTTTTTACTGACAAGATGATCACTTACCCAAGTCGACAGTGTCCACAAAATTCCCAAGTAGTTAGGTAATCTGTCCCACACTGGCTGTGCCTCCTGGAGGGGACTGCGAGGGACGCCCCGGGAACGTGCGGGGGTGCCGAGCTGGGCCCAGAACAGGGAGTCACATGCTCACGGCTGTGACGGGCGGACTCCGTGTTCAGAGGACTGGACAGAGCCGAGACTCACGAAGGAGGGCAAGTTAAAGAAACCAACGAGGAGCGACGATGGGGCGCTGGACCAGAAAGATGCAAAGCCTGGAACCTTGGCTCCAGGTTTACTCCAGGAAGAAAGCAGGGGATGTAGACTCAAAGCAGAACGAAGAGAGAGAAACAAGAGATCAAGTCTCTAGAAGCAGTGACGGCCTAACATGGGGGCCAACCCTGTGGCCGCCTCCCCCAATCAGGGCACCCACGTGCACTGCAACCACTTGCTTACTCGTCTAGACTAAGGGCAGGGACAGTGTGTCCCCAGGACCTACCAGAATTCCTGGAATGTGAGGACCGAATAAGTGACAGATGAACTAACTCAGTGCTGAGGAGTCAATGAATGAGAAACTTATTAAGCTGTTGGCCGTGGCCTAGTCCCCGGCTTAATGTTGGACGGCCCTAACCTCTCTAACCATCACAAAGCAGCAGATAACGCCAGCTTTTGTGCGATGCCCAGACCCTGCAGCGAACCCAGCTGCAGCACTGTCCATAGCAACTGACTCCCTCAGGGAACCCCCTGGATGAACTCCCCTAGGAGGAGGAGAAGGAAGAGGAGGAGGAGGAGGAGGAGGAGAAGCAGGAGGAGGGAGGGAGGGTGGCAGGACTTTCTGGGAGCTACACAGGTTTCATTCACCTCATCCTCACTGCTTGTCCCTCCCAGTGGTGGGCAGGGCTGTCCCAGCTCAGGTCGGAAGGGAACAGAGGCCCGTGTGGCACATCAGACACAGGAGGAAGGAAACAGCGATGCCCGGGAGGCTGATGAGCGCGACCTCCACATCCTCGTTGCCGGGGCAGCAAACTCAGTCCCGCAGGGAGACAACGGCGTCCTGTTGGACAAGCACACAGAGCTCGGGCACGGGCATGGGCACCTGCACACCCAGCCCCAGTCCCGCAGGGGCAGTGGCCGCTCTGGAGGCGGCTGTGGACCAGGCCTGTGCGAGCTGGGCCCGCCCGGCCTGACTTCCGGCGGCGTGACTTTGTCTAACGCAGCGGGTCTGCGCCTGGCTTTCCTCCTCACGAGATGAAATGCTGGACGGAATGACCTCGAAAAGCCGCCACGTTACCAGCTCTCTCGTCCTCAGTGGACACAATGGCAGCTTCTGACCATCACCGCCCTCCGCACCCAGCCCAGCCCCGGGTGTCTGGGGGGCAGGGGTGCCACCAGCGGAAAGTAGGTGTGTCTCCATCCCCCCAGATGCCTCTGAAATGGCAGGAGCGTCTGGGAGTGCTTTCTGACCTGGCTGTCGGTGGCAGGAGTGAGCGGTGTCCTGGACGGAAGACCACAGAAACCACATCCGTATGTTCCTGTCTCCCGGAGGCAAGCCCTTCTGTCGGAAGCCAAGGAGCGAAGTTGGTTGGTGGCCCTGTGTCTGGTAAGGCTGCCGGCCTGGGATCTCTCCTCCCAGACACGAGGTGCTGTCAGCACCGGTTCCCAGCGGGTTCTGTGTGGCTCCTTGTGGTGTTTCTATTATTACTTCCTTATGCTGTTACTTAAAGCCATTATTGATGTTTTACTCTTTGGGCTAAACGTCCAACGCTGCGTACTAACAGTTATGCAGTTTCTCAGATGGGAACTTTATATCCAATGTTATTTTACTGTTCGAAGGCTCGTCTGAGGGAGGTAATATCTCCACGCGAGGAAACGGAAGCTAAGGTCGTGGAAGTGTCCCATCCAGGCTCATCCCACTGCAGCTGAAGTCTTACTGAGGCCACACTAACCGTGGTCTCCCACACACTCCCCGCTCCTCTGGAGATCAGGTTCATGTCTTTCAGGCATGGAGCTATTATTCCTAAACTAGAGGCCTGGTGCACGAAATTCCTGCACTGGGGTGGGGGGGAGGGAGGGGTAATGGGGGGGGAGGGTCCCTCAGCCTGGCCTGCACCCTCTCACAGTCTGGGAGCCCTTGGGGGATGTCTGGTTGACAGCTTAGGCCTGCTCCCCAGGGGGGAGCGCACTGACCACCAGGGGGCAGCTCCTGTGTTGAGCGTCTGCCCCCTGGTGGTCAGTGCGCATCACAGAGATTGATTGTTCTGCCGTTCGGTTGATTTGCATATTAGCCTTTTATTGTATAGGATTCTTATTCATTTTTCATAGCTAAGAAACATTTGATAAGAAATATTTGAGCCTGGCCGGCATGGCTCAGTGGTTGAGCATTGACCTATGAACCAGAAGGTCACGGTTTGATTCCTGGTTGGGGCACATGACCAAGTTGCAGGCTCGATCCCCAGTAGGGGGAGTGTAGGAGTCAGTTGATCAACTGTTCTCTCATTGATGTTTCTCTCTCTCCCTTCCTTTCTGAAATCCATAAAAATGTTTTAAAATTATTTGAGTCTATCCCAACATACTCCCTATAGTTTCAGGGTCATCAATTGAGAGCCTTATGTAATGAAGAGGCCACATTTCATACTGAAGGCCTAGAGTGGCCTTGAGGTAAATCCTGAAGAGCCTTGTGATTCAGGAGCACTACTCCCAGGTGCTGTGAACAAGTGAGTGGCCATTGAGCTTTAGAGAAACCAGACCCGAGGCTACAGTTATTGTGTTTAGAATGAAAGTGTGGAAAGAAAAGACCTTAAGGAAACATATACTATGAGGCTTACCGACTGGGTATGGAGAGTGGCGGTCAGCGAGAGGGTGGACTCCTATGCTTATAGGCTAGAAAGTGGGTGATGTTCATCCTATGCTGCAAGGAGAAAACACCAAGGGTTTGGTGGTGGGCACAGCAGACACGGGGCCCAGTGTGAGGAGCTGGTAGGACAGCGAATAGACGTGTCCAGTTTGATATGTGGCTGCAAAAGTTATTCACTGTTTGGCTTAAAGCCTATAGTTAAGTGGAAGTTGAAGCTATGTGGTTAGATGAGGTTAAACAAATGTGTAAAATGTGAGAGGAGTAATAAATGGACTGTGGTTTCACTAACGGGTAGGAGGTGATCAGAGGAAGAAGTCATTTTATAGCCCAGGAAAAAACAGGAAGTGGAGTGAAAAGATAATGTTGAAGAGAATTGTAGGAAAAAAAAATTTGCCAAGGGTATAAAAGTTTAGTGTTTAAGAGTGTCTTAAATTAATCACTGGTTGAAGAAAATTGCTCTGAAATTACTGCCATGCATGGCTTGGACTTGTGGAAATACAGTGAGCTAATCTGTGTAATTTCCCCATTACGTGTCATTCTTCAGTCCCCAAGGCCCTTAGTAATAGATATGACTTTGGCAGAGAAAGATGTGGCCGGCAATGGGTCACGGTGGAGACTGCCAAGGTCTTGTTTTGCCTACTTTATAGTTTTTGTTGATATTCTGAGTGTAAATCCTGTGAGTGTTACAAGGACTTGTCTTTAGGGAGTGAGCAGAACGAGGAAGTCTGTCATCATGAGCAGTCCTCACGGCCCAGTGCTGGGTGAGTATTGTACGTTGTCATATTAGTCACTCTCCTCAGGATTCAGCTCGACACATAATTTCCTCTCATTTGACACTTTTTCCCCCTATTTCGCTAAGTTAGAAGCATACCAAATGGATGAGTATGCAGTCAGCATTACTAACGTTGACCTGAACATAGTGGAAATGGCCTCATCGTCACTCTTGTTGCCAAAGCCAATCCGGCGGGTGGTGATGCTGGAGATGAACAGTCAGAATGGAGAGGAGACGCGTGGACCATGTCCCCCCACATTCCAACCTGCTCCTCTTACAAAAACGGTCGGGAACTCGGGGTCAAATACCCAAGAGCAACCGCGGATTCAAGAGCAGTGCAGCCCAGCGGACGGTTAGAAGCGTATGAGTGACGCTCAGTCAGCACGGGCGTGGGTTTAAACGCCACGGAAAGATCCCTGTGGCTGGGGTCACATGAGTGACTGGTGCCACCTGCAGCTTCTGCGCTGGGGACGGTGCTACAACCAACGCAAACCCTGCCCACCCAGAAGGCCCCGTCCACCCCGACATGATTTCAGGGACACACGGCCTTTCTGCTCCAGGCCCTTCTCTCTGTAGTTGTCCACTCCACCACCACTCATGCTGTTGCCCTCATTCATCCCGACGGTGTTTGATGACCGGCCCCTGGGCATCGTACTGTGGTGGACGGACAGACAGGCCCCTGCCTCTGTGCTGCTGCATTTAGTGGATGAAAGCCGATGGCCTCGACCTGCTCACGTCCTCCTGATTGTTAGCTTAGCGAGAGCTCTGGGTGAGCTTAAGAGGGACAGGCCAGTTAGCAGGGCCCAGATCCTGGGGAGGTCCCGTCCCACAAGCCCACCCCCGGCCAGGGCACTGAGCTGTCTCACGGAGGCCCCAACCCGGCTCCCCACCCCAAAGGACACGCCGTGAATATACGCATCCGGGCACTGTCCCTTCTCAGTGGCACCCTGGCCATGCACACGCGGACTTTCCACCCCAACAAGTGACGCGCGTGATGAAGACCACGAGTGTGCTCTACGAGTTCTCCTACTGCTTTTCCCTGTTAAACTGTGTTTACATCTGAAGCGAATCCCACTGCAACAGAGAGACAATTTCTGATCGTGACTCCACGCAGGAATGAGAAAAGGCAGGCAGCCGAGCGGAGGAGGAACATGGAGGCAGAGAGCAGTGAGCGGGGCGGCTCGAATGGAAGGGTGAGTCTGCAGTGTCTGTGGACGGACCGAAAGCCAGGACCGCAGCCAGAGGAGGCTTGTGGAGACCGCGGAGGAGCAAGCAGGGGCGGGTCAGGACTGGGTTTACTGCAACTACAACACGGAGCCACAGAAGATAAAGTGAAAGATGAACATGAGTTGCTATTCTTTCGGCCAGAGAACGAGGCCTGTGCCTGGGCTCCAGGTCCACGCGGAACCTGCTGGGGCCGCCTCAGGGTCCAAGTCACAGAACCGGACGTTCCCCAGCGGCTCCTCTCCCCTGCCTGGCCCTGCAGAACCCCTGCCTCTCTCTTCTGCCCTCTGCATGGAGATGTCTACACGCAGCTGGAGATCTCAGTGATCTCCCTGGAGTTTGTGGAGAGGAACTACTCTATTACTGAGGAATAATGTTGTAAGCAGGAAATTTTGCATCAATTTTTCTCTAGAAACACATGCCTTTCTTTTCACTCTTGATGGAACGAGTGCTTCTTGGTGCTAACACCAGGGTACAGTCTCCTTTTGTACAAGAGCCACTTGCTTTCTGCACCCAAGGCAGCGCTCCCAGACCCACCACCAGGCCCTGCCCCGCATTTCCCATCACAGGCCTGTGACACCCGTGCTCCCGCACTGCCCCCTGGTGGCCGGATGCTTGAACTACAAATCAAAGCTCTCATGGAACCAACTTTTCCAGACGGCTCACGGGGAACTAACGGGGAACTGATCGCAGTGATTATGAGTCTTCCTAATAACAAGATGTCTTACTGACTGTAAACTAGTTACCAATTTGACTTTTATTAACAACAACAAAAAACAACAACAAGAAGGTAGTGAGAACAATGAATTGTCTTGAAAGGCTGAAGGGCTGTCAGGTGAACCTGGGATGAGTGTGTGTGTGTGTGTGTGTGTGTGTGTGTGAGAGAGAGAGAGAGAGAGAGAGAGAGAGAGAGAGAGAGAGAGAGGAGGTGTGTCTCACATACATACATTCGTGTGCTTTCTTGGATTTATAGCGCCATCTTGTGTCTTTCTTAGATTCTTCTGATAAAAACTATGGAAACCTTTGTTGCCTCCACGTCTTGGCAATTGTGACTAAAGCTCCTCTAAACATCCGTGTGCAGGTTTGTGTGTGGACATGTTTTCAACTCGCTGGGGTGAATGCCAAGGATTGTGGCTGCCGGATTGCGGTGCAGGATGTTCAGCTTTTAAGAAAGCGCCCGGCTGTCTTCCCAAGTGGCCGCACCGTCTGAAATGAGTCCCTGCGGCACCCTCTCCCTCAGCCCTGGGAGCTGCAGTGTTGAACTTCAGCCACTGACAGCGAGCAGTGGTAGCTCATGGTTTTACTTTGCAGTTCCCTGGTGACTGGGATATTGAGCACCTTTTCATATGCTATTTGCCATCTGCGTATCTTCTCTGGTGAGGCATTTGTGGGACCCTTTGCCCATATTTTAATGAGTTTTGAGTTCTTTGAACATTTTGGATCCAAGTCCTTCATCAGATACGCATTTTGCAATTATTTCTTCCCAGTCTCTGCCTGTCTTTTCTTTCTCTTGATAGTGTCTTTGGAGAGAAGGGTTTTTTTTTCTTAATGAGGTCATACTTAATGAAGCCAGAAAAAGAACCATCCCTCATGTAGGACAGTAACAAATGGGGGTTGGGGGAGGTTTGGAGAAAGTGTGTTAATTTTTTTCATCACAGCAGGGCACTAATTTTACTGTCCAATCAAAATAATAAAAATTAAAGCATTTTTAAAAAGAATATATATCTTACAATAACTACGTCACTTACCATGTTTTAGATATTCATCAATGTTGCATATAATTTTTTCTCAATTGTGTAGTCTTTCGTTGCAGAAATATGCCTTTTTGTTCGTTTATCCATTTTCCTGTTGATGAGTCCCTGAATTGCTTTTGGATTTTTGGCTGTAATAAATAACCCTGCTATACTCTTGTAAGTCTTAATTTAAGAGTCACTTTAAATCCTGAGTTGACCTGGGATGTTTGAATAATTGGAATCATTCTTTACCCCCCGGGTTTCAGCCCAGGTATCATTTCCTTAGAGCCTTAGTCGCCACCTCAGGGAGTCCACCTCAGGGAGTCCTGTCTTTCTCCCACCGTCTCCCCCCCCCCCCCAATACCCTTTTATCTGCTACATAAGCAGCCTTTACGCTGTTGTAATTACTTGCTCACTTGCCTGTCCCTCCGGGCAAATTCCCTTGCTAAACTGCAAAGCTGCAAGGGGGCAGGGCGCTCCTGGAGCCAGGAGTCCTCCCACCACCAAGGCCCCGGGCTGCAGGCTCCCCAGAGACCAGACGCTCGGGCTCATGATGTTCTCAGCAAAACACAGATGATCAGCATGTCCCCCAACAAACGGCCGACCGGGGAGGAGCCGGGTTTGTGGGCGGGAGATGAGTTCGAATTAGGCCGCTTGAGCCTGTGACCAGTGGAGTCCGTGCACAGAGCATGCAGCCAGAGGCAACACACTTACACGGAGACCTGCCCACTCAGCGGCCCACGGCTGGCGCCGCGCGAGGAGAGGGCAGGCTGGCGGGGCGCTGGGGGCTTGTGGGGCACCAGGGCTCGTGGGGCACCGGGGAATTGTGGGGCACTGGGAGCTGGGGGGAACCAGGGGGTCAGGGGGCACCGGGGGTTGTGGGGCACCGGGGGCTCGGGGGACACCAGGGGGTCGGGGGGCACTGGGGGCTCGTGAGGGTGCAGGGGATCGGAGGATGGACTGAGACCCACCCCTGTGTCCACCGCAGCCTCGTGGCCCACAGTTCCTTTCAAGGTGCACGAATTCGTGCACTGGGCCCCAGTTAGAACTAATAAATGACTTCAGTAAAGTTGTAGGACACAGAATAAATATGTAGAAATCTGTTCAGAATACTAAAATAATGATCAGAAGAAGATATTAGGAAAACTATCCCATTTACAACAGCATTAAAATTATAAAACACCACCCTGGCCAGATAGCTTTGTTGGTTAGAGCAGTGGTCGGCAAACTTATTAGTCAACAGAGCCAAATATCAACAGGACAACGATTGAAATCTCTTTTGAGAGCCAAATTTTTTAAACTTAAACTATATAGGTATGTACATTGTTATTAACTTAATTAGGGTACTCCTAAGGCTTAGGACGAGCCACACTCAAGGGGCCAAAGAGCCGCATGTGGCTAGCGAGCCGCAGTTTGCCGACCATGGGGCTAGAGCATTGTCCTATTACACCAAGGTTGAGGATTCAATCCCTGGTCAGGGCACATACAAGAAGCAAGCAATGGACGCACAGATAAGCAGAACAACAACAAAATCCATGTCTCCGTTTCTGTCTCCTTCTCACTCTCTAAAAATCAATAAATTAAAATAAAAGTATTAAATACCTAGGAATAATTTTTAAAAAATATTTATTGTTGAAAGTATTACATATGTCTCCCTTTAACCCCCAATATCTAGGATTAAATTTACCCAAAGAGGTGAAAGACCTGAACTCTGAAAACTGTAAGACACCAAAGAAAGTAACTGAACAATACAAATAAATGGAAGGATAGACCTTGCTCATAGACTGAAAGAATTAATATTGTTAAAATGTCCTTGCTACCTAAAGTAATATACAGATCCTATGCAATCCCTATCAAAATACCAATGGCATTCTTCTCAGCATTAGAACTAATCCTAAAATTTATATGGAACTATTTCTTAATAGCCAAAGAAATCTTGAGAAAGAACAAAGTAGGAGGTATTACACTCCCCAATATCAAACTATACTACGAAGCTACAATAATCAAAACAGTATGATACTGGCATAAAAAAAAACAGACACAGATTCATGGTATAGAATAGAGAATAGAGAAAAAATTCCTTGCTTATAAGGTCAATTAATCTATGACAAAGAAGGCAAGGATATACAATTGGGTAAAGACAGTTTCTTCAATAAGTGGTGTTGACAAAACTATACAGATAAATGGAAAATATGAAATTGGACCACTTTCTTATCCTATCTAATAAAAGAGAAACATGGTAATTAGCCGTACATCCGCTACCCTTCCCATTGGCTAATCAGGGCGATATGCAAATTAACTGCCGGCCAAGATGGCGGCCTGCAGCCAGGCTATGACACGAACAGAAGGCTTGCTTGCTTCAGTGACGGAGAACTCCAACGTTCCCCGCCTGCCGCTGCTGGGCTCTGAGCTGCTAAGAAACATTGTTACAAATATAGAAGCTAAACAAAACCCCAGAAACCTGTTTTCAGTCAGCCGGGATCTCAGAGCTGGAGTCGCAACAAAGTTTCAAATACAGAAAGTAAACAAAGCCAGAAACCTGCTTTCAGCAGCGAGGTCTCACAGCTAAAGCCGGCTCTCAGCTCCAGTGACAGCCATAGAATGTAAATAAATCCAAAAAATAAAAAAAATGAATAAAGGAGAGGTTGGGAGCTTCAGTCACCCACCAGCCTGAAAACGGCCCTCAGCCCCTCACCCAGACTGGCCAGGCACCCCAGTGAGGACCCCTACCCTGCAGGGGGTGTGACCAGATGCAAACAGCCATCATCGCCTCATCCAGGCTGGCCAGGCACCCAAGCGGGACCCCCATCCTGATCCAGAACACCCTTCAGGGCAAACCAGCTGGCCCCCACCCATGCACCAGGCCTCTACCCTATATAGTAAATGGGTAATATGCCTCCCGGCACCGGGATCAGCGGAGCCGCGAGGCCTCCCAGCACTGGGATCAGCAGAGCAGCGAGGATTCCCAGCACCGGGATCAGTAGAGCAGCGAGGCCTCCTGTCCCCTGGAGCAGCGTGACAGGATGCGGCGTCCCAATCCCCTGATCGGCCGGCTCTGTTATGTGACAGGGGTGGCACCACACCCCGATCCGCCCTGCTCTGTGCGTGACAGGAGGTGGCGCCGCAACCTCCCCACTGACCCTGCCTTGAGTGTGACGGGCGGTGCCCCCATCCCCCAATCGGCCCTACCCTGAGTGTGACTGAGGGTGGCATGGCAACCTCCTGATCCGCCCTGCTCTGTGCATGACGGGGGCGGCGCCCCAACTCCCCAGTTGGTCCTGCTCTGAGCCCGACCAGGGGCTGCACCTAGGGATTGGGCCTGCCCTCTGCCACCCGGGAGTGGGCCTAAGCCAGCAGGTCGTTATCTCCCGAGGGGTCCCAGACTGTGAGAGGGCACAAGTGGGGCTGAGGGACACCCCCCCCCCCCAGTGCACAAATTTTTGTGCACCGGGTCTCTAGTATCATATATAAAAATAAACTCAAAATGGATTAAAGACTTAAATGTTATACCTGAAACCATAAAAGTCCTAGAAGAAAACATAGGCAGTATACTCTTCGCCATAGATCTTAGCAATATCTTTTTGGATATATCTTCTCAAGCAAAGGGATACAAAAGAAAAAATAAGAAAAAACAAATAATCCAATTTAAAAATGGGAAGAGAACCTGAGTAGCCATTTCTCTAAGGAGGACATACAGATGGCCAATGGACGTGAAAAGATGCTCCACAACACCAATTGCCAGGAAAATGCACACTAAAACCACAATGAGATATCACTTCACACCTGTCAGATGGCTTCCATCAATAAATCAACAAATAACAAGTATTGGTGAGGATGTGGAGAAAAGGGAACCATTGTACATTGTTGGTAGGATTATAAATTAGTGTAGTCACTATGAGAAACAATGTGGAGCTTCCTCAAAAAAAAAAATTAAAAATAGAGCTACCATACCATCCAGCAATTCCACTTCTGGGTATTTATTTGAAGAAATTATAAACACTAATTCTAAAAAGTATATGCCCCTGTATGTTCCCTGCAGAATTATTTACAAGGACTAAGATATGGAGCCAGGAGTTGGGGTAGGAGTCTGCCCAGAAGACGACACAGGAGTCGATGGCTGAGTGGGAGCTGCTGGCGGGGGAGGAGTCATCACAGGTGCTGTTGGATGCTGTAGAGATGGCAGGCCAGGGGCTGTGGAAGCAGGAAGTGGTGTCTGGTGCAAAGGAGATTGTGTCACTGGTGGACAAGGCAGCTGGGACCCAAGCATGTTCAGAAGGTTAGGAAGAGCAGCACCAGGCACCTGTCCCTAACAGAGGAAACAGAGTATGTTAACATCCTGCTCCCTATTTGGAAATGTGGCAACCAATTTGAAGAATTTAAATGTGTGAAAATCTAATCATGGTTTCTTGAAGAGGTCTACTGGGCACTGAGTTTCAGTAGCATGTTCCATGTGCAAAAATCTATCCACCTGTACACTTATAATATGTACTTTCCAATAAAGTTACAGGGGGCAGGACAAAATGAGGAGATGAGGGTAGAAAGTCAGGTAAACCACAAAAAAATAAGGCTGGGGAAGCACTGATCAGTACGGCAGGGCCCCGATCAAAAAGCACCAAAGTGACTAAGGAGACAAGGCTACATCGGGAAGATGTTCCCACCAACTATGGAAGAGGTTAACTACGGCCAGGGCACCAATCCGAGCCAACCTCTCACTGACGCCTGCTGGAGCATGTGGCTTCCATTTTCTCTCCTGCAGGAAGCCCATTCTCACCCCTCATCCCCACCTCCTCTCCCACCCCGGCCTCCTAGCTCTTCAGCTGGGTTTATATTTATTGTTAGAATCTGGGATAAGACTCAAAATATGGTTTTAATTTTGCAAACAAGTTAAGTGTTTAGAAAGCATCCCAAGGCGGCAAGCTCTCAGCCTTCTCTCTACAGATGAGAAAACCCCATTCCATTTCCCCAGTACCTTTGCTGTCTGGGGCTGCCCGTTGTTCGCAGAAATGTCACACCATGAAAGACACTTCACTAGCTGCTCAGTGTCTCCAGACCACAGCCTCTCCTTCTTTGTCATGTCCTACAATCCTCTGTAAACCCTTTCCTTTATATTATCAGTTTACCTACCATGTCTTTTTCAATATGCAGTAAGATTACTGCAAACTCAAAAAATGACCTTTTCTCCCCTCCCACACTACTTTACTAACAGCAGAGCCAAGCCTTGCTTTAGAATCTTGGGTGATGTCACCACCTTATTTCACAACCTGTAAAAACACCTTACTGTTCAAGTCTCAATTAGTAAAAGCTTTGAAATGTCCCTCATCCCCAAACTCCCAAACTAAAACGATGGCTTCAACCAAGCAAAAACTAGTGAATTTCAACCTGACAAAGAACCTTTAAAAGTTGTTGAGACCAGCTGCCAGCACCCCAGCCTGAGGCAGACTCTCTGAGTGTAAATCCTGCTGGCTAGGCTTGACCACCTGCCCTCACAGGGCCCAGAGCAGCCACTGCATTTTCTCCGCCTCGCCTCCCCCTCCGGTGCTGCTTGCTCGCTGCCCCAGGGCTGGCCTGATGCTCTCCTTTCATACATTCAGAAACGTTTCCTTCCCCCACCTACAATGTTTTGTGAGACTCTTCCTAAAAGTAATGACTTCTCTTGAATCCAAATACAACTGATATTCATACTGCCTGTGGAAATGAATTCTGCTCATCAACAATAAGGAATGTAAGGAAAAAGAAGCGCTATAAAGAAATAGAGGAAAAAAGAAACAGTGCACTTTGTGGCTGTTGAATGGTAAACAGAAATCTGATTCACAGCAATAGTTAAATACCGTGAGGAACCTGCATGCGATTCACTGGCAGGGGCAGGGGCCCATCTATAATGGCGGGGAAAAAGTTATTTAAAATAATCCTTGATTGAGGAATAAGGAATGTATCTTGAGTACTTCAAACTTAAAGAAAAAACCAGTCAACAGGTCCCAAAGCACTGGACATTCGATGCTTGCAAACCCTCTAAAGGACCTCTCCACCAGAGACTCAATGTCTAAACACAGGCCAATGTACAAGGTCATGACCACTACCAGTCTCCAAAATGTGGGCTTCCTGAGAACATAATTCTATATACTTAAAAACACACCCCAAATACAGAAGGAAAAACAAGCAAACAGATGAAGGGCTGACAGAAGGAAATGAAGTCCTTACCTGGAGGTCTCACAGGTGTGGCTGTGGTCTCTCAGGAGGCTGCGCCCTGCGGGCTGGTAAGGCTTGTTTGTGTAAACGTGACCTCCGTTTTTCTTCTTGTTCTTTTTGTATCTCATAGATTTTCTTTGCTAATAAGCGATAGTATTCACCCTGAAGAGCAATAACATTAGGCAGTCAAAACTATAAAAAATGATCTGGTTTGTATGTTCTAAAAAATTAATGAACTTTTTATTAAGTACACTAACAAAGTAAGTGTTCAACACTCCTAACTAAAAAACCAAAGGCCAAAATTCTTGTTGAACTAGTTACATTACAAGATTTAATAGACAGTAGGTACTAAATGCATGTGACTTTTCTTTCCACAGTTGAACCTCTTGGATAGTCACTGGTGCTGGCAATAACATAGTATAAGCAAAACAAACAGTGCCCACATGGACATGGACATGGCGTCCATGGATAAAATGCAGTTTTGTATACCTTATTTACCTGTAGTGGTGGATACTACAGTAAACACAGAGAGTTGTGCAGGGACCTAATTTTTTTTTTCTTTTTCTTTTTTCAGAGAGGAAGGGAGAGGGAGAGAGAGAAACACCAATGATGAGAGAATCACTGATCAGCCTGCCTCCTACAGGCCCCACATTGAGGATCGAGCCTGCAACCCAGGTATGTGCCCTAACAGGACCTTCTGGTTCATAGGTCGATGCTCAATCACTGAGCCACACCAAGCAGATGGGACCTAATTTCTTATCTGCTAAGTCTCTCTGGTCAGGCTCCTCAAGGTGATGGGCTTACCCAACTAACATATCCCCATTTCCAGACAAGCCAGCCAGACAGATGCAGTTACCACAGATACCACAGGTATGTGCAGGCTGGAATAAGTAAGGCAACCTACCCGGCTGTTGGCAGACTCATACATGTCCCCTTCTACTCTCTTAGCGTAGGCCACTAGGTTCTCCATGCGGCGATCCTTCAGGGCTGCAGGGTCAGGTGTTGGGGAGATGGCTTGGACGCTAGGAGGACAACATATTCTATCAACCCACTTTCAATACATCAGTATCTTGCCACTTTATGTGTGACATGGAAAGAGAAGCTTATCTACCTACAGGGGTGATACACTGTTGAGAGAAATCCCAAATCTCTCTTGCCTAGAATATGAGTACAAAAATGAAGTCATTCTCTAGAGACAATACTAACCTGTTGATTTATCTACAAGTCCAAAACAGTATTTTGCTATTAGCAATAAATGCTAGGTCATCTCAAGAATAATACAATTTTTTAAAAAGTATTTTTTATTCATTTTAGAGAGGAAGGGAGAGGAAGAAAGAGAGAGAAAAATCAATGATGATAGAGAATCATTGATGGGCTGCCCCCTACATACCCCACTCTGGAGACCAAGCCCACAACCCAGGCATATACCCTGACCAAGAATTGAACAGCAACCTCCTGGTTCATGGGTTGACGCTCAACCACTGAGCTACACCAGCTGGGCAAGAATAGTATGATTTTGAATTCCTACTTTTAAACTATTTATTACAAATTTTTTAAAATTAAAATAATGAAGAAAACTCCAAGAGAATCATTGGTTAACTTCACCTTCAATTTAATTTAACTAGCTTGCGAAAGTTCACTATTAACTCTGCACGTTCACTGACTATATTATATATATGATGGTACTGTCATGCAATCTGTATTCACTAGGCCCAAATTCCCCCAATTCTCAGGGGTCTCCAGAAACATAATCCTGAGCCATAAATTAGCTTCTGAGCTAATCCCAGCCCCCTCATGTATCCCAGAGCTCAGAGTACATATCTAGCTGCACTGGGAGTGTTGGCCTCTGTGACATGGCTTACAGTTCATGCTCCTCTACAGGGTAGAGCTATGAATGCTCTGATGCCCTCACTGGGGATGCAGTGTCTGTGATTCCCTAAAAAGGATGTGAGTCCCTTTAGCTGCTAGGGTACTATCACCTAGAACCACTTAGGAATTAAATCAGATCCTGATAATAAAGTGCAAAACTGTCACAATGCTATCAGCCACAAAATGTTTCTGTCACATGCGAATAATGGGTGAGGTGGGTACATACAGTTTATGCACTAGGTGGCTCCGCAGGTCCTGGGTGACATGTTCATGCCAGACTTTACGAACGCCAGTGCTGGAAGTAGGTGCTGCTGCTGGTCTAGTGCTGAGGGTTCCAATGTTTCCAGAATTTGAGCCGTTCATCGTTGGGCTATGGGAAGAACAAGAACTTCAGCCATCTATTAAAGTGACTCAAATGTGCTTCATTTAAGTGAGGCCTTCAACCATATGAGACTTAAAAAGTTTAAGTTAGGAGAGCCAAGTGGTGAATGTACAACAAAATAGAAACCATGTTTCATCTATTATCTGCTCTACATTTATAATTAAAAGAAAAAGAGCATGCCTCCACCCTATTTTCTCTGCCTCACATTTAGAAAGAATTATGGTGTTTTGTGCGAGTCCCAGCCCACGTTCATGTGTGACTATCACACAGGAGCCAATTGAAACATGGGTCTTACTTTGTGGCCCCAAGGGAAGTTGGAAGAGCTGATTCTGAAATCAAGTTTGTTGGCTGCTGATCTGTTGTTATTCCTCCCGCTGGAATGTTAATTGGGTTATTTCCTTTAAAAACAGAAAAGAAATAAATCCTAAATTATAATATACACTTAAGAGTTCAAGTCACTATACGAATAGCAATTCTTAATGAGTATAATAACCGACACTATGGCAGGAACTCTGCAAGTTATATTTTCAATAACGGTGATTGACTTGTAATACAAGTTCAGTTGCAGACTCCTTCCCACTGTATCATATAATTAAAATAAGACAGTTTTATGGAGGCTGGATGGTATCATAAGTAACTATAAGGTGGTGGAAAAAACCAGAAATGATCCATTTTAGTTTTAGATTTTGATCCTGGCTTTATTAATATCATGCCCTAAACAATTAAACTGACTTGTCACATATGTGTCATCTATTTCTTTTGTATATCAGAAACTAAAACCATAGATACTAAGTGTAGGTGAAAAGCATAAAAGGTCAATTTGTCTACAGTATTCATCTTATAGGATAAAAGAAGTTAACAGTCTTACCCCAAATTAAACCATCAATAGGAATGGAATTAGTAATTAAAAAGGTAAAATCAGGTGATGAAAAAAAAATAATAAAATAGGTTCTTAATTAAAAGGTGAAAAAAGAATTAAAATAAAATAAAATAAAATAAAAATGTGCAGTAGTGAAGGTGCTTCAGATCTTCTACTCTTCTTTCTGGGACGCCTTAGTCCTGCCAGGCACTGAGGAGAGTGTTGGATTTCCCTGCGATACACGGTCCCTCCGCGCTGTAAACCACAGTCCTGATTCTAAGGCAGGTTGTATTTGTTTACCAGACTGCCTTTATTTGTCTTTACAGAAGAGTCAGTTCCTGCCTCTGAGGCTGTCAGTCCTCTCTATCCGTGGGGTTTATGTTCTCTCTGGTACCTGAAAACTGGTTCGGGAATCCCCCGCCCAGTTACTGTGCCCCACCCCCACCCCGCGTTTCCCAGGCTCCCCAAAAAGAACTTTCCCCCAAGGCTCTCCGAATGACCCCAACTGGGGAATCCCATGCGCTGGGTTTAACAATCAAACGCAGGGATCTGAGGGGAACTGTAACAACAAGAGCCTGGTACATTGTGCGGATTCGCAAGCCTCCACCTTCCAGGTCTGCGCGCAGTCTCCGCGCGCCCTCACCCCTGGCCCCAAGCGAAGTCTTACCTTTCGTGAGAAGAAGCAGTGCTCGTCTGAGTTCACGCAGTCAGTCGCGCCGCTTGAGATTGTTGTGCCCAGATTTCAGGATCCAGCCGAGTCCCATGCAAAAGCAGAGAGTCTTTATTATTACAAACCCGGGTCTGGCTCCCCTACCCTCCTCACTGACCCAGCAGCAGGTGGCAGAGAGAGGGCTAGCCCGGAAGAGGATTTTATAGGCGGGTGGAGTAAGGCGAGGGGAGGGGACTGTGGGCCCTGCCGATTGGCCAGGCGCAAGTTGGTGTCTTCTTACACAGGATGTGGTCATATCTATTGTAGCTTGGTGTGGCCAGCAGAGGCTTGGGCTTCCGGGAAGAAGCCTTGCCGAGCACATGGCTCTGCCCCAAAATGGAGGATTCCGGGCAAGATGGAGGGCGTAGCCCTCGCCCTTTAGAGATCCCTTGTTTCCAGGTTAGTAGCCCATCTCTGGATGCCGGTAACAGCCACTCAAGATGGCGAGGTCTCCGGGCTGAGCCGGCGCGCCGGGAGAGGTGTCAGCTGCAGTCTCCAACCGTCCCCTTTTTCCTCGAGTTTTCTGTGAAAGATCAGACGGAGGCCGAAAACCAGGACTACAGGCTTTATTAGAGGAGAAGCACCTGCCGGGCTGTCTCGAAAGGGGAGGGCAGCAGCACGTGCGGGGGTGGGCAGCCTTTTGAGGGAAGGGGTGGGGGCTTAGTGTCCTCGGCGCACCCTGATTGGTGGCTTACTGCGTGGTCCATATAGGACAAGGGCTTAGGGTGTTCGGCAGGTGTGGATTGGCGGTCCAATGTAGAGTCCATCTAAGGTACCTGGTTAGTCACTCAGGTATTTCCGGGCTGCAGGTTACTCATACCCCGCCCACCAGCTGGGGGAGGGAGGATCTATCATTTGCCATCTGCGTATCTTCTCTGTTGAGGCATTTGTGGGACCCTTTGCCCATATTTTAATGAGTTTTGAGTTCTTTGAACATTTTGGATCCAAGTCCTTCATCAGATACGCATTTTGCAATTATTTCTTCCCAGTCTCTGCCTGTCTTTTCTTTCTCTTGATAGTGTCTTTGGAGAGAAGGTTTTTTTTAATCTTAATGAGGTCATACTTAATGAAGCCAGAAAAAGAACCATCCCTCATGTAGGACACTAACAAATGGGGGGTGGGGGAGGTTAGGAGAAAGTGTGTTAATTTTCTTCATCACAGCAGGGCACTAATTTTACTGTCCAATCAAAATAATAAAAATTAAAGCATTTTTAAAAAGAATATATATCTTACAATAACTACGTCACTTACCATGTTTTAGATATTCATCAATGTTGCATATAATTTTTTCTCAATTGTGTAGTCTTTCGTTGCAGAAATATGCCTTTTTGTTCGTTTATCCATTTTCCTGTTGATGAGTCCCTGAATTGCTTTTGGATTTTTGGCTGTAATAAATAACCCTGCTATACTCTTGTAAGTCTTAATTTAAGAGTCACTTTAAATCCTGAGTTGACCTGGGATGTTTGAATAATTGGAATCATTCTTTANATAAAAATTAAAGCATTTTTAAAAAGAATATATATCTTACAATAACTACGTCACTTACCATGTTTTAGATATTCATCAATGTTGCATATAATTTTTTCTCAATTGTGTAGTCTTTCGTTGCAGAAATATGCCTTTTTGTTCGTTTATCCATTTTCCTGTTGATGAGTCCCTGAATTGCTTTTGGATTTTTGGCTGTAATAAATAACCCTGCTATACTCTTGTAAGTCTTAATTTAAGAGTCACTTTAAATCCTGAGTTGACCTGGGATGTTTGAATAATTGGAATCACGCTTTACCCCCCGGGTTTCAGCCCAGGTATCATTTCCTTAGAGCCTTAGTCGCCACCTCAGGGAGTCCACCTCAGGGAGTCCTGTCTTTCTCCCACCGTTTGCCCCCCCGCCCCCCAATACCCTTTTATCTGCTACGTACGCAGCCTTTATGCTGTTGTAATTACTTGCTCGCTTGCCTGTCCCTCCGGGCAAATTCCCTGGCTAGACCGCAAAGCTGCAAGGGGGCAGGGCGCTCCTGGAGCCAGGAGTCCTCCCACCACCAAGGCCCCGGGCTGCAGGCTCCCCAGCGACCAGACGCTCGGGCTCATGATGTTCTCAGCAAAACACAGATGATCAGCACGTCCCCCAACAAGCCTAAAGCGCGCAAGGGCGGCCGGAACCCCACGGCCGGCCCGGGAGGAGCCGGGTTTGCGGGCGGGAGACGAGTTCGGATTAGGCCGCTCAGGCACATCACACCGCTCCCGCTCCGTGACCAGTGGAGTCCGTGCACGGAGCGTGCAGCCGGAGGCAACACACTTACACGGAGACCCGCCCACTCAGGGGCCCACGGCCGGCGCCGCGCGAGGAGCGGGCAGGCTGGCGGGGCACCGGGAGTTCGGGGGGCACCGGGGTGGCGGGGGGACAGGGGGCCGGGAGCTCGGGGGGCACCAGGGCTGGCGGGGAACCGGGGCTCGTGGCGGGGCGGGGAACCGGGGCTCGTGGGGGGGTGCGGGGGCTCGTGGTGGGGCGGGGGCTCGGGGGTCACCGGGGCTGGCGGGGAAGAACTAGACAGAGGCCACACTCGCTGGACCAGCCCGACAGGAAGCCCCGCCCCTGGGCGGTCCTCTCACCGGAAGCGGGGCCGCAAAGCACGTCGGCGCGCAAAGGACCAATGAACGCAGAGGTGGGCGGGCTGGAGACCAGCGCCTCGGCTTCCGGTTCCGGCTGGCGGCAGAGGGTCGGCTCCAGTGCGACGTGTCCCAGGCGGCCAGGCGGCGGCGGCGGGTAAGGCGCTGTCCGGGGCGCGGGCGACCCTCTGTGACTCGCGGGGCGGCCGGCGGGCGGGGAGGGGGCCCGGGTCGGGCAGGCTGGTGTGGCAGCGGAGACGCGGGTCCCCGAGGGAGAGGGCTTCGGGCCTGAAAACGCGTCCCCGACCCCTGCGTGTGAGTCCTGTGGGTGCGTCTCCGGGGCTTCTGGGCAGTGGTCAGGTGACGGCCTGCGGGCCTCCTGGGGGTGGCTCTGGGGGTGTGAGTCCCCTCGGGCGTGTGTCCCGGTTCCCTCGGATGTGGGTCGCCTGGATGTGAGTCCCCTCGGATGTGAGTCCCCTGGGATGTGGGTCCCCTGGGGTGTGTCGCCCCTCGGATGTAGGTCCCCCCTCGGATTTGTGTCCCCTGGATGTGTGTCCCCTGGATGTGTGTCGTCCCTCGGATGTGGGTCCCCTTGGATGTGGGTCCCCTGGGATGTGAGCCCCCTGGGATGTGAGCCCCCTGGGATGTGGGTCCCCTGGGATGTGAGTCCACTGGATGTGGGTCCCCTCAGATGTGGGTCCTCTCAGATGTGGGCCCCCTGTGATATGGGTCCCCTGGGATGTGGGTCCCCTGGATGTGGATCCCCTCAGATGTGGGCCCCCTGGGATGTGGGTCCCCTGCGATGTGAGTCCCCTCGGATGTGAGTCCCCTCGGATGTGAGTCCCCTCGGATGTGGGCCTCCCGGGATGTGCCTGCCCTTGGGAGAGCCATATTCAGGCGGCCCTGCCAGGGGCCTGTGATGTGGGAGGTTGTCAGTCTAATGAACAAGTCACAGAGGTTCCTGTAGCCCCCATCCCCACCCCTCACCCCCAGGAAAGGGTCCTTGCATGGGGGCAGCTATAAAGTTTCAGCCCCTGAGTTTGAAACACTAAGTGAAATACTGGGACAACAGGCGTTGGTATGTTTTGGGAGGGACCCAACATTCTCGGCCCAGACATGCATGAGAACCCCTAGTTACCTGTCTGTTTTAAACGTGTGGAGTCTGTTACCCGCCTGCCCACCCCACGCGAGGAAGCAGTCATAGCCGGTTTGACGGCCGCCTGGCCTGACAGTGCCTCTCACTGTGGGCTCGAGAAGTGTATGGGTGTCTGCCCTCCGCTCGCCGACCCCTGGAGGGGAGGGTAGCGCAGGGGTGGGCTGGTCTCGCTCGTAGATGGAAGGAACCGTGAGGAACTCGCTCCCTTTCCCCAGAGCTGTGTCCACACCCAAGGGCTTGCTCAGCTTCCTGGTCCTTGTGGTTCTGGCACTTGGGTAGGTCTCTTCCACGCGGGTGTGTTGGGTGCCACGGCTTGGAGCGGTCAGTGCAATCCACGTCGGCCTCGACTCTGGCTCCTGCAGAACCATCGCTGGCGTTTACTGCAGGAGTTTACAATAACATAGAAAGTACCTGTTGGGTTCCCAAAACCTTTGGCTCCTTAGTAGGAACAGTGGAGGCCTGCGGAGTGCGTGAGGACAGGTGATGGTGATCGCCCTGCGCATCCTTTGTCAGTGACGATAATCACAATCCCGGCCAAGCCGTGGCCCTGATGCTTTGCTGGAATTTACGAGAATAGCGTCAGTTTAGGCTCAGAGTCTCTTCTCTCTTTCCTTTTGTTTGTTCTGTGAGATGGGATTGACCCGTCAGGCATGCCTTTCTGGCGGTCTCCTTTGCACCTTGGTATAACAAGGCCCGGCCGCATGACGACCGAATGTGACTGTCTCTTCTCCTGTTTGTCTAACAAGCACCATGGACCAGGTCATGCAGTTCGTTGAGCCAAGTCGGCAGTTTGTGAAGGATTCCATCCGGCTGGTCAAGAGATGCACCAAACCCGACAGAAAAGGTAAAGCTTGAAAGTGAGAGGAAAAGGTCAATCCCTGCATTTTCTAAGCCTTGTACTTGCTTACTCTTGTCCTCCTTAATAGCCATTGAGTTACTGTCTTTTAATCCACATTTTTTATTTATTTTGCTTTATTTTTTAACAGTCACTTTCTATACTTTGTATACTTTATACATGATTCTGTTTTATTTATTTTCAAATGGTATAAGAGTATTTATTACAGCCTTATTTTCATGTTAAGTTTGCCTTAGTCATATTTATTTATTTATTTTTTAATTAAATCTTTATTGTTCAGATTATTACATTAGTTACTCTTTTTTCCCACCATAACTTCCCTCCACCCAGTTCCCACCCTACCCTCCGCCCTTACTCCCACCCACTGTCCTCATCCATAGGTGCACGATTATTGTCTAATCTCTTCACTCACCCCCACACCCCTTTCCCCCGCCCCAAGAATAGTCCATTCCCTTTCTATGTCCATGATTCTATTACAATTACCAGTTCATACTGTTCATCAGATTATTTATTCACTTGATTTTTAGATTCACTTGTTGATAGATGTGTATTTGTTGTTCATAATTTGTATCTTTACCTTTTTCTTCTTCTTCTTCTTAAAGGATACCTTTCAGCATTTCGTCTAATACTGGTTTAGTGGTGATGAACTCCTTTAGCTTTTTCTTATCTGTGAAGCTCTTTATCTGACCTTCAATTCTGAATGATAGCTTTGCTGGATAAAGTACTCTTGGTTGTAGGTTCTTGGTATTCATCACTTTGAGTATTTCTTGCCATTCCCTTCTGGCCTGCAAAGTTTCTGTTGAGAAATCAGCTGACAGTCGTATGGGTACTCCCTTGTAGGTAACTGAGTTTCTTTCTCTTGCTGCTTTTAAGATTCTCTCTTTGAAACTGTGGTACATCTACACGATGGAATACTATGCTGCTGTAAAAAAGAAGGAACTCTTACCATTTGCAACAGCATGGATGGAACTGGAGAGCATTATGCTAAGTGAAATAAGCCAGTCAATGAAGGAAA
>JAWPEG010064500.1:80905062-80915856 GCA_035771395.1 Myotis vivesi
TGTGTGTATGTATGTATGTATGTGTGTGTGTGTGTATATATATATATATATATATATATATATATATATATATATTAAACTATACAATACAACAGTATATAATAGAGAACAGTCCTTGCTCTTATGGAGTGTAGACCTTTTCAGGGAAGGTAGTCCTAAGCAAACAAGCAAACAAATGCAGTTCAGTTTCTAATTACTGCTGTTGGAAGGGTATGGAAAAGAGAAGAATCTGGACAGCTTCCCCGAGGAAATAATGTGAAATGGAAACAGGACTGCGGTCTGAAACCTTTACAGAAAATTGTGGTCAACCCAATCTGATTTTCAGCCTTGTGTACCAATTCCAGTGGGCCTATATTTTATGAAACGTCATGTTTTGTGCTTTTATAATCTGTTTTTAGCAATGTTAGAAGTTTTTAAAGACAAATACTCTATTCTATCCACATTTTATTTCTTTTTGGCATCCTGGTCATTTGCTGAGAAGATAAAATATTTCACTGCTTGTTGATGGATTCACTAGTGGCATATCCTTTATTTCTTTCTTAAAACATTGTCATTTTACTTACTATTAATAAATAGTGTCATACTTTATTTAAAATTATATATTTATTATCAGGAGAAATGTTCACCGGTAAGTTTATGTTACTGCTAGTCTCCTCCCCCCCCCCATACTTGCAGTGATACTGTGAAAATGATGAATTTTGTGTTTTTAATACAGAATTCCAGAAGATTGCCATGGCGACAGCAATCGGATTTGCTATAATGGGTTTCATTGGCTTTTTTGTGAAATTGATCCATATCCCTATTAATAACATCATTGTGTAAGTAAACTTTTTGAAATAGACAATATCTAGAATAGAATGAAAATTGAAACCATTTGAGATGACAGTTTGCTATTTCATCAATGCGCAGATATGTCTCTTGACTTTTTAACGCTGCTGGGATCTGCTGGTATTTATTAGGCACCTGATAGTGGGAAGTGGCTTTGTTTTCAGATGATTAAGCCAGGGGTTTGGGTGCCTGGGAAGCTGCGTGGTTGAGAACCATGGCTAGTCTGAGCTCACTGTTTGCAGCCAGCGTGTTATCTATCAAGCTGGACACTTCTCCGTGGCCAACCCGATAGGCAGTTCATGCTTTCTGTCTTGTTCAGAAAGACATTTCCCAAGTGAGGACTCTGAGTTTTTGAGATCCGTCTGTTCCAGCAGCCACTTTATCTCCAAGGACGTTTTCAGCCCAAGACTTTAGAGTTCAGTTTCTTCTCTGTTATGCGGTCTTGGGTCCTGTAGGTGTGTGTGGCTCTCAGTGAACTGGGTTTGGTGCCATCACATCACAGCATGCTGCCTTTCAGGTCGTTATTGTTGTTAAAAGCTGATGAACATGCAGAGTTGACCATTTTTCTCTCTTTGCAGCGGTGGCTGAAGGCCTGTGGACGAGGGGTTCATCTTGGGGATTGGTGGACAGTGCCGATTTGAGAAGCTCATGGAGTAAAAAAAATTGCCTGCATGTTTTGTGTTCTTTCTTTTTTTTTCCAAGATGTTTTCGTTTCTAAATTAAAATAATTTCAATATAAATAAACTTCTCTGTTTTCTATCACAGATATTTACAAATTGTTGAAATGTGTTAAGAATCTGAGGTCTGCTATCAGTTGTAAGGGGTGTAAGACCCCAGGCAGTCCTTCCTCCCCCAGGAATTGAAGTTTTAAAGTAAAACAGCTGGACTCAGACATTAAAAATAGATTTTCCTTTAGTTCTTCCTGGCTATTTTAGAATTCACTTTCTGGTTTCCCACATTTCCTCCCAAAAGGCTCCTTTGAGCGGTAGTAACTAGCATTTAGACGGGGTTGGTGAGGAAGATCCATGTTCTCAGACAGGTCTGTCAGACTACCGGCCCCTGTACAGGTCCTCTGTTCATGCCCCTTCCTCACACCGAGCACCGCCGTCCGTGAAAGGGGTTTCCCAGCACCAATCACACACGGATGTTTGCGTTTGAGGCCACAGGTCAAATATCCTGACTTCCAGGCAGCTGTTCTGCAGGGGGGGTTGCACTCTTAGGTTCAATTAGCCTTTGTTATCAATGTCAGCGGTCGCCAACCTTTCGGACCTCATGGACCAGCAGTGGTCCCCAACCACTGATCAGTGTAACCTAGGACCTGGAGCGCCCAATTAGAGACTCAGAATTTAGAGGAACGGGCTCCAAGTTCCTTAGACAAAGCAATAGATTTTTATAGAATTGGCTTTTATTTAACATCATTTTCAGAAAAATTTCCAGGAAAAACCTCTAATGCCAGTGACTTATATCAAAAGTATAAAACGAGCCAAAATAGTCTTCTCAGGTGAGGGGAGTTGGTTTTCTTCACAGCTGTTCTGAGTAACCAGGCCTAAGCCCTCACGGCCCACGGCTGGGTTAGATTCTGTCACTCTGTCCTGCACCGTTTGGAGGCGCTTATGTTTCCAGCAGTTCTGGGATTCGGTGATTCCTTCAGCACTCTCATCCCTTCATGCCTGCTCCAAGGTTTTGTCCTGGAGTTTCAATAAGCATCGCCACGCCGGATGTCCCAGAGTTCTCCAACTATGCACCCACCAGGAAGCATCTATTAAAAGCTGAAAACACGACCTTGCCATTTTTTTGAATAGCATTGCAAAGAAACCCAGTAGCACACAGTTACACATGATGTGTGCCTGCAATTATTTTGGGTCCACAACCTATAAAAAAGTTATGCAAGTTCTAGAAACACTTTGGAATCCCATGAATCCCAGAGCCCACTTCAAACTTGAACTTGCAGCTCACTGTCCAAAGAGGGGTGCACGTGTATCAGCTCAGGTCCGTGGCTGGAACGGCTTAAAATGCATTCACTTTCTGCCCGTTTCCTCAACGCATTTTTGCTGAATTTAACAAGGCAAAGTGGGACACAATAGAGAAATGTGAAAGTATCTTTGGCTCTGAGTCCCACTCCTGATGCCTGAGTGGATTGGGTTTGAATTTAATAAACGGTGTGAATCAGTGTTCTGAAGTGTCTGTTCCTACACGAGGTGAATTGACGGACTGTGAGGCGGGCAAAGCAGCGTGAAGCTGCCATTATGGAAGGGGAAGGACAGGAAGTGGTGTGAGGCTCGCGGAGGGAGGGTTTTCCCTGCTTCTGAGGATGGATAAACGGACTGGGTGTCGGCTTTCCTTTCATGGTTCAGAAGGTGGGAAAGAACAGCTGTTAGAAGGAGAGGTGACTTATTCGTGGAGTCTTATTTCTGATGCAGAAGAAACAAAATTTCTAAGCAGCTCTTGGGCCAAAGAGGAAATTAAGAAACAATCATAGTTTACTGAGGAAGTGGAATTAATGAAAAGGCTATATAAAAACTTATGGGAGTTGGTCAAATGCTGAAACCTAAAGTTTTTTTTGGGGGGGTGGTGTTTAAAAGATTTGATTATTTTTTAAAATTTATTTTAGAGAGAAAGGGATAGGGGAGAGAGAAACATCCATCAGCTGCCTCCTGCATGCCCCTGACTGGGGATGGAGCCCGCAACCTGGGCATGTGCCCTGACTGGGAGTGGAACTGGTGACTTCTTGGTGCAGGGGACGATGCTCAATCAACTGAGCCACATCGGCCAGGAGACTTTATTATTATTTTTTTAAATATATTTTATTGATTTCAGAGATGAAGGGAGAGGGAGAGAGAGTTACATCAGCGATGAGCGAGAATCATTGATCGGCTGCCTCCTGCACGCCCCCTACTGGGGAATCGAGCCCGCAACCCAGGCAGGTGCCCTTGACTGGAATTGAACCCAGCACCCTTCAGTCCGCAGGCCAATGCTCTATCCACTGAGCCAAACCAGCTAGGGCAGACTTTATTATTTT
This sequence comes from Myotis vivesi, assembly GCA_035771395.1. Classification (NCBI taxonomy): domain Eukaryota; kingdom Metazoa; phylum Chordata; class Mammalia; order Chiroptera; family Vespertilionidae; genus Myotis; species Myotis vivesi. The sequence goes on from JAWPEG010064500.1 coordinate 80,908,910, forward strand.
TAAAGCAATTTTAGGCTCACAGAAAAATTGAGAAGGTACAGACATTTCCCATATAGCCTCACCCCTCACACATTATCAACATCTCCCACCAGAGTGCTACATTTGTCACAGTTGATAAGCCTACATTGACATGTCATTGTCATCTATAACTTACCTTAGAGTCACTCTTGGTGTTGGACATTGTATGGTTTTGACAAACTTCTGATGAGATACATCCACCGCTATAATATACAGAATAATTTCACTGCCCTCACAGGTATGGGCCGTAAACACATCTGCATAGTCAGACTCACATAAGCCATGTTAGCAGGCATTGCAGTGACCCCTGTGGGGGGCGACCTGGTGCCCAAGAAGCGCGTGGTCTCCTAGCCTCATGGCTGCTGGCAGAGAGGACCTAGCAGGCAAATGGGCAGGTCAGATGGCTGAGCGTCTGGGTACAGTCAGTCCCACCTAGTGGGCGCGGTGGTGGGGGTGGTGGTGGTGGTGGTGGTGGTGGTGATGGTGGTGGTGGTGGTGGTGGTGATGATGGTGGTGGTGGTGATGGTGGTGGTGGTGGTGATGGTGATGTTGGTAGAAATGATGGTGGTGGTGATGATGGTGGTGATGGTGGTGGTGGTGGTGGTGATGGTGATGGTGATGGTGATGGTGGTGGTGGTGGTGATGGTGGTGGTGGTGGTGGTGGTGGTGGTGGTGGTGATGGTGGTGGAGATGATGGTGGTGGTGGTGACTGGGGATCTACTAAAACGCTGAGCTCTGTGCTAAGTGGGGAGCCCTCTCAGGCGCTGGGTTTCATGCGCACCTGCGGCCCACTCATCCTGCACAGGCCCTCAGGGCCGTCTGGGAGCCCGCACCCTCGGCACCAGGTCAGACCCACAAGTCCTGGGCGTGATGGGAGAAGCTGCGCAGAGACCAGCAGGAGGACAGGGCTCAGGGAGGAGAGAGCGGGCACCAGGCAGACGGGCAGGGCCCCTGTGAGCGGCCGTCACAGGCAGCTGCCCATCTCCCTTCCTCTCCCAAAGAGGCGCCCTCCCTGGTGCCTGGTGCCCGCGGCTCAGCAAGCACAGGGCCTCCTCTTTCTGTCCCTCTGGGCGCAGCGCAGGCCCGAGAGCCACGTGGCTGCCCTTAGAATCGCCCTTAGCCGCCGAGTGACCCACGACCCCTGCTGCGTGGCATCTGGACCCGCCGGCTCAGGGCCGCCCTGGGACTGAGGACATGGGGACGGGCACCTGCTGTTGGGCTTTTGCTGTGAGCGACCAGCCACGTGAACACACGGGGCTCCCTGTCTGCTGAGGACCGAATGCAGGGGTGTGGCCGGAGCACCTGCCGGTGCAGGAGTGATGCCCCCTTGCGGCTGCTTGGGGTGAGGTGTGTGCCAGCGGCAGAAACAATCCCAAGCGACAGAAGTTCTTTTTCCTTTTAAACACATTTTTTTTTTATTGTTGAGAGTATTACAGATACCTCCCATTTGCCCCCACCCCAGGTCTTCACTACCCTATGGCCCGTGTCATGGGTGGTGCGTGTAAGTAGGTGAGTTCTCTGCTTTCTCTCTTCTCGTCCGTCCCGCCCCCCCCCCCACACGAGATGAGTTCTGAGAGCTGCCTTAGACACCTTCCTAAACTGACTTCCTAAGTCCCTCTCTCCCTCCCCTCTCTCTCCCTCTCCCTCCCCCCCTCCCCTTCTCCCCCTCCCTCTCCCTCTCCCCCTTTCCCTCCCTCTTCCTCTCCCCCCCTCTCCCTCTCCCTCTCCCTGTTCCTCTCCCTCTCTCCCTTCCCCCCTCCCTCCTCTTCCCCCTCTCCCTCCCCCTCTCCCCCTCCCTCTCCAAATAGAGCGGCTGGGAGAATAGCCTGTGATGCGGAATCCACTGGCTTAGAATAAACCGCTCAAGTCAGAGCCCACCTCTGGCAGCAGGAGTGCAATGATGGGAGGTGGTTTTGTGCCAAAAACTGTTCCTGCAGGGCTGCTGTTGCGAGTGAGCCATGCCATCAGCTCCATCAGAGTCACAACCCACAGGGGGGCAGGGGCAGGGGGCGTGGTGATATGTCATTTTTATACTATACTTTTTGCTATTAAGTCAGGGAAGGGTACTCAGCCCTGGCTCTAATTTGCATTTTTTGGTTATAATTTAGAATCATATTTTCTCATGATTTGTTTACTATTTTTAAACCTCTATGGAGTTTTTTTTGTGTAAAATATTTTAATCTTTTTCCAGATAGCTAATGGGATGTTAGTATAAAGAACCATTAAAATGCACCATTAACTTGAAAAGATACGATTATCTCCCAATTGTAATATTAAAAACCCTCTCTGCTTTGTTTGCTTTTTAGTTTGTTGGCTTTTTGTTTCCTTCTGCAGGTTGTGAATATTTTATATTCGTGTGCGTTTGTTTATCCCGTTGCGATTCTTCCCGTTGCTTCAAAGCTGAGATTGCTCCCATGGCCCAGGCCTCATGCATATTCTGTCCTGTTACCTGTAGGCTTTGTTTGCAGATTTCTAAAGTTTTAGTTTCTGGTTGATCTGCACCTTATTTTACCTTAAATATTTTTACATGATTTGTAGACACTAAAAATGCGAGCCTATTAAATGACATTTCACGGATGCTCATTCCCGAAGGCTGTGGTCCAATCTCCCCCTTTCTAAAAAAATATATTTTTATTGATTTCAGAGAGGAAGGGAGAGGGAGAGAGAGAGAAACATCAACGATGAGAGAGAATCATGGATCGGCTGCCTCCTGCATGCCCCACATTGGGGACTGAGCCCGCAACCCGGGCATATGCCCTGACTGGGAATCGAACCGTGACCTCCTGGCTCACAGGTCTAGGCTCAACCACTGAGCCATGCCATCCAGGTTCTTTGTTGTTGTTGTTTTTTAAAATTATGGAACATTTCATAAATTTGCATTTAAAAATATGGAACATTTCACCCTTGTGCAGCGAGCAGGCAGATCATCTCTGTGTCTGTTCAATTTCAGTGCATTTGCTGCTGGAGCCCTGGCCGAGGCGTCCACCGTCCACCTGTGAGCTTTCCCTAATTCTCCTCCTTCCCGGTTGTGGAGTGTTTGGGGGTTACCAGCCTCTGATCCCCACCTTATTGCCTGGCGAGGGGCAGAACCTGAGGCGGGCAGCTCTGTGTCCCGACTCAGTGCCCTCAGTGAGCAGACCTTGGTGCCCCCAGGCCCCGGGCAGGCACTGCGCTGCAGGCCGCCCATCTGCTTGGTGGTGACACTTCTCCACCCACTCCTGGTTTTCCAAACACCGTGTCCTTGGCTCTCTGCCTTGGTCACATTCAGCCTGTGGAAGGCCCTCTGCTGTCGCTGTAGCGAACTCCTGGTAGACGGGAAAGAGAGTGTGCGCTGCTGCTTCAACCAAAACTCTCCGGTTCTCTTCTATTGTAAAGGCCTAGGGCTGCTCCGAGTAGGGACAGAACCCTTCACAGCCCAATTTTTATTTCACATTGTGTTTGCCTGTTTACTGTTCGGCACATGTGTGTGACTTCCCAATCCTCAGGAAAGGGCAGAACAAAACAGAACAAGCAAGTGAGCAAGTGAGCCCATAATCAGGAGGAGAATGAGAATGAGTGTGATGGGGAGGGAGAGATGGCATCCTGCTGGACGCTGTTCTGGGCCCGGAGCTCCCAGCCCCTCAGACCCGCGCCTTAAAGGAAGCCTCAGGCCCAACCGTGGGCGCAGTTCGGTGAAGGTCATCCCGTGCACCGAGAGGTTGCTGGTTCGATTCCGTGTGTGTGTGTGCACTTGTGCCTGTGTGTGTGTGTGTGCGTGTGTGGCTCCATCCCCATGCATGCAGGAGGCAGCCGATCCATGTTTCTCCCTCTCTCTCCCTCTCTCTCTAAAATCAATAACAAAAAAAAAATCATGAAAAGAAACCACAGGAGCAAGTCAGACACGAACCCATGTGGGACGGAAACCTTTGCCTGCGTTGTTCTCCTGCATCCACGAGACAGGGGAGTGGTGGTGTCCCGGCGGCTCTCTACGAACCCGTGTCATTTATTGAAATGGACACCTAGCTGTTCCCCTCTCTCGGGGATCGCTCCCAGAGGATTAACTTCCAAAGAGCAGTCTGCAAAGGTGATGACTGCTCCCCCAAACCAGCTCTGCAGGAACAAAAACACTCAGAAAGCATAACTGAGAGGAAGGAAACCAGTCCGGCGGACAAACAATACAGACCATTTGCCCCCAAGCTGCCCAGCGTCTGAGAGCTAATTATGAAAAGGCCGCTTAGATTTCATTTCTGATTTGTGTCGCACAAATTAGGAGGATGGAGAGCAGTCCACAGTGTCACTGGCACGGCCCCAAACTTTTCTCCAAATCACAGAAAGGTAAGTTCTAAAAAAATAAAGTTACCGATCGTTCAACCACACTGAGAAAGTTAGCATTTTTGTTTCTTTCTCTTTTGCTCTTGATTTCTCATGTTTACTTCACCTCAAAACTCCTTCAGTGTAGGAACAGACGCAGCATGCCCACACATGTACACACACATGCCCACACATGTACACACACAGCCTTCACAGGTTTTGCTGTCTCATTACTTACCACCGCGATCTAGAGGCTCATGGGGGAGGAATGACGCAGGGACTTCACTTGGTAAAACCCTTGTTCCTGCCGCTGAAATAGTGAAAGACCCTTAACGAGGAGGAAGCTTAAAGCCACGTGTGGGCCTGGCCAGCGTGTTGTCTGTGAAGTGTGAGGCGAAGGTGCCGGGAAATGGGTCAAAGCCCGACTCAGCTTCTTGTCGAGTCAGCGCCCCCGCCCCCCGCCCCCCGCCCCCCCCCCCCCACGGAGCTGCTGTGGGAGGGGGTACCTCTCTCTCCACTCAGGGGCAGGCCCTGGTCCATGGGCTCAACTTGCATCCAGTTGAGGCCATAAACACTGGTCATAGGCGATGGACAGCTCGTGGCTAGGTTTTTCCTGATCCTGGAAAAAATCACCCTACTCTTTGCCTCTATTTTCTGATTTCTTAAAAAGTGAACTTGGTTACTAAGCATTCTGAATGGCCAACAGACCGAAGCTGTTCTTTCTGGGTGCATGTCCCGTTGGTAAGGAATGCTGACTGTGTGTCAAGGGGTCTCCTGGTGCGGGGTGGCCTGGAGGCCAGGGCGCTCTGTCCAGGAGGCCTTCTGCAGTCACGGGGTGGGGGGGGGGGGAGGGGGGCAGGGGAGCTCACCTGGAGACGGAGGGGAGGGCGGGATGGCGGGGAGGCTCGGCCGTGTGTTCCTGAGAGGACAGGGTTCCTAGTGGGGGTCACGGGTCCCTACCTGGAGGTCACTGGTTTCAGCGAGACACACCCCCGCTGGGGTCCGACAGTCGCTGCCCCTTTGCTCTGCCCAGTGGAAGGTGGAGTCTGCCTGGGGGCCAGCAGGTGCACGAAGGTGAAGGAGCCGCCACCCCGGCCTCCGCCCAGGTGCCCCCAGGGAGCTTCCCTCACCATGGTGCCCGCTCCTCCTGGCCAGGAGAGGCTGTGCCTGTGCGGGCCCCCGGGGTGCGGTGGGGGCGACGCGGGCACCTCCCCGCTGCCCACGCGAAGCTCCTTCTCCTGAAGGCAGGACGGAGCTGGCACAGACGGGGGCCGGGCCTTGAGCCCCCCCCACCCCCCAGGGGGGACGGGACACCAGGGCCCTGGCTGGGCCGCGATGGGAGGGGACCGGTGACTGTGCCTCTGAGACGGGGGAGCGGGCCTAACCGACACCGGCGCGGGGGAGGCTGCGGGACACGCCGGTGTCTGCGCCGCGGGGCGGGTGGCGGGAGGGGCGCCGTCCCGCGGGGAAGCGGGGGGCACCGGTACAGGGACCGCCTGCGGGGCCCTGGCCGGCGGGTCGCGAGCCTCAGGGCCGGCGGCTCCGCGGAAGCGCCTGGGAGAGACTCGGCGCCGACGTGCGTTTGCTGCGGGCGGCGCGGGCGGTGCGGGCGCGCAGGGGGAGCTCGGACCCGGCTCGCGTGCAGGCACCGCGTCCAGAAACGCGGGGCTCCGGGAACCCCAGCGCCGGGAAGTGAGATCTCGGCACAGAGCCGGCGGGGCCTCAGCGGCCAGGGGCAGGTTGGGGAGCCTTTCCCCCGGGAGCGGGCACAGAGGCGGGGCCGGGAAGCAGCAGAAAACACTGCTGTGGGCGCTCCGGCCGCCCGGCCGCCGGGAACGAGGAGGCAGAAGCTCCCGCGTCGGTGCAGGAGCCCGTGGCCGGGAGCGCGCCGCACAGGGAGCTCCCCGCACCCGCTCCGATCGGGGCATCGGGCCGAGGGAGGCGTCGCGGGAGGGGAGACCCGGGGCCCCGGCCACAGGGACCTCGGAGCTCCCCCACCGGGGGCCCAGCTTCTGCCGAGGGTTCCCCAAACCAGCCCGGCGCTGGGGTCCAGGTCAGAGGCCGGACTGGCTGCAGTCCCGCAGGCAGGGGCGGCTGCACTGCGCCCCGGGGACCAGCAGGGGGCGGTGCTGCAGCGCCAGGAGCCGGGAGCCGGGAGCCGGGAGCCGGGCCAGTGCGGGCCTGCAGCGCTCACAGCCGCGCGTCCTCCGCGGGAGTTCTCCCTGCAACACTGGCCGCGGCTGCGGGCAGAACCCCGCACCCACGTGAGAGCCCTGCGCCCGGCGGGCACCGAGGGAGGGCACAGCTCACCCCAGTTCCCAGGCCGCGGCCTTTGGGGTGACCCGCTCTGCCACCCGGGACGAGGGCGCAGCCTCTGAACTCTGCTTCCTGATTGGACAATGGACTGAGCACCCGCCTCCCCGGTGGTGGGCGATCACAGCCTCGGCTCCAATGTAGGGGCCTGTCAGTTCACCTCTCCCGGCTCCCAGCACGTCTCCGAGGCACCCTCCCTCCACCTCGCACCCTCCCTCCACCTCCCACCCACCCTCCCTCCACCTCGCACCCTCCCTCCACCTCCCACCCACCCTCCCTCCACCTCGCACCCACCCTCCACCTCGCACCCTCCCTCCACCTCGCAC
>JAWPEG010064500.1:80915875-80933466 GCA_035771395.1 Myotis vivesi
CACCCACCCTCCACCTCGCACCCACCCTCGGCCTCGCACCCACCCTCGGCCTCGCACCCATCCTTGCCCTCCCACCCACCTTGGCCTCGGTCTTCCGGCACCTGCCCTCTCTATCTGCCTCTGTCGGCTGCTTGCACAGGGCAGCCAGTGACCTTTTACAAATGGAACTTGGTCATGTTGCTCCTGGTTGAGCCTTTTGCACGCTCTCCCCTCGTGCGGAACAAACGGGATGCGCGGTCTGTCCCGCGGCCTGTCCAACAGCAGGTGCGCACGCACTTCGGTCCTAACACGGTTTCCGCACGTTCCCGGGTCCTTGAATTCACTTCCCACATCCCGCCCAAGAGGTTTCTTTCCTTTTCTTTCTTCTTCTTTTCCAGTTTCTGGAAAGCTCCAGGTTCCCCTGCGCTGGGGAACAGGCTGCATTCCTGTTACCCCGGGCGAGTCGGGAGCCAGTCCTTCGGCCTGGGCAGCGTCCTCCAGGAACTTGTCACCTGCCTCCTGCCCTGCCCGCCCTCCTCTGCATTAGATTGTACCCACACACCATCTTTCCCGGAAGCTGTGCTCTGCTCTGCAACCTTTACAAGGGTGCCCTCCTCGAAGGCAGGCTCTGGGGGGGCGGATGCTGTGACGCCTGAATTTTGGAGGGTCTAGGCCAGCGCCCTGTGCACTGCAGGCGCTGGACACGCCCCTGGGATGAGGAGGGAGCGTGGTGGACTTGGGGTTCTCCTCCCCCATCTTCTCAGTCTCCTCCATCTCCGTCTCCTCCATCTCCATCTCCTCCTCAGTCTCCTCCATCTCCATCTCCATCTCCATCTCCGTCTCCTCCATCTCCATCTCCTCCTCAGTCTCCTCCATCTCCATCTCCTCCATCTCCATCTCCTCCTCAGTCTCCTCCATCTCCATCTCCTCCTCAGTCTCCTCCATCTCCATCTCCTCCTCCTCAGTCTCCTCCATCTCCTCCTCCTCCTCAGTCTCCTCCATCTCCATCTCCTCCTCCTCCTCAGTCTCCTCCATCTCCATCTCCTCCTCCTCCTCAGTCTCCTCTATCTCCATCTCCTCCTCCTCAGTCTCCTCCATCTCATCTTCTCCTCAGTCTCCTCCATCTTCATCTCCTCCCCCATCTCCTCCATCTCCATCTCCTCCTCCATCTCCATCTCCATCTCCTCCATCTCCATCTCCTCCTCAGTCTCCTCCATCTCCATCTCCATCTCCATCTCCATCTCCATCTCCATCTCATCCATCTCCATCTCCTCCATCTCCATCTCCTCCTCCATCTCCTCCTCCATCTCTTCTGTCTCCTCCGTCTCAGTGAGCATTTGCATTTTCATGGATTTTGTACCATGTGGCTCTCTATAGAGAATGCTCACCCACATATTTTAAGGTTAGTTGAAGAAAAAGAGCAAAATAAAAACATCCATCTTAGTAATTGGATTTGGCACAGAGTTTTCTCCAAAATTGCCCTTGCTCTTTCCCTTGCTCTGATGATGACAATCTGGCTTGAAAGTGCTCATAGATAATATTTTAATTAAAACCGGCTGAAAACAAGCTTACTGTACTACTTAAATAACTGAAGAGGAAAATGTGGAAAAATTGATGATTTAGAAACGAAGCAGGGAGAAATATTAGGAGTGGAAATAGAGGTGTAATTATATTACATATTTAACATTGCTGAAGATCCAAGAATAACAACTTCTGTGAATATTCAGGGCACATTTCTATTCCAACAAATCTTATGCGCCCGGGTAGCAATGGCACTCAGTTATGTGCTGGTTTCCTTGACTTTTCAGAGAGTGTGGGACTGATTTTACTTACATAAGGAAATATGCAGGGATAAGCCCCCAGACACGTGGCAATGTCGGATAAACTGCTTAGTGTCATTGATTTCAAAAGATTTTGCAGTAGCCTTCATACTACTACTAACCCTACACCTCCTCTTGCTGCCCTATAGAGAGAATGACTCACAGTGAGGTCAGAGGGCACCGAGTCTCGGGTTACTGTGGCCCACCGGGGTCTATCCTGAACTGGGAGAAGATGAGCTATTGACTCGGTGGCCCGAGGTCCCAGGCAGGGACGCATTTATCAGTGCGTCCTCTTGCTTGCATAGCTTCAGCTCCGTCCACGCTCCTGAGACCTCGCTGAGGGCAGGACGTGCCCGCACACTCACTCACACGCGGGAGGGATGAGTGACGGGAGTCCTCCTCCTGTCATTGAGAACAGTTGTTCCCTGGGATCATAGGTCAGGTCCCAGGAAGTGTCTGATGGGCGTCCTGGCGGGTGAGGCTTGCGGGGCGGGGGCAGAGGCTGTGCCTTGCCCGTTGTCCATTAATCTACCCATTTATCGGCTCAGCTCCGAATCCATCCTCCATTGCTCACCTGTGAGAATGGAGTTGCCTCTTTAAGAGTTCCTCTCTGCCAGCGGCCTGTTGTCAGGAAAGGGTGGGGGAGACGCTGCAGAGAGAAGGGGTTTTCCTCTCTGGCTCGGGAGGCAAGTCACGGTGAGGCTGCTGGGGAGCCAGCCTTTTCTGGTGACTGAGGGGCAGTGTGGCCTCTCCCCGGCTAAGTGCACGCACATGAAACTCTCTCCAGCATTTGGGGGCCGTTTGCTTCCTGCGGTTCTAGATGTGGGCCCACCTGTGTGGCCAGGGTGGGCCTGCACAGGTTGCTGCTCCTGGCACCCTCCACTTTGCCCCACAGACTGGGCAGGTCCAGCGACCATGGAAACCCAGTAAAATTCTGTGCCATCCGGATGGGTGCAGCGCCACTTTCTCCTGAGGTCCAGTCCCCTTCTCAGTGGGTCTGCCTCGGGTTCTCTCCCACAGCTGATGGGTGCCCCGGACAGCTCTCTTTCTCTCTACAGTTACTCTCCTGTCCTATTTCCTAACATGCAGCTTATCTTTTTTTACATTAAACTTCCCTCATTAACATTGTGTTGTGATTTGCATGTCCTGGTTGGACCCAGATTATAAATAGATCTGAGTGGGAAGAAGGAGACAGAATCCTGATTAGGGAGAGGTGAGCCAGGAGTAACAGGTGGGGAAGAAGAGCCAACAACTACAGACAGACCTTTACGAAGTTTCGTTGTCCATAGAGACTTAAATGATGTTAAAGCTGGAGGGTGGTGGGGGTAGCGGGTCAAGGGAGGGCTTCTATTTTAGTAGAAGAAACAAGATAATATCTGTGTGTTGTAGGGATGATCCTTTAAAAAAGGAGACATTTTATGAGACACCATGGTCTTATTGGGCTTCAGCTTCTGGAAAAAAAAGAGAAACTAACAGAGTATTTCGGATGCCTTTGAGGTGAAGAACCCAGAAAGGATCAGACACTTAAAATGGGCAGGGGTGGGGCTGAGGAGAAGAGAACATTTAAATGATTTAAATCTTAAAATCATCACCCCAGACACTAACATTAAACCTGTCCCCTTGGTTAGTTTTCAGCATCACAACCCTCATTTGAACACCGGCATCTACCATTGATGCTGGTCAGCCCTCTCTCCAGACTATTTCCTCCCCACCCCAGCCTGTCCCTGGACCCCTTGACACACCATGTGGCTTCCATCAGCTGGTAGAGGAATTGTTTTAATGCTTAAATGCTTCAGGTTGAATGAGATGCTTCCTATTATTTGTGAAATAAACCCATTAGGACGCGGCAAACAAGGCTTCTTAGGACCCAGTAGCTGACCAGCTCCCCTGTTTCTTTCACACTCACACTCACACTAGAAAACTCTAGCCCAGCTGCCTTTTTCAGATCCTCCTACAAGCACAGTTCTTGCTCAACAGGATTGCACATGGGAAATCTCGGCCTGGGAAGAGCTCCATCACAAAGTTCTCCCTAGGATCCCCCTCCCAAACCAACCCACTGTCACAGCTCATTCTCTATCTCATTCATAGCCGTCATCATCTCTGGTCATTGTTTATTGGCTTATTTACTCGTTCTTTACCTCGTTCCTCAACTGGATGGCAAGAAGTCCTCTGTATTAGGTTGACTTAAGTGTTCTTAGCATTCAACTACTGTGAGCACATAGTAGGCTCACAGCGACTGCTTTTGGAATGATGAATTGCATTTTATACCCACCATATTATCATGGCGCTTGTGTTGTGAACAAGGTCAATGCCATGACTAATTATGATTATGATGGATCTAGTCATAGATGTTTCCTTTTACATTTTTAGAGCCTTTTGAATTTTTGACTCAGGACTTTGGCCAAACTTGTCACAATAATCAACCTTGTATGCTATTTGTCTCCATGACTTCATCAATGTAGTTAGTCATTCTGACATTTAATAATCAATAGTGCTATTGCTAATCACTGCATTCGGCATGACTGAGACAAGTGGTGACTGAAAGCCAGCGTTTAGCAGCATTGTTTTCCAGTTATTCTGACCCTGGTATAATTATATATTTGAAGTAGAAATCGAGTTTGTTGTGATAGGAGAAATACCCGCACTAGGAGCAGTTATTTCCTGTAAAGCTTGTGTAAGTGCAGAAGCCTATACCATTGTCCTCCGGTTCTTCTACTCTACGGGGTGACGCTTATCCATCAATGTTGAAAACGCATGGCAGCTGCTTTAAAAATCCACCCAGCCATCTCTGCCTTTAGGAGCTGCGTGAGGGCTCATGGGCTGAGGTCCAGGGTGGTGACAACAAAAAGAAAACTAAAAGTCCCAGGAATTTGATTCAAAATAGGGAATCACACAGTCTGTAGCTGTAGGTCAGAGTGCCCTGATGAGAATCAGTCAGTTTTGCAGAGAAGCTGGTGATTCTGCAGAGTTGCCTGACTGACTGCAGCATTTAAACTGTGGAGAGGCCCAGCCAGGGTGGTTCAGTGGACGAGTGTTGACCTATGAGCCAAGAGGACATGGTTCGATTATCGGTCAGGGCACATGCTCGGGTTGCAGGCTTGATGCTAAGTGTGGGGCGTACAGGAGGCAGCCAATCAATGATTCTCCCTCATCATTGATGTTTCTCTCTCTCTCTCTCTCTCTCTCTCTTTCTCTCTCTCTCCTTTCCTCTCTGAAATCAATAAAAATGCATTAAAAATATTGTGTAGAGCCTGTGCTCCCTGTGGGTTGGTAGGGGTTGCAGGTGTTTGGGAAGAACTTACCTATTTTCCACTAAAATCCTTGATAAGTTTGGATCCTTATGGATTTAAATTTCCCTAAGGATAGAAGAAGGCACACCAAAGGCATGTGGGTTCTTATCTGTTGGGCATGACTGCAATGGCAACTTGGCAAACACTCAGCCCAGTTTCCTCCAGATACTTTACAATATGTCAATGAGAAAGTAAAGAATGGTGTTTTATAATATTAATAGCATGACACAATGTACATAGAAAGATGGAAACACAACAAAATGCTCAATTTATGCCAGTCTGGCTGGCAGACCCTGAATGATGGATGAATGATTATTCTGAAACATGTTTTTTGTGAAAGAGAGGCTAAGGGACTACTTGGCTATTGCCACCCAGTAGCCCCATTTGGCTGCCTCCTTAGGCTTTTATTGGTACGACAGTTTGAACTAAAATTAACTATTCGATACAATCAGCAGGGTAAAATATCCTTGAGAAAGCACATGCTTCTACAAGGTCGTGTCTAAAGACCAAACATAGAGATTCTAGCAAAACACCTGGGGGCTTGGACTTGTTTGGAAAAGTCAAGGTAGGGGCTGCCGCCTTCAGCAAGGTCCCCCCAGAGGCCCGGGACCTTTCAGAGAATCTTCCTTACAGACCTTCCAACCAAGACCCGTGCTTCTGCACAAATTTACTTGGGATGGAGGTGATAAAGCAGGCACAGTTGTGTAACCAAAACCCAGGTTTGTCTGCTTGTCTCCATGAAAGCCAAACACATAAGACAGGTATTGGTGAAAAAGGAAAGAGGTTTATTCAAGTGTTGGCAATCTGAGAAGATGGGGACTCTTGTCCAAAGCCCATCTCAATATCTCAGTGCAGGCAGAGGTTTTTATAAGGAGGGAAAAGGAAAGCAGAAGAAAGAGATCAAGGGGAGGGGTTGGAAAGTTCTCCACATGCAGACCAGGGCCGAGTGGTGGGTGGTCTGGCATGCATCATCCTGGTTTTGCAATTGAAGCTCAGCAGTTCTCCAGGAGCTGGGATGGCTGAAGGTTGGAGTCTGTATCTTCTGAAGTTAATTCCTAGGATTCTCATACAAACATGCTGTTTCTCTACAAGCTACACATTATTTAGAGCCCATATTTACAGGGACAATGTCAAAAGAATGGTGGGGTGGGTTGCCGTTACAGTTGGATTTGACCTTCTGACAATGCATTTCAATAATATTTTACAGTCAACTCTATGAATGAACAACAATATGCTAGAGGCTTAAAAGTAAGTCAGCCAAAGGGTCGTTTATGTTTCAAAAAGCAATTTATTTAATACTTTTTATTTATTAAAAAAAGGTGATAGAACTTTAAACTTATAAATTTGTTTCCCTTTTTGTACTTTCAGTATGAATTGCATACTTAGTTTTTAGCTTTCTGTGTATAGGAGACTTGCATCTATGTGCTGATGATGTGATATTTTGGAACAAGGTCACAGAGAGATGCTGACAGGAAAAGTCCAGGAATAAAGTATTCCTATTAGTACCGTGTGGGAGAAGAATAATTAAAAACCAAACATTAACATCATGAAAACTTAGAACAAGCTCCTGCCTCAAAGCACATTTTAAAAAATTATACCATGCAGTCAAAACCTGACAGTTTATTATTTAATCATGTTCTATTTGGGTGGTGTGCTGAGAAGACACATTATCACCTACCTTTTCTCAATATTAAAGGCATGAAAGTGGTAGAGTCATAGTATGGGGAGGTACTTGAGGAATCATTTTGTCAAATGCACTGATTTTACGGAAGAGGAAATGGAGGGTCGGAGCTGCCGTGGCCGCCAGTGCCCAGGCCTTGGGGGCTGGCAAGACTCTCCCACCCCAACTACCCTCTTCAGGAATGTCAGCCTCATACGTTTCCACTTAACTAACTAGATTATGGAGTTTACTCCAACTTCCACACCCCACAGGCTCTGCTGACGGCTTTCTCCCACTCTTCCCAGCCCTGCTTCCCGCTATTCCTGGTCCCTGTCCCACCACGCAGACACCTGGAGCCCGAACTGAAGAAATAGAAAAGCAGGTGGGAAAACGGAGGAAACACTTGTGGGTGATCGTCTAATTATATCCAAGCAACTCCAGAATTAACCTGACACGTTTTTATGTTAATGGTTATTTTACTGCATAATAATCACAAATAACAACTTAAGGGGGAAAAGAGGGTATGAACATCTAGGAATAAGATTCCCCTCTTGTATTTTTAGAATGTGTTGTGTCATTGAGACTTTTTAGTAAGAAAAATGAGCTGCGTTCACAGCAAACTTCCTCAGAGGGTAGTTTTTGGAGGCTCTGCTCACTCTGACGGCCACATTCTTGACTCCAGCAGATGAGGAAGGAGCTGGGCGATTCAGGCAGTTCTTTGTGTTGTAAGCATTTTAATTTTTTGGGTATATTATGATGTTTTCATATTTTAAAATAGTCTTTCTGGCTGGAGAGAGACTGCCCCTCCCTAAGATGGCCAGTACTTAGAGATGGCCTAGGGTCCAGCCGGAGCTGGTCTCTGAAACACAGAGCCGGCCCCCTCCGTCTGGCCCCTTCACGTCAGGAGGCCTCATCCCCCTGCCTGCAGCATCCCAGGGCCGGGTGCAGGCTGACTCGGGACCACCGAAGTGATTCCGTTAGCCAGTCCTAGGCTGTTCAACCTGCCTTGCTTTTCCTGCAAAAACCCAGTAAAGGTCATGACCTTAACCTTCTCCCCACGCCTGTCTTCTAGAAAAGAAATAATTTGATATTGAATTGACCAACATGAAGTGGGGAGCTAGTGCTCCAAAAACCAGACTCCCCGGTGGTGTATAGGTTATGGATTATATAGAGAAAAGTCACAAGACACCGCGGGGGTGGGGGGGGGGGTGGGGGGGGGGGGAGGTGGGGGTGGGGGGGGGCTTGAGAGGTTGGGGTTGTGCTGGGAGCTGATTGGTCAGAGGTGAGGTGAGGGTAAGAAGTCGTTTCTTCAGGACTTGAGGGCAGCTCTGAGGTCTTTTCTGGTGCCCCTCTGTCTGATCTCATAGGAAAGTAGCCCGGGGTCCTTCAGCCTCAGGGCTCAGGAGCTGAAACATAACTTAGGTCAAGATGTGACCATTCGCCAGGTCCCTACTGTGTTCCGTTGCCTCGGGGGAAAGGCTAGGTCTCTGAGAGAGGGTTACGCTTTCTACAACCAGGATTAAACCAAGTTTAATCAAAGTCCTAAGGACCCTTGGTCCCATCTTTCCCAGGTGGCGCTGTGAGGCAAGCTGTGCCTCGTGTGTCCAGAACCGGGGAGTATAATAACCTTTGTGTTTTCCCGAGCCTCTCCTGTGTGGTTTTAAAGGGAAGGGCTGCAGGGGTTGCTTTTGTGGGAGATATCCTATTGACAATGATGTAGATAGATGGTTTCTGGTGAGACCAGAAACATTGTTGGACATGATGGACCAAGATGGTCAGCTCCACATCTCCCAGGTTCCTGATTTCCAACTTGGTTTCAACGGGGAGAAAACTACATATTTAAATATTCATCATCCTGTGCAACCAACGCCTGGCTCAGAAAGCCGGGCGACTATTCATAGAACAGATAATGAAGCGCTTTCAGAAGCCCTGTGAGCAGACTGATGAACACAGCTCGCGTGTTCGCTGGGAGAGATGAAAGGCGAGGAGAGAATAGCTGCTTGATGAAAGGGCGCTGCCACCAGGCCCAGCCATCACTGCCATTTCAGGAGATTATTATTTTTCCCCCTCGTGCCATTAATATCCAAATACACTAACTGCAAATGTGGGGTGTAATTAACTTTAAAAATATCGAAATTGCTTAAAGTGCTCATTTTTTGAGGCTTATTCCAGAGGAGTTTCTGTTTTGTAGAGGGCCAGCTCTGGGTTTACAGACCCATTCACTTGGTGATTGGATCGGCAGTCTGATCCCGTGTCTGTGTGTAGACATTCATGACTTACTTCTTCCCAAGCACCCGGGGCTTCTTGCTGCTGGAAAGTCCTGTGTTGAATGACTAATGTTGTGACTTTGTTAGTGTAAATAATGTTAACTTAAAATTAAGTGTTCGCTTTGAGTATTCCAGAGAGTTCGATTTTCAATGATCACTATACTAGAGGCCCAGTGCACAAGATTCGTGCACTGGGGGGTAGGGTCCCTCAGTCTGGCCTGCGCCTTCTCGCAGTCCAGGACCCCTCATGGGATGTCCACCTGCTGAGTTAGGCCTAGGGATCGGGCCTAAGCCCGCAGTCAGACATCCCTCTAGTAGTCCAGTGCTCTTGCAGTCCAGGACCCCTCGCTCCTTACTGCCCGCCTGCAGCAGAGGTGGGAGAGGCTCTTGCCACTGCCGCTGTGCTCGGCGGCTGTGAGCCTGGCTTCTGGCTGAGCAGCGCTCCCCCTGTGGGAGCGCACTGACCATCAGGGGGCATCTCTTGCATTGAGTGTCTGCCCCCTGGTGGTCAGTGCACATCATAGGGACCGGTCATTCTGCTGTTCAGTTGATTTGCATATTAGCCTTTTATTATATAGGATGTTTTGGGGCCAAGGACTCTCTCTTAATTATCACTACATCTCCATGCCCTAGCCTATTCCTTATGACATAGGAAGTTTATAATAAAGGTTTATTGAGTGGAATTAATGCAGTTAAAATTAGATTTGTGTTTTGATACTGTAGGAAGCATTGTCATACATTTCCACAGAAAAGATAAAAAAGTGTTTATGATGATTCATAAATAGATGCTTACAATATGTCTTTGTTATTTTTCTCAAAGTGTAAGTTTGTAGAAAATAAACACACCAATTCAGATTTACAAATGAAAACACAGCAAAACACATCTATACCTGGCTGGCTGGGCCCAGGTTGCATAATGTAATTTCTAAGCAATTTATTATTTCTCTGGATAAACAAGAGTCTCTATAGTGCTGGTATCTGGATGGATGGTAAGACTTTTGCACAACTTCTCAAGCCAAACTCCTAGAAATCTTCTTAGCTTCTTCCTTAGGTTTATAATGCCTTTTCCCCCTTTATTGATTAAGGTATCATAAATGTGTCCTTATCCCCCCAATGTCCCCTCTTCCCCCCAGTCCTGCCCTCACCCTCACCCTCACCCCCTGTTGTCTACGTCATTCGCTTATGCTTATATGCATGCATACAAGTCCTTTGGTTGCTCTCTCCCCTATAATGTCTTTTTGTTGCTAAATTGCATCTGTTTTAATTCTCATAGCTATTACCTTATTGCAGAGTCTCATCTTTTCCTATTTAGCTTATAGCAATGCCCTATCGATGATTCTTCTGCCGTTTGGTTCAGGCCTTTGGCCTTTAATCAATCCCCACTCCACAGCGAAATGCATGTGTGACTAAATCAATGCCTTGCCTACAGCTAGTTGATGGTCCCCAGTACCTAGACTCCTTCTGACGTAACTTTCATGACCTGGCCTTGCCAACCTCCTTTCAGGATTGCTTGTCACTCCTGCCCTCTCCCCTAAATAGCATCCCCAGGACCCTGCTCTTCTCGAAGTCATCTAAGCATCGTCTTCATTACAGTCACTTTCCTGGAAAGTGAACAACTAACCACTGTGACAGATTCGCCTTCTTCCTTTGCCTCGTCATCATTTCCATGTATTTTCCCCAACAGAATTAATGAACTGATGATTCATTTCTGGGTAATGTTAATATGGAAGTCGCATACTTCTATGATTTTACTTATTCTGTTCTGCTACAATGATTCATCCACATGTCTGTCATTGCAACTCTCCTTTAATCTCCCTGAGAATCAAGCTGAGAATGGTACTGGTTTTCAACTCTACAGAATCAGAGAAAGCAACTGACGTACAGTAAACTCAGGATAAGGGTTAGTTGGGCCAATGAACTATAGTTTTAAATACCAAACATTTAGATTTTTAAACACCAAACATTTATATTATTGCCTCTTCTGATCTTAGACATGAATTGTGAATAATTTTACTCAGCATCTGTTAGTCCAATATTCATTTTCCAGTCATGTTTTGAATAAGAAAATAATTAAGGCCTATTTATAAAGTCACGTGGAACAGTTGTGAGGGTGAGAAAATGTTTTATATTTTTTTTTTCCTTGCTCTGACTGAGTCCTCTCAAATAGTTTTGCTGTAAGACAACCTACCTGAATTCAGGTGCAGTTGCTGCTGTTGAAATGACAAAGGAATCAATCTGTATCATTATGGGGTTTTCTGTTTTTATTTATTTTATGACGATCATAAACTTGAACTGTTAGCTCTTCACCAGGTGAGAGAAGAGAAGGGAACATTCTTTGTTCACTTTTATAACCACAATGAAATTTGGAAATCTGGAAGGTACCTGCTTTATGTACTGTTAGGGAGTGATTTCATGAATCATTAAAGTGGACAGGGTTTGGAATGACTATTAAGAAAGGTAATGAACTACTGAAAAGAACTTTTTGTGCAATTGTTTTTAAATGATTTACCTGTCACTTTATGTTAGCGAGAGCTATTTTGTTGTTGGAGTCCTGACACAGACAGAGATAAAGCCGTCAGCCTGCGGACCAAAGATAACAAAACACAAGTTAAGATTACATTACTTGAGCAAACCCTCACTCAGGCAGCCCTTGCTCTTGACAAAGGTGAAGAACACCAGCTTTAGAGTCTTGCTGCTCAGAGGTCAAATTCTGTGGCGGGAGGTATCTCCTAGAATCTCACGGGGCCAGGGAACGCACACTCTTCTCTCCCATGGAAGTGCAGTCCTTACTGAATGGATGCAATCTGTATGATCTGGGCTCCATGATTCGATAACAATGGGGGGGGGGTGCTGTGAGGATAGAGTGTGTGTCTAGGTCCTGGAAATTCTGCCTCCTCCCAAATGCTCATTAAAATGACTGACAGGGGGTGTTGATATGGGGGGAAATCTTCAACAATGTGGGAAAGCAGGGAGAGGTGTCATCCTAATTCAGGAAAGTGAAAGGATTCTGCCACCTTTACTGTCAAATGAGTCGAATAGAAAGCACAGAGCTGAGGACGCCCCTTTTACAAGAAAATAATGAGCCTGAGGAGGAAGTGGAAAGAAAAGGAATGTCCCTGTCAAGGTTGTCTTGGGAGAGCAGAGGGAGGGCTTCCGGGAGGCAGGCTCTTGGGCTCCCCCAGGCGTGACTGACGGTATTAGAACCCCAATAGAAGCTTCCAGCACGAATAGCACCCACCATATAGCACAGGTGTGGTGCCTTTATCTCTACCACTCGTGTTGCTAGGGAGGGACATCTCCAGAAAAGTGCCTCCATGGCCCCTTCAGAGAACTGGACTGAATGGTGGGCTGCTTTCACCTCCTTCCTATGTTTCTCCACGCAGATCCAGATGAAACCCTGTGAACACCATGGAAACCTGTATAGGACCCATTAATATGGTCCCCGAGAGCACTTTTATTTTTTTATTTTTTTCCCGAGAGCACTTTTAGATTCCTATTACATTTAAACCCAAACTGGATACATATACATCTATGTTTTGACAATAGATTAAAGGGAAAAACCATGGAGTGTAACTCATTTAAAATAGGACTCTGTCATTTCTCTGAAATATCAGTGTCTTCGATAGCCTTGAGCACTAAAGGGAACATGTAGGATACACCAAATTCATGTCCTCAATTTAAAAGAAAACAGAAATTATGTTGTTGTTTCTTAGAATTTATTGAATGACAGGATCTTTTGAGAATCTTATGAAAATTGTGGATACCCACCAAGAAAAATACACCTGAAAACTTTCACCCAGAAATACCTGCATAACATTTAGGAGCTTTATAGCCTCCCTGAAATCTAGTTATTGATCCCAGATTATCCCTGTGTTAGTCTGAAATATAACCAACAGAAACAGAACCAGTTCATAGATGCAGGAATGGGCTCATGTGGTCATGGCCTGAGAAGAAGCCCCCAGGTCTTCAGCTGGCACGTTGGAGACCCAGGAAAGACACAGGTGCAAGTTCTTGTCCAGGTTCAAGTCTGGGGCAGGTGAAGACCAGAGGCCCAGCTTGAAGACCGGCAGAGGGAGAGACTTCGCCCTGACTCAGCTTTGTGGTTCTATTCTGGCCTTCATGTGATTAAAGGAGGTCACCCACACTGGGAAGGGTCACCGGCTTTACTCAGGCCACTGATTCAAATGCTGCTCTTGCCCGGCCGGTGTGGCTCAGTGGTTGAGCATCAACCTATGAACCAGGAGGTCATGGTTCAATTCTCCGTCAGGGCACAGGCCTAGGTGATTTACCTAGTGTGGAGTGTGCAGGAGGCAGCCAGTCAATGATTCTCTCTCATCATTGATTTTTTTTCTCTCTCTCCCTTCCTCAGTGAAATCAATAAAAACATATTAAAAAAATCAAATGCTCCTTTTACCCAGACACTGCCGCACAGACACTCCGAACAATGTTAAACTAAATATTGGGGTACTCTGTGGCCTAGTTAAGTTGACACATAAAATGAACGATCAGAACCTCTAATCTAGAGAAAGTTATGAAAATAGCACCATGCGAGGTAAGCTAATATTGACACAAATCCCCAAAGTGAGATTTTGAGCTGGGCAGACTGGTTTGAATATCCTCATGCCTTCCTCATGGGTTTTGTGACTTTAATACATATCACTTAGCACAGTGGTTGGAAGCACCCCACAATGATGAGTATGGTTGGTGTAGTCACAGAGTTAAAGAATGTGATTCTTAAGTATAAAACTGCAATGGAAGCAACAACAGCCTATCAAAGACTAAGAAAATTAGAGTAAACCTAAGAAAGTGTTAGTAGAAAAAATGTCAGGTTGGGGTCTCCCAAGTAAATTCAGGCCAAGCTAGCCAGTGAGAGATTTTAGGGAAGTGTGTGTCCTCACTGACAATTAAAAAAAAATTTTTTTTATTGCTTAAAATATTACAAAGAGTATTACATACATCTCCTTTTTATTTTCCCCCTTGACCTTCCCCCGGCCTCCTCTACTCCCCAGTGTCTTGTGTCCATTGGTTATGCTCATATGCATGCATACAAGTCCTTTGGTTGATCTCTTACCCATCCTCCCACTCCCTACTCTCCCTGGCCTTCCCGCTGTAGTTTGACAGCCTGTTTGATGCTGCTCTGCCTCTGTATCTATTTTTGTTCATCAGTTTATAATGGTCTTTATTATCCATGAATGAGTGAGATCATGTGGTATTTTTCCTTCACTGACTGGCTTATTTTACTTAGCATAATGCTCTCCAGTTCCATCCATGTTGTTGCAAATGGTAAGAATTCCTTCTTTTTTACAGCAGCATAGTATTCCACAGTGTAGATGTACCACAGTTTTCTAATCCATTCATCTGTTGATGGGCACTTAGGCTGTTTCCAAATCTTAGCTATGATAAATTGTGCTGCTGACAATTTTTTTTTGAAACAGATTAGCATACAAGTGCTAAAACAATCATGGAACTTATTTTAATCCATCACACTAGCAAAATATCTTTTTGGAATCATGCTGAGGAATGCTACAGGAACGGTCTTCATGCAAACACCAAGTAATAGTGCCATTTATTTCAATTTACTAGAAAACAATATGGCAAGAGATTTAAAAACATATTTCTATCCTTTTATTCCAAAATTCCACATTCTGGGGTGTATTCTAAGAAAACAAATGAAATTTAAAAAAAGTTTGACACGCACAAATATTCATTTTGCATTATTTGCAAACTTATTGGTTGAGGGTCAATCATAAGATGATCAACCAATTCCAGTTAATGAGAATATTATTGCACTTATTATACTTGTAAGGATTTTATAATAGCATGGAGAAGTTCTGTGTTATAACATTAACTACAAAAGCCCAGAACCAACAGCACACATGAATCTATAAAGTCTAGCTATTGAAGCAGTGTAAAAAATATTGAAAAGAAATAAACCTAAATATTGAAATGGTTGGCTTTGGGTGGTAACAATTGAATGTTTTCTTTTTCCATTTTTATTTGCATAGTTCACATTTGAAATGAAAGAAAATACTTTATTTTTAAAAAATGTATTATTATTGTTGGGGGTATTATAGGTGTCTTCCATTTTCCCACAACTCTCCCCTAACCCCCTGCCACCAAATGAGAGGAAAGGGACCAGTGTTGCGCCCCCCAGGCCTTCACTGCCTATTGTCTGTGTCCATGGGCTGTGCATATACGCATATAAGCTCTTTGGTTAATCTCTTTTTAAAATGAGAAAAAATTAAACAATAGGTGGATAATTTAGTGTGCAAAATTGAGCAAGACAGAAATAATCTTTTAAAAGAAAACCTAATTCAGCGTTCTTGCTCAATTTTGCACATTGAATTGACTGGATTTGGGGATTTTTATTTGACCAAGTGCCTTTCTTCTTTTGTGAAGTTTTCTTAAGAAAGAGTAATATTTGGCAATGTGGAGAAAAAGGACCCAATGCATCCCCAGATTCTGTGTCTCTGAATTTACTCTTTTAACCCACAGCACTAATCCAGAGAAATGGACAGGACTTGTCTGTGCGAAGCCAAGAGTGGAATTGTTAATGTGCAAGGATAAAAACGCTCGCAGAGTTCCGAGTGCCAGAGGCTAAAACAGCCCTATCCTCAGAACGCAGAGACAGTGGCGTGATGCAATTTAATCTGGCAATTTCTTTTTCTGCCCACAGAGAACAAAAGCAGCAGCTTAATAACGGTAAACTGTACGGAGCATTAGGATCTGGGAGAAGCTATCGGTGAAGCCCTGGGAGAGCCAGTCATCTGCGCTGTGAGTGATTGGCGCGGGCCTACGCTGTTGATGAGCGCGGCCACCGCCAACGCTCAGAGGAAATATTACAGGAACGTCTTAGACATTTAAATTCATCCTTTCAGCATTTGACAAAGAAAAATGGTGGATCGAGACTGAAGTCTTTAAAGCTAACAGTTTGTCACGGATCTGGGCAATCTGACACAGTTACGAAAATTCACTCCGAATCCGGCAACGCGGAGTGTCACCCATGTTTCTCCATCCAGCTGAGCCACGGGAGCCCACAGGTGCACACTGATCGGACTGAGCTACATGTGGGACTGCTGTGTCCTTCTGATGCAGCATGGTGTCTGCATTCTCCTCTCCTCGCTGCTTCCCTCTCCTTGCCCAAAAGAATCAAAATATCATCCAGTTACTTCTTTTTTTTTTTTAAGCACAATATTTTTATTGATTTCAGAGAGGAAGGGAGAGGGAGAGATAGATAGAAACATCAATGATGAGAGAGAATCATGGATCAGCTGCCTCCTGCACTCCCCACACTGGGGAATGAGCCCACAACCTGGGCATGTACCCCGACAGGGAATCGAACCCTGATTGCCTGGTTCATAGGTTGATGTTCAACCACTGAACCACACTGGCCGGGCAATATCATCCAGTTACTTCTTATCAGTTCCAGGGTGTCTCTCTCTTAATGGCTCAGTCAAGCAAAAATAGAACTTGTCACTGTTTCCTGGCTCTGTTGTCCACCACTGCCACTCACAGGACTTCGCTTCCCAACCTATGGCCGTACTTTGCTGGGCTCCTTTGTGGGTACGAGGACCCAGCTCTTTTAGGTCCGCTCCAGCTTTCACTACCACCCACTCCTGCAGCTCCTGCGTAGGCTTCAGGCCCAGGGTGTGGGTGGCTTGGGTCCTTCCCGTCTCTGCTGGGCACGTGCAAGCCCTCAGTCTACCGGATGCATGGAGAGTTTATCAAGCCCCCCGTGATGGTCTCACCTAAAATTTCCTGTTCAATCCCCAGTAATCTCCCGGGCCATCGCCTGCTCCACCAGAACCGGAACCCTGGGCAAGCTGCTGGCTCTCCCTGTGTCGAGCCACGGACATGCTCAGTGTGATGGGCATCACTCCAAGTCAATCAAGTGAGCCCCCTCCAGCAGGCATGGCAAAGGGCCGGTTTCCCCTGTCTGTCCCGCCCTGGCCAGAGCACCAGGGCTGCTGGGCCGTGGATGGCAGCAACTCCAGGCATGAATGCTGGCAACTCATACAGCTCGTGTCTGAATTGCGTAGTTTTCATGAGTAAACGCTTCTCAGTTTGGGGTATGCCTTTGATCAACTTCCAGAGCGCTGGCATTGATGTTTCTGACGGTTCTGTCTCATTTACAGCAACTATTTTGGAAAAGGGTTTGTTGGGCTCCCAATGCCATCATGCTGGCAGGGAGAACTGCGGAGCGAGAATTTTAGAACAAGTCACATCTGTAAAGACATTTGAAAGTGAACAGAAAGACATACCGTGAAAATGAGTCAGAAAATAAATGGCCCGTGTGTCATTATTTAACATAGAACTTGAGGACACATTCCAGCCAAGAGAGAGACATCGGAATGTCACACTCAAGAACAGGAAAGTCATGAGAGAAGTAGACTTGTAGGCCATTTTTCATATCTTAGTTTGAAAATCAGATTTAGAGATTTTGTTGCTATTGTGGTCTTAGTTATTTTCCTGGGGCGTTTTCATTGTTGTTGTTGCTGATGGACAACCCTGGGGGGGGGGGGGGGGGGGGGGGGGGGGGGGGGGGGGGGGGGGGGGGGGGGGGGGGGGGGGGGGG
>JAWPEG010064500.1:80941599-80963142 GCA_035771395.1 Myotis vivesi
CAAGGCTATCATTCAAAATTGAAGGGGAAATAAGAAGCTTCACAGACAAAAAAAGGCTAAGGGAGTTTATCACCACCAAGCCAGCCATGCAAGAAATGCTAAAGGGACTGGTGTAAAAAGAAGAAATAACAAGCTCAGAAAGAAAACAGCCACACACACAAAAAGAAATGGCTACAAACAAGTACCTTTCAATAATAACTTTAAATGTAAATGGACTAAACGCTCCAACCAAAAGACATCGAGTGGCTGAATGGATAAAAACACATGACCCATACATCTGCTGTCTACAAGAGACCCACCTCATTAGAAGGGACTCACACAGACTGAAAGTGAAGGGATGGAAAAATATCTTTCACGCAAATGGAAAGGAAAAGAAAGCTGGGGTAGCAATACTTATATCGGACAAAATACATCTCAAAGTGAAGGCCATATCCAGAGATAAGGAAGGCCACTTCATAATACTAAAGGGATCAATACAACAAGAAGATATAACCCTGGTAAACATATTTGCACCCAATGCAGGAGCACCCAAATTCATAAAAAAAACTCCTGGAAGATATCAAAGGAGAGATCGACAACAATATAATCATAGTAGGGGACTTTAATACACCACTGACATCACTGGATAAGTCCGCTAGACAAACAATCAGCAGATGTAACAAGACAATAAACATCAGATCCTGACCAGAACTTCGCTGGAGGTCCTGACGAGAACTTCGCTGGAGTTCCTAACCAGAACTTGGCTGGAGAACTTGGCTAGAGGTCCTGGCTAGGCTGCTGATCAACTGAAGGCTGTCTCCGTGCCATTCCTTCTTCGCCGACTCCGTCCACACCTCGGGGAACCCCTGGACCTGCTGGGATTGGACCCCATCAAAGACACACGCTTGAGCTCACACTGCTGTCCGGTCCCGTTTCCACCCCGTGGGTATTAGCAGTGGGATGAGCACAGCTCGTAGCTACAGGAACATTGCTGCGGACATGATGAATGGACCCAGGATTGGACCAATTGGGATTTCACGGTCTGGAGCATTATGCATTTGTCAGTCTTGTTCAATTGTTCACAGCAAAGTGACTCAATCATATTGTTCATGTCACTCGGGGAAAAAAAATAAAAGTGGAGTGGTCTAAAATTAGCTTGTGTACTAACTCCAGGCGATTGGTCTCTGTCCAGAGGCACTTTCCCACCGCTGATAGATTCTTGTTATGAAACTTAGAACCCATTTGTGATGAGTCACAGCCCATTAGCCATCTGCTCTCTCTTAGAGACCTTTCCTTTGGTAGCATAAAGATTTGACTTTCATGATAATTTAGAAATATTTTACAGGCATTACAAAATGACAGCGAATACAATCAGCATCTCACATTAGAGCAATCACTTTGCTAAAGATAGGTCTAAGGGGACAATGACTAAAACATGGGAAGTTCACATAAGATGAAACTAACACATGGAGAAAAACCAGAAAATACCTCCCCCAATAAATATTGCATTGCAGTAGAAGACACGGTCTTCATATATGACAACATGCATGGGCCATTGAAAAGGGCATCTGAGCCAGGGCCCTTCACAACTGAATTTTATATGATCCCCTAAAGACAGACGATGCCATTGGAACTATCCTTGGTCATAACGAAGATAGCAATCTTCCTGTTTCATTTGTAAAACTTTAATAATAAAACTTTATCATGATGCCATCTGAAGTTATACAAAAATCTCAATAATAAATAAAAGCCAGATCTTTTCATATAAATGTTTAGCAAAAGAAGCCAGAGAAACATCAGAAGACTAATACATTACGACCAAGTAGGATTTAATATATAAATAAAACAGGGGTTAGATATGGAAGTCGAGGGCCAGCCCTAGACTTCATACCTGTCCTATTACAGGTTCACCCTTCCCCACGAGACTGATCTTAATCAGTCAGTCTGGAATTCTCTGGTCTCTACCGATGAGGTAACCTGGCATGTGGGGCATCTGTTCCCCAAAGAAGGGGAGGCAAAGAGCCTGATGAGACCCCCACTTCAGGGAAGGTAGTCTTGCCCGCAGTGACCCTTTCTTTCCTTTTGCTAATAACTTCTGGTCCCACCAGCTTCGGTCTATAAAGCTTTTCATGTTGTACAGCTTCACTGGGCTCCTAGCTACTGACTAGAGGGGATGCTGGCCAGCTCAGGACTTGTTGTCTAAAGCCAATTCGATATTTAAAACTTACCTGGTTGAATGTTTGCTCTTTAACAGCATTAAATAATCCATTACATCAACAAATTATAGGAAAAATACGATTTTTTCTATTGATGCTGCAGAAGTATCGCATTCTTTTTTTTTATTTATAAAATGAAAACAATGGCACAGGAAGGTTTGCAGTGGGAAGCCTTTTTCTCATCACTGTCCTACCACTGACACGACAGAATATCAAAAGAAAAAATGTGTTAAAAGCAGGTGGAAGGTAATGACGGTCACCCACAAAGAATGACCCTCTTCCAGCCAACAGCCTCTGGAGCTCAGTATTCCTGGCTCACACCTGTTCACCCACCTGGACGTCCAGGTGCCCGCAGGCCTGGTTTCCGTGAGGCCTCTGTGTGTGGTCTTCCTTCTGTGGTCATGCAGTCTCGATTTTGCTCCTTTTTTCCTATAAGGACCCCAGCCTTGTGCCCTCATTTTACCATAATTACCTCTTTAAAAACAACAATATTGAATAGAAGTACAATAGGTGACATTCTTATCTTGTTCCTCATGTTAAAAAGAACGCTTTCCTTATGTCATGATTAAATATGGCATTTTCTGCAGGGGTTTTGCACATGCCCCTAGAGAGGCTCAAGATTTTACCTTTTTTCTCATTTGCCTGGTGTGCTTTCTGCTGGCTTTTATTAAACGCTTTTCTCTGTCATCAGAGTTTGACTTGTATGCACATTTACATGTGCTCGTGGTCTCCACTGAATGGGGATTCGATGGACGGTAGAGTCCCCAGAACCACAGACTGACGGGACTCACAGACACTGTGCCCTTCCGGCAGGTGCCCCTCTGTTTCTGCCTTCAGTGTCCCCCCGGGAAGCTTATCCGTTTGAGGATACAGAGCATCCTGTCTGTCCTACTCCCTTTGCTGTTTGTTTGAGTCCCAGTGTCTGCATGAGTGACCAGCAATGGCAGCCGAGGGGTGAGGGAAGGATTCTCACCTTCGGAACAAGCACCCCCAGCATTAGGAGACACGTGCCTCCCTGTGAGCTCTAATGCCATGGCAGGTGGTTGGAGGAGCACAGCGTCCTCCGACCCCAGTGACATTGAGGCGACCATTACTGAGCCAGCTGAGCCGGAAAGTGTGCAGAAACAGAGCCTTGTTCTTTGCCCATTGTCTTTCATCCCCTACTCTGTGATCATTTCCCCCACCTTTCCAATGAGATATCGCACAGAGCTCCACACATTGGGTTATGCCGGATGATAAAATTCTCTCTTTAGTTCTAAGACCTGTTTCTTCTCAGTCATTAACGTCTGTCCCCTGTGGCATCAGCGCTCCAAATACCTGGGAAGTTCAGCTTCCTTGCGTTCGGACCCGTGCCAGCCTGATGCAGAGGGGCCTGCGATGAGGAGCAAGTGGCGGTCAATTCAGCCTCCTCCTCGACCAGCTCTTCTCCTGCCCTTCCCCCTGCGTGCTGCTCTCTGTCTCCAGGGGAGGGTGGGGAGGGAGAAGAGGCGAGCGGGTGGACGGCTTTGCCTGCTGACACTGCTGTCGCTGGCGCCTGGGACAGATGGGTCCCTGCTGCGTCCCGGGCTGCTCACAGTGGTCCTCTCACCACCCACCGCTTCTCTGGGAGCCACTGTATGGCCCAGCCCTCGTTCTGCCCTCAACAGTGAAGGGAAGGGCCTCGTCCCCCTCGGGTTGCCTCTGCTCTCACTAGAAGCTTTGCTGGTCTGGGTTCTTTTCAGGACGACCCCAAGCCCTCCTGGGGCCCCTCCTTCCTGGGGGGCAGGCATTCTTCTTCCTCCTGTCACATTCTATCAGTTGCCAGGAAAACATGTTACCTCCAGTCTTTCCAAGGATGGGCGATACCTGGTTCTTCTGCTCTCTCTGGCCCTAGGGGAGCGGTCCCTAAGCTGCACCTATGAAATGACCTGGGATCTTAAAACACCCATATTTACCTCCCACTTCCAGATATTCTTAGTTAATCGGAACTGAGTGCAACCCAGGCATGGACCTTTTTATTAATTTAATTAAAATATATTTTAATATATATTTATTGATATCAGAGAGAAAGGGAGAGGGAGAGAGAGATAGAAACATCAATGATGAGAATCATTGATCGGCTACTTCCTGCACCCATCTCTCCCCCCCCCCCCCCCTGCACACACTGGGGATCGAGCCCACAACCTGGGCATGTGCCCACAACCCGAACTGTGACCTCCTGGTTCATAGGTCGATGCTCAACCACTGGCCATGCTGGAGAGGCGGCATGGACTTTTTAAAAGATGCAGTGATTCTAATGCACAAAGGTTACCTCTGCTGTCCTAGGGAATAAATGGCACTATATTAGAATGAACATCTGTGACCTCCCTCCCCCCAGCTGGCTTACGGTGCTCAGGGTGGCCGTCACCCCAATACTGGCAGCTCTCTCCAGACACGTCTCTGAATTGACCTGGTGTTCCTCTCCCTGTGGGCTGTGGAACTACTTCACACCTGTTCTAAAATGTGGAGCATTATTAAATCCGAGTCCAAAAGGATCTCATTTTAACATTCAGATGTTTGAAAAATACTCTTCAAATTGTGCGTTCGAAGAGGTAGAGTCAGTGATTATGTAGTTTTTAAATATGAATGTTCATAAGAACAAGCTATTAAAGTATACTGCTACCTAGAAAAATAATAGAAAAGTAGTAGAAAAATGATTGTGGCCTGTTCTTATTAAATATTACATACTTGAGTGCTTATTTTATAACTAGAGGCCCAGCACACGAAATTCATGCATGGAGGGGGGGTGTCCCTCAACCCAGCCTGCACCCTCTCCAATTTGGGAGCCCTCGGGGGATGTCTGACTCCTGGTTTAGGCCCGATCCTCTGCAGGAAGTCGGACATCCCTCTCACAATCAGGGACTGCTGGCTCTTAACCGCTCGCCTGCCTGCCTGCCTGATTGCCCCAAACCACTTCTGCCTGCCAGCCTGATCACCCCCTAACCGTTCCCCTGCTGGCCTGATTGACGCCTAACTGCTCCTCTGCCAGCCTGATCACCCCCAACTGTGCTCCCCTGCCAGCCTGATGGCCCCCAACTGCCCTCCCCTGCCGGCCATCTTGTGGTGGCCATCTTGTGACGATGTCGTGCTAGGGCATTGTGAGAGGGCATGACGCCACCTAGGTTTTTATTATATAGGATTCCCACCCTGAGATGTGTTTATTTTTGCTTATATTCAGCTTTGGAATACTTTTGAAGAGGAATGAGATGTGTCCCTTTCTTTGGCCGGCTCGTTAAGGGTCCCTTAGAATTCTGACTCCAGGGACGAAGGAGGGGCCGGCCCACCCCTGGGCTGGAGAGGACAAGGCTGATGGAAGGGCTGCAGTCGCTGAGCCAGGGGGCTGCATGGATGGCTGCGTGCTGCCTGCGCTTTGTGAATTAGAATTAGACGCGCAGGCAGGCAAACTGTCTCTGTCCTCTCCCCCCACAATTAGGCTCCATTGGTTATGACATTTCCCACAAAAACAACAATCAAAATGGGTTTCCTTTTTCTTTTTGGAAACTTCTTTTTTAATTAAAAGTTCCTTAATCTTTTTAGAGAGCAACTGCATAGGAAGAAAAATTTCATTAAAAAAGGAAGTGTAGCAGCCAGGGTCCTGGCAACAGCAGATAAACAGACGGTGCATTCAAATCGGGCGGCCCGAGGCGAGTTTCACGCAGACGTGCAGACGTGCTGCAAATGGTGGGCAGGGCCAGCAGGCTCATGCCTTACCTTGGAGCATGCCTGGGTCTGATGGGCAAATGCAGGAATCAATGGGCCGGAACCTGCAGACGTGGAGGCCCAGGGCCTGGGAGAAGCAGGTTGCTGGTCTGGTCCATGCCACCCCACAGGGAGGAAACCAGGGGACTCCCTCACCTGGCCAGCATGGCTCAGTGGTTGAGCATCGACCGAGGAACCAAGAGGTCATGGGTCAATTCCCGGTCAGGGCACATGCTCAGGCTGCTGGCTCCATCGCCTCCAACTGCCTTCCCCTGCTGGCCTGATCGCCCCCAGGGGAGGGGTGTGCAGGATGCAGCAGATCAATAATTCTCTCTCATCATTGATGTTCCTATCTCTCTCTCCCTCTCCTTTCCTCTCTGAAATCAATAAAAACATATTAAAAAATAAAATAAAATACCCTCCCAATCACCCCCCCCTCCCTCTTTCTGATATCATGCTAATGCTTCCTCTTGTCTGAACTCAACTGGAAGCCAGAGGTCAAAGGTTCAGTTCTTAGTGGTCAGCCTCCTAGAGCACAGAACAAGGTGAGAAGGGTGAGCATTGGATGTGAAGGGCAGATAGGTGTCCATACAGTCCATACCTTTGGTCTCTCAGCCTCCACCCTTGAACTTCATCCAGGTATGAAATCCATGTCCTCACCACAGGGAACACAGCATATCTCAACAGCTAGCATATCGTCATGAGGAGACATCTAGACAGACATACTTTTACCTGGAGCCCAAACATTAGCTACAACCAAGATCTGAATGTAAGGTGGCAGCCCCTGCAAAGAAAGGAATAAACAGCTACTAGAAAACAGAGCTGCTATGGTTCCCAATTTTGTAGCGCATCACCGACCGATGTCATTGCTGTCTTCGTCTCCTACGTAGTCTATGTTCTCTTTACACTCTGTTAGCGCCTCATCAAAGTAGGGTTCAGATTTTCATTTAGTTGGGCCATGGGGTCTGGCGGTCTTGTCTTTATTGGAAGGCCAGAGTTCTGCAGGGATAGGAGAACTGGCCCTAAATAACCTCCTCGCTTGAAGAGTATAGAAGCCACCCACGGGATTAATTGCATCTGATAGTGGAGTTAGCCCCCTCTCTGTCTGTTGTGTTGGTGATATGTGGGGTCCAAAATGGCCAAGGATGGGCTCAGCTTCCAGATCGTGGAATCGTGACTATGTTCTCCAGCAAAAGTGCCCCTCCCATGGGAATAGCCTTAGATTGTGGGGACTAACGCGGCCAAGGCTGTGGGGACTGAAACACACATTTGTGAAGAGTTTGATTAGTAGCCAGCTCCGTGCCTTGGGCCTGACCCTGCCTATGGCTGAGGTGGCACCATATGTCAGCCCCTGATTAAGGAACGTACGCCATCCTCCAGGACAGCACCTCTCCTAGCAGAACCCGCCTCCCAACTGGCACAGTCACTGACCTTCCAGCCTCTGAGAGAAGGAGCAGATGGTAAGAGCAGAACTGCACCGTCACACGTTTCATTCTTCACCGTGAAATGAGTTCCTGGAACGGAAGCAAGGTGTGCAGGGTCTCACGGCGATGGGTCAGGCGTCCTGGACGCCTATAACTACCGGCGCTGGCAGAAGTGGGGCGAGGAGGATGGATCTCTACCAAGAATATGTGTCTGTGTAGGCGCGTCACCACTCCCTTGGTAATCAAAGAAGTCCAAGGTAACGCCATGCCATCAGGTGGCAGGCGAGGGATGTCCTACGCTGGGGCTTCGTGCTCCCCTTTGGCCCATTTCACTTTGGGGCCAGCCACGCCGGTCAGGTGAGTGGGGAGGTGGTAAGTGACCCAAGCACCTTCCAAATACTCAGGGCGGCCGTTTGTCTCTGAAACACCCTAAAGAGGCGGCATTTGATTTCGGTTCACTCTCAAGGTCAGGTTAATGGGAGGGGTCACAGCGCCATCTGGCCTTTTCTGCTGTAACGTCTTCATTCCATCAATCAGGAAATAAACAAGGAACGTTCCTCAGTGACTATGTTCATCTTTGCTATATTGTCTGGGTTTGGAGAAACACCACAGACGGACCCCCAGTCCCACTAGCCCCACAGCGGGAAGAACTCGGGGTAGGGGGTCCACCGAGCCCACCTGGCTGTGGGTCACAGTGACACCCTAGGTCTCCAAGGGTTAGGATCAGGGCAGAGCCGGTGTCTGAACACCTGGGACCAGCCTGCCCTCCGTGTATGGCTGTGCGCCTGACATTGTTAGATTCCCACGGAAAGTCAGAAGCGGTGATTCCTGACGGTCCTGAAGCCATATTTGGGGTCCTGCTCGGATGGTCCTGTCGACCTTCAGATGCCTCTGACCAGCGGCGGCCCATCTGGCCTGCCTGTTAGAATCTCCTGGGAAGCTTCCTTGGGTCTGGGCTGTGAGCTGGGCTTGGTGAGTTTGAAACCTCCCTGGTGCCCCTGAGGCGTGAGAATCACTGCTTTCCGGTGAGTAGCCAGGAGTCGGAGAGAGCCAGCTTTTGCACTTCTCACCATGTTCCCTGGAGATTCTGATCGAACCTGGAAACCTCTGCTAAACACGTGTTTGCGCTCACAGACTGCCAACCGCTATAGAGCTCCCGCTTACACCGCCCCCGGCTGCGGAGACAAGGCTGAAGCCCAGTCCTGCAGGGAGCGCAGATGCCTCATTGAATAGGGTCTGCTTAATCCTCTCGGCAGGACAAAGTTAGAGTCTACACTCTCGCAGGCTCTCTGGGCGCGTGCTAGTGCGGACGGGCTGGATTCTGTAACGTGTTAGATCTGCTTCTCTGTCCAGTCTACACTGGAATCCAGTTCTAATTATGAGCCTGGAGACGTGGGGCAGAGGTTGTGTTCAGAGGAGAACTCACATCCGTGGTGGGGCCACTTGCTCAGGGGAAGTCATAGGTGAGCTTCAGTGCAAGGGGAGACTGGCTCCTTCTCATGGAGAGCTCAGGGGCTCTCTACTTGCAGGAGTCTCAGAAATATTTGGGGTTCAGTGCTCCCTGCATTGTCTTTTGGTTCAAGGGTTCCTGTCCCATGTGTCAGGGCCCCCTGACTCCTTAGCAGGACCTGAGCTTGGCCGCCTTGAGACCTGCAGGGTTGAGCGTATCCTCACGACAGACCTCGGCTCATCCTCAGCCCTGCCGGCCCCAACTCCAGGAGGTGAGACTTGTTTTAATGTGTTGCCTAGGCCTTCTGATTTCTACTCATATTCTCCGTTCGATGTGCTTCCCATTCCTCTCCAGGGCAGCGTTTCTCAGCCTCATCACTGTTGACATTTGCAGTCAGATAATCTTTTGTGACGGGGGCCTGTCCTCTGCATTGTAGGACCGTTCACAGCATCCCTGGCCCCCACCCACTGGTACCAAGAGTCACCCCCACCCCCAAGTTGTGACAATCAAACTCTCCAGACAATGTCAAAGGTTCCCTGGGGGACCAAACTGCCACCAATTGAGAACCACTGCCCTAGAGCTGTCAGGGGAAAAGCCACCGGATGCCACGACCTTTTCATCCATATTATCATCATAGCGGCCAGTGGCTGCAGCAAACTGCCTCTCAGCCACTTGCCCTTCATTGCCCTCCACTTGCCCTTCATTGCCCTCCACTTGCCCTTCATTGCCCTCCACTTGCCCTTCATTGCCCTCCACTTGCCCTTCATTGCCCTTCATTGCCCTCCACTTGCCCTTCATTGCCCTCCACTTGCCCTTCATTGCCCTCCACTTGCCCTTCATTGCCCTCCACTTGCCCTTCATTTGCCCTTCATTGCCGCCTACACCGATTTGAATAAACATGATCCCAGGTGACGCTGGCTGCTCATCTCCCCTTCCCCTGTGGCAAGGAGAGCAGCCCAATCCCAGAATCCCTGTCGAAGGTCTGTTTCCTAGAGCTATTTCAGTACCAAGTTCTGTACCACTTAACATCCCAGCAGGAAACAGATGTTACACTGAATCCGAGCAATTTGACAGCAGTTTAATCAGACACTATTTACATGGATGTGGGCAGGACTTAGGGAGACCGAAAGGGAAGTGCAGCGCCCTGAGCTAGAAATGGGTCATGGGGGTGCGGGTGGGGGTGAGGGAGCTCCATTCCCACCTCTCTCTAGGCCTGAAGAAGTAAGGGAAGGAGGGGAGAGAAGTTCCAGATCATAGAGCCACCTGGAGAGGGAGCGGTGGGAGGGCCTGTGGCGCATCTCCCTCCAGGTGCTGTCCTTTCTTGAAAGCAGGAGCCCCCATCCTCTCTGCTCCTCCTCCTTCTGTGCATCTCCCTGTTGGCAGAGTCCGCCTGCAAGAGCCCTGAGAAGTCATGTGGTCAACACGTTCTCCAGTGAACCTGGGAGCTACTCTTTGAGAACCGTGGATTTAGGCACCATGGTCACCAGATTCTTTCTTGGCAGCGAAACCCCTGGCATATCGCATAGCTGCTTCCCTTCTCTCCCCACAAACCCTATGTCTTCGAGTTTCTTCATCTAATTCTCTACTTTTCTCCAGGGAAGTATATTCTCTAGGAACTTCTTGAGAAGGAGGCGGTTCCCCTCCCATCCCTCCTCCTCTTCGTCCTCTTCCTCTTCTGCTTTGAGGTTTGCAGCGTTGAGCTCTCTGGGACGGTGCTTTCTGGCTTCTGACACGTCACATGCCCCCTGATCACCAGTCCTTTGCAAAGCGTCCTGTGTTTCTTCCTGGTGGCTTCCAAAGTTTGCTCTTTATTCTCGAGGTTGTGAAATTCTACAATCATGATCCCTCATGTGGATCTGTTTTCATTCATTTTCAATCTGGCCAAGTTCTGTGAAAAACTTCAACTGAGATTTTTATTATAATTCCATTGAATTTATAGATTAATTTGGGATTCATTGACATCTTTACAACATTTAATCTTTTCATGAACATAGAATAGATTTCCCTCCATTTTTAAGATCTTCTTTTATGTTTCACAATAAAATATTTTATAATTTCCTCTTGAAAAGCTTTGCATTTCCTTTAGATACTTTTTTGGGGGGTATTTGATATTCCTAGATATTCCTTTTGTCCCCCACTGGGAGTGTATCTTTGTAAAAGTACATGTTGTAATTGGTTACAGAGACAAGCCATTGAATTTTGTATATTCATCTTTGTTAACAAAGGAATTGGTTATTGGTAAATTCTAATAATTTTTCTGTGAAGTCTCTTTAATTTTCTTTATAATTAACCACATTACCTATAGTTATCAGCAAATAGCAATTTTGTTTCTTCCTTTATGATTGTAAACCTCATTCATTTTCATACCTTTCTTGATTAAGCAACAGGTATCCTTGAATTGCTTCTGACTTTAAAGGGAACACTTCGACTATAAGTAATACTAAGTAATAGTCACTAAACTAATTGCTGGCAGTCTGGTAGATACATGATTAGGTTAAGATTAGTTTCTTAGTTTGCTGTTTCCTTTTTGCATTAATGAGGTTTATATTATCAATGCTTTGCAGCATGTGTATGGCGAACATAATTTTCCTCCAAGTCTCTGTGAATAAGGCAAATTATCTGACTAGTTTTTCTGATATGAAATATCCTGGTTATATTGTCATCAATTCTTCTTGGTCATGGTGTGCCTTGGGCTCTGGGTACTCCAGCCCTCTGTCCGCCTTAGGACTGCCTTTGCACGGCTTGGCTCAACCACCCATGGGCTCTAACTGCCCCTAACAAGACCCCTTCCTCTCTCCCTCTCAGCCTTCCACACCCTCAATATTAATTCCATTTTTCCCTACATCTTTGTTTATCTTCATTAGCAAAAGAAGCCCAACTCTTCTCGATCCCCAGATTCTTACCTCTATGTGGCTACATATCTCCTAACGTGATTCGAATTTTCATCTTCCTCAATCTTACAAATCCTTCCATGGCCTAGCGTCTGCAAAGTGTCCCACATCTTTAACTTCCCCTCTTAGCTTCTTGATGAAACTACATTTGCTGTTTTCCTTGAAGCTCTGAAATGGCAGATGTTTTTTCTCCCCACCTCTCCTGCAGCTCATCCTAGAGTTGAGGTAGGTGGCTGCCACAGACCGCATTTTACAAAGATGGCCGCAGCATTCTTAATCCCCTCCCATGTGCTCTTTGTACAACAGTAATATCGACACTCTCCTTCACTGGGATGTGGAGTCTGCGTTCTCTGTCCTCTTCTCTTGAACTTAGGTGGACCTTTGTAACTGCTTCAATCATTAGGATGTAACAGAAGTTTTGCCATGTAACTTCTAAGGCCAGGCGATAAAAGGCAATACAACTTCTGTTCAGCTTCTCTCTCGTTTGGGGAGCTTGCCCTAGGAACCCAGCCCCACGCTGCAAGGTAAGCCAGGCCACCCAGAGAGCCAGGTGTGGAGACTGCAGCTGACAGTTCCAGCCAGGCTCACCGCTCATCACCAGCATCAGGAAGGGAAGGAAACGTCACGTGACAGGAAAGGTCAGGTGATGCATGCCTCTAGGCTGTGTTTTCAGGAGGGGGCCACAGACTCATGGAGGAGAGATTACTGTCCCCTTTGTGGCTTGTCTGAATTCTTGACTCACAAAAGCTATGAGAGATAATAAATGATTATTGTTGTTTTAAGTTTTGAGTTAATTTGTTATGCAACAATAAATAACTAATAGGAGTCCTTAATGTTTCCAGATCATTATCTCAGCTTCTTCCCTATAAAACCCAAGATTCTCTGAAGCTCATGCTCTTAGAGTATCTCATACATTACTCTTATTTCTTGCTATCCCTCATTTCTAGGATATTTTAACGACCAATTTGTCACCTCCTTTTCTAATGACTCATGATTTATACTTTGTGGTTATGTCAATATTCTCATAGAATAAGTTCCCAGTACTCTGAGGTCTTTAATTTCCTTGAGGTTTTCACTTCCAAGAAACCTGTCCACTATCACTGTCAGCCTCAGTGTAGTCATTACCAATAATTGTAGTCCCTCCATAATATCAATGATAAGCTTTCTGTTTTCTGACTACCACTTTAAGTCATTCCAACTTACTCTCTCTGCACTCCAATTTCAACAGTTTTATCTCAGGGAGCCTTCCAATCAATGGACCCATGACCTTATCATTGTCCTTCAAATTCCAGTCGTACCTCACTTTCTTTTCTAGCTTAGAATCCCTGGCCCACCATTGTAATCACATCCATACCCCCTCTTTCTCTTCATTCCTGGCAAAATTCCACACCTAGTTAATTGCAATTCTCCCTTCACTCTACACCTGCAACCAAGAAGGTGAAAGGACCTAGAGGAAACTGTACAATGACATTGACTGGTCTGACATTAAATTCTTGACCAGGACACTCAGGAAAGTTTTTGGTGCTTCCTGCCAGTCTTATTACATTTCCCTTATCTTTTCAATCTCTCATTCTTCCGGACATCTTTTTTAAGCTCCAAAACCTTCTTTCTCCTCACTCTCAAGTGATGACTTTTTTTAAAAAACTTATTTCTATAAGAATAAAAAAAGTTTGAAGACTTTCACAGCTCCCGTATGATCACCTGGATTTGTATGTACGTTTTCTGCCTTGCCTTTTGTTACATTGAATGAGCTCTCTGGGCACCTAAAACCGGCTCCTGTATTCAAGCAATTACTTCCATTTCCTCTTTCCAACTAAAGTTCACACTGAATCATCTCTCTTTTGTGTCATTAAATTTCCCCTCTAGTGGACCATTTCCATCAGCCTGCATGTATGCTTAAAAAAACTTAAAGAAATATCTCCCTTAACCATATATCTACCTCCAGCAATGTCCCACTTCTCTGCTCATTAAACTTAAAAAAAATATATTCTGTACTTCTTTCCTCATTTCATCTTCTCTCATTCTTTCTTGAGAATAAAGAATAAACCTCCACTCCCGCTCTTCCACCCAAAACTCACGTGACAAGGTCTTCTGTGATCTCCAGCTTGGCAACTTCAACGATGATGTCTTGTTTCTTATCTGTCCACACGGGACAGGAGCAGGTAGCACAATTTGCTCTTCTGTTCTGGTTTAAAGGGTGCAGACTTCCAGGTCTCATATGAGCATGTTTTGGGGAACTAATGTATAGCATGCTGCTAATACTTCACAACACTGTGCTGTCTGCTTGACAGTTGCTAGGAGAATAAATCTTAAATGTTCTCTCCAAACACACACACACGGTAACTGTGAGAGGTGGTGGATGTGTTAATTAACCTGCTTATAAAGGTATATCAAATCACCTCATTGTACACCTCAAGTTTACACTAAGCTATATGTAATCATATCTCAATAAAGCTGGAGAAAAGTTTTCTTTACTTGGCTTCTGGGAATGACTTAAGTTAATCCTCCATCTCATCATGTTCCTGCCAACCACTGTAGAATCTCTTGGAGAAAAACTCCCTAAGAGTCAGGGCTCTCTAGGGGACTATTAAACAGAGGCCATTTTCTTTTTTAAGAAATAGGAGTTATGTTTATTCACGAAAATGGAACAAGTAAACAGGTATCAGCGATTTTTCTCCCTTTAAAAATTTTCTTCTCTTTAACTACCTCAGAAATACGGTGTTTTGTGGTCAGCAAACTTCCCTCTTGTTGTATTGATGCAATTTCATTTTGCTGTTTTATTTAGTAAGAACTGAAATCAGCCTGGCCGGTGTGGCTCAGTGGTTGAGTGTCGACAAGGAGGTCACGGTTCAATTCCCAGTCAGGACACAGGCCTGGGTTGCAGGCTCCATCCCCAGTAGGGGGCAGGCAGGAGGCAGCTGATCCGTGATTCTCGCTCTGCAATGATGTTACTCTCTCTTCCTCTCCCTTCGCCTCTGACATCAATAAAAACACATTTAAACAAGAGCTGGAAGCACACAGCAGGTGTGGACAGTGGTTCCTATTTGGCTTTTGCAGACGGCTGTGTCCGTAAGGCGAGGCCAGCTTCCAGGGGGCAGTGTGCTCCCCGAGGCCGGGCATCGGACCCGACCGCTCACGCAGCCACATTGTTTCCCATAAAAGATTTCTGGAGCCTTCAAAGAAAACAAAAATCCGAGGAAGTGATAGTGTTAAAATGGGAAGTGCCCAACATAAAAATAAAGTTGCGCACATAAAATGGTGGCAAGAATAAGGCAGGATTGAACGAACTGGGTCAGTTATAAGCTTTTCAGCAGACAAAGCAAAAGAAAAAAAAATCTATTAATTATATACTTCCGTTTTCTGGAAGTGAAACTAAAATTTCAGAAGGCCTATTTCAGTACACCTAGTCTTTTCTGAGTAGCAAAGAGGACTTCCTCTCAGGGGCAGTCACTGCGTGCTGCTATGAAATCATCCTGGCGGCATTGCTGACCTACGCTCTCCTGGTTTGTTCAGAGCGTCTTCATGTTGCACACTGACGTTCATGACATGCTGTGCCGTTGCACTAATGTGAACTAGAATAAGAGCAGGGATGCTCGTGGCTCGCTGGTGCAGGTACCCAGCGCTCAGATTTTTTTTTTTTTGGACTTAGACATGGAGGGCAAATGTCATCTGAGGACGATGGCCATCCTTGTCCTGATGTATGGATATCTCCACAAAGCTTTGGGCCAAAGTTCAAGGTTGTGTGCCTCACGATGTAGTGTGGGCATACCTAATCTATGTATCTGAAGAGGACCAATCCCCAGGACTTCACAGATAATGGCTTGTGGGGAGAGCTGATATTTTCTGTTTGAAATCTTGAAATTGATAAGGCATCTGTCTATATAAAAATATGCTTTCATTTGCTTCAAAGACACTGTCTCAGGTGGACAAAGTGATCAAGGAAATAAGAGGATGGCTCATTGAATAAGACCAGAAAATTACAGTAGTGTGAGGGCACGGGCATTAGCCAAGGAGTTTTAACACCTTCTCATGGCCACATGGAACAATCACGCACGACAAGTTCAATATTTATGAAGAAAGTGCAAGGTTATGGGATCACTTTGGGAGCTGAAGATATTTTGGGAAGTTCTCAGGTGGATCTAAGTTAAAATTGGGTGCCTTTTCTGTTCATGACTTTAAAGTGCCCCCATGTTCCCCTCACCTCACATTCCATTTCCGTTTTCAGGTCTGCGTTGAGCCGTTGCTGCTGAAGTGTGCTGGTAACACTGGAGTCCGCTGGATCGCGTTCAATTAAACAAATCACCGGTGCATAACAAGCAGCCTCCAATCCCATAAAATCACTCCTGCCTTGTTAAAATCTCATTTGTTATAGGAACTCTTAAAAACATAAGGTGCCTCTGAGGGAAAATTATTACCGCTCATATTGCAACAGGAAATAATGCTCCCTATAAATCAATACCAGCAGGGAAGTTCTTATTAAACGGGGCACCCAGGTCAATTGCTAATTTCCAGTTGACAGCATAATTTAGTGAGGCATACTGTGCCCTTCTGGCGGCCGGTGATCATTTTTAGAGCGAGCAGGGGCTATTTCCTTGGGTTCTGAGAGAAGCACTTTGCAGTAGAGATAAAATAGAATCAAAGTCTCACATGTCATCTTGTTTGAGATAGTTTCTTTTTTAAAAACAGCTTTATTGAGGTATAATTGATATGCAAAGAACTGCACGTATTTAATGTATAAAGTTTGATGTTTGGACATATGCAAATGCCCTTGGTACTCACACAGTCGAGGTGCTAGACACAGCCAACACTCTCCAAAGTTTCCTTGTGTCCCTTTGTGTTTATTTTCTTTTTCGTTTTGTGTGTGTGTGTGTGTGTGTGTGTGTGTGTTTAGAACACTTAACATGAGATATTCCCTCTTAACAAATGTTGAAGTAGACAATACTGTGTTGTTAACGACAGGCACTGTGTTGTACAGCACATAATTTGTTAATCTTGCATAATCCTAACTTTCTAACCATTGGAAAACGACTCCCCACTCCCCACCGCTCCCCAACCTCTGGCAACCACTACTGCATCCTTGATTCTATGAGTTTGGCGATTTCAGAATCCTCATAGAAGTGGCATCCTGCAGTATGTGTCAGTGGCTTATCTCACTTAGCACAATGCCTCCAGGTTTGTCCATGTGTCACAATAGCAAGATTTCTTTCAATGTTAACACTAAATTATATATATGTATAAACATTCCATTGTCCACTCATTTGTGGCTGGACACTGGACCCGGACTGTTCCCCAGGCCTTGGCTATTGTGAAGAATGCTGCAATGAATGAGGAAGGGCAGATATCTCTTCAAGATCCTGATTTCAATTCTTCTAGCTATATACCAAGAAATGGAAGGGCTGGGTGATATGATGGTTCTAGTTTTACATTTTTTGAGGGATCTCCATACTGTTTTCCATACCTGCTACACCATTTCACATTTCCACCAATAGTGGGTTCTAGTTTCTCCACAACCTTTTTTTTTTTTTAAATATATTTTTATTGATTTCAGAGAGGAGGGGAGAGGGAGAGAGAGAAACATCAGTGATGAGAGAGAACCATTGATCGGTTGCCTCCTGTATGCCCTATGCCCCACACTGGGGATCGAACCCACAGCAACCCGGACATGTGCCCTGACCAGGAATCAAACCATGACCTCCTGGTTCAGAGGTTAATGCTCAACCACTGAGCCATGCAGGTTGGGCTCCTTTTTTAAAAAAAATAATAATAATATCCATTCTAACAGGTGGGAAGGGGATACATCATTGTAGTTTTGATTTGTATAACCTGATGACTAGTAACGTTGAGCATCTTTTCATATACCTATGGGCCATTTGTGTGTCTTCTTTTAAGAAATATACATTCAAGTTCTTTGTGTATTTTTAAACAGGTTTGTGGATTTCCTATTGAATTGTAGGGAGTTCCTTATATATTTGAGAATGAACCCCTGTAAGATGCACGGTTTGCTAATGTTTTCTGCCATTCTGTAGGTTGCCTTTTCATTCTGTGAACTGTTTCCTTTGCAGAAGCCCTTCAACCTTTAGAGATAGAAGAGTTTTCATCAGTCTTCACAGGCATTATTCTGGAATTTTCCAATGAAACTCTGGGGGAATTTAGGCACAATTGGTTTTCTTACTAAGGCATTGCATTCTTAGGAAAAACATTTCTGAGAATTTTTAAACCCTCAACTTTGGCATTTCTTTCGACATCTCAAAGGCTGTTTTAATTGGAAATCTGGAAAGTGTGGATCAGACAACAGTTGAATGTGGACTTTGATTCAGTCTCTAGCAGGGACCGTGCGGTCACTGACGGTGCTGCCTGTGTTTCACAGTCGGGAAGAACATCAGGCTCAAACGCTCATCATTTGCCGG
This sequence comes from Myotis vivesi, assembly GCA_035771395.1. Classification (NCBI taxonomy): domain Eukaryota; kingdom Metazoa; phylum Chordata; class Mammalia; order Chiroptera; family Vespertilionidae; genus Myotis; species Myotis vivesi. The sequence continues at coordinate 80,959,684 of JAWPEG010064500.1, forward strand.
TCCGCAAGGGTAGCAATAGGCTACACTGGACTTTTTAATTCCAGGCTCTTCCGCTGTCTTCCACGTGAAGAGAATAGCATGACGCCCCTAATTTTTATTAGCCCTTCAGAAACTCCTGCACATACATTATCTATGTGCCTCTTGCAGCCGCCACAGAAGATAGGCAGGGCCAGACTCCTAATTCCCACTGACAGATGAGGAAATTGGGGGTCAGGGGCTAAGGGGCTCATCGCGGCTGCTCCTTCTCTGGGGAAAGGCATCATTTTTTTGCAGAAAGGAGCCTGGGATGGGGTGGAGGACTCCCGCGTGGGAAACGGTGGCCGAGCGGCCTGCCTTTCCCCACTGTCTGCACTGTCTGCCTGGTCATTTAAATCCCCTGAAGCCTGTGGCTTCCAGTGAGAACGAGACACCTGAAATGACACATACCGAGTGACAATAACACCTTACGTAGGAACCTGGAGGGATAATTTGAAGCCTGAGATAATAGGATGAGCAGAGAGTGGGGAAGGCCACGAGGCAGGGAAACATGACCAGACAGGAGATAAAAATGCTGAAAAAGGAGGGGAAAGGCAACTTGTATTGTTCTCTGTATTTCATGTTCTCTTATAGTTTTAATTTCCCCTAATCACTCGTTTTATCCCTTTATTCTTCTTATCTTAAATATTATTATTTATATTCTTTTGTCTAATAGTCAATTTTGCCTTTAGTCAATTTTCCAACTGGGGTATTAGTGTCTTTTTTTTGTTTTTGATATTTATGATCTCCTTAAATGTTAAGGTTATAATCTACTTATTTGTTTCTTTTCGTCTGCTGTTCTTTTCAAATTGACGCTTTTCAAAAACCATCTTATTTACAGAAATTTTAGATTTCTCTGTATTTTATCATGGATTACTTTCCTTTGTAATTGTCTGTTTATAATGCTGTATGCTTAGAAGATTTTTTGACTTTTTTTTTCATTTAATTATCTAGTCCACCTAGAATATTTGTGGATTCATAGTGAACAGTGACTATGCAACTTCCTTTGGATCAAATGATAATTATTGATTGAATAATTCCACTCTCCCGGTTGCTTGTTCACATGACCTTTATCGTGTATATAGTTTTTATATACACTCGGGCACTTTTTGGAGCTTTCACTGGGCTCCATTCATCTTCCTGTCACTATTTGGACCCAAACTTAATTATTTTAATTATTGTGCTTTCATGATTTGGGATGTTACCTCTCCATTCATTATTTTCTAAACATTTCCTGTGGCTATTTTCCCTCATTTCTTCTCCAAGATTAAGTCTAAATTGATTTGGCAAAATTGCAAAAACAAAAACAAAACAAAAAACCTAGCTAGGGTGTATCTGGACATGGGTGGCTATGGGAAGGATCGCCATCTTACAAAGACTCATTCTGGAACATGGTATGGTTTCCAATGGATTAATTTTCTTTTGTGCCCTCAGTAATTTTTTATTTTTATGTTTTTAGTTTTCTTTATTTAGGTCTAGCTCTTTCTTGATATTGTCATTCTTATTTAATTTGCTTGTGTTCTCCATGTGAATGCACTTCTTTTTCCATTATATGTTCTCTATCTGGCATGCAGGAGAGTGCTGCTTTGGTAAATTAATATTTATCTTCTATCAAGTGCCAGCCCTAAAATATACCCGTCTCCCCTCTGTGCTTCACAGCAAACAATTATTTGCCTCCAAATTACGACAATCATGTTCTTTCCTGCTTTTCTGTTCTGTTTCTTATTTTTGTATTTCGCACTGCTGGATGATCAGGTTAATGTGAAATATCAAACAGCCATCACAGGGGCCCTGGTCGCGTTTCTTAGTTAATGAAAGTGTTTATAGTGTTTGAATGCGAATCCATGTTTTGCTGTAGCTTACTATGGATTTCATTCATTTTATTGAGAAACTATCTTTCAAATGAAAGTTTACAAAGAGTTGTTTTAAAAGAATTTTGAACTTTATCCTCTCTCTCTCTCTATATATATATATAGTCTAAGGAGGTGATCATTATTTTCTTAGCCACATTATAATCTTCCATTATATTCCTTATTTCATCTCATACTGACACACAGGCGTGGGCTCAGTGACTGGGGCTCCGGCACCCAGGCTGTTGGCTGCCACCGCCGAGCGCCCGACTGGCCCGGAGTGGAATGTGCTGAGCTCGGTCCTGGCCCGGTTCCCAGGAAGAGCTGGGAGGCAGCGGTGATTTCATTGGACTCTGTCCATCACGGAGAGGATGGCCATTTGTTCTGTCTGGAGCTACAAGCATCCGCCTGAGAATGTGCCTCCGGAGGTAGTGCTGCTGCCAGCGCCGTCCTCCTGGCACCGCCTCTGAGCAGGGGGTCTCCCCGGGCGGGAGCGTGCCCAGGATGCGGCCCACAGCCCCGGTGCCCGCATGCCCGCCACCCCGCAGCAGCTGGCCTGCTACAGCCACGGGGGCCACGGAGGCCTGGGCGATGCCCTCATTAGCACCAGCCCTCGGAGAGACAAGGCCTGGCGTGACCCACAATCCGCCCGCGGCGCGGGGCTCTCCAAAGCCACAGCCTGGCTCCAGGAGCCGGGCTGGGAGTGGGCCGGCCGTGGTGTCACACAGTCACCCAGGCGCAGACATGCTGTGCTTTCTGTCCCTGTCACACTCTGCACAAGTGGAGACTTCAGTTCTCCGGGAGGTTCGCCTCCGGCAGGGACACACGGTGACTTCGTTGAACAGTGAGATGGCCACTTGCCATTTGAAGCTTTCCACGCGCTGAAACTGCCACCCATGCGCATAGACATGCCTGCTGCACTCCTGTGCAAACGCTACCGTCTGCTCTCCTGTTATGGCTTCACATTTTATTTTCTTCCACCTTTTTCTTTTTAAGTCTCTCACCCAGAATTTTGCCTCTTTTTACTTTTTTAAACAACTTTCTCTTATGTTTGTACTCTATAAGGTTTTTTCTATTATAGCGCTCATTATCTTTGTATTTATCTTTATTTCTTTTTCTTATTCTCTGATTCATTTAAATGGAAATTTTTATCTTCTTTGGTGGAGAATATAACTTATACAGTTTCTTGCTTTATAACCTGTAAGAGCATCCATTTTTCTCAAATTTTGAGATTTATGTTTATAAAGTGTTGGTTTTATTGTTATTGCTTTTTAAACTTTTTTAGTGAAGTTGAATATTTTCATAATTATTGGATCCTTATTTTTTCTCTTGAAAATTTTTGATTATTTGCCCCCTTTTAAGCCAAAATTTTTTTCTTTTGCTTAGTGATTTAGGTTTTAAAAAATATGGAGGGATATTGATTTGGCATATCATGTATGTTGAAGTGGTTTTTCCCTAAGACCTCTTTTGATTTTGGATTTTTACCTACATAAATTTTAGGTTTTATACTGCCATTTTATTTACTCTTCCCTCATTTTATTTTGCTTGATTTCCCCCTCCCCCCACCTTAATTAATCAATTACTCCAAGTTTGC
>JAWPEG010064500.1:80968225-81053226 GCA_035771395.1 Myotis vivesi
ACCCCCCCCCCCCCCCCCGCCAGTACATATAGAGTTCTTTCCTCCTCCTCCTTTATTAATCACAATGTTTGGCCAACAAGTATCTAGGAGTGAATCTCTTTTCTTTCAATATGCATACTCCTGTTTTTATTTCAAACTACATTTGTAATTATTGTAAGTAGTCCAGTCCTACACTGAATGTAGTCCCATTAAGTCTTTGAATCTTTCCTTTTCCTCCTCAAAATTCACAATTGTAAAAGAGCATTAAAAGGTGGAGTTAAATTGCCTTCTGCCTAATATACCCGGCAGCTTCTAGGCAAAAGTGTACCTTGACTCACGGAAGGAAAGATTCAGTGTTGTTCCCAAAGGAGTCTTGTTTACAAGCTCAACTACACACGGTGAGAAGTCTGCTGCGGAGATGGCCCGTGTCCTGGCTCCGAATAAGAGCTCACACTAGAATCTGCAGAAACTCTGTTTTGTTCCTCCGTCCTTGGCTGGGTCTTGCCAGGCTTTCCCTCATCTGACCTTTTATCACGACCTTCTCCCCACTTGACTGTGCCCTGGCCATTTCTAGCCCCTTAGCCAGCCTCGGTGGGCTGCAGGCTAGGAGCTTGGCACAGGCCTGGATGCTGCTTCTCCCAGGTCCTCTGCCGCCTCGCCACCTGTCATTCACGCTTCACTTAAATGTCACTTCCTCAGAACACTTCTAGCCACACTCCTTTATATCATGCTACTGGGTTTTCTTTGTTAATTCTCACCAGAGGATACTTTTTCATTGCTTTTTAGGGAGAGTGAAAGAGAGAGGGAAAGACAGAGAGAAACAGATGTGAGGGAAACACATTGACTGGCTGCCTCTGCACATGCCCTGACCAGGGACTGGGCCGGGGAGGAGTCTGCAACCAAGGTACATGCCCTTGATCAGAATCGGACGTGGGACCCTTTGGTCTGCAGGCCGACGCTCTATCTACTGAGCCAAACCAGCTAGTGTGCTACTGGGTTTTCTTGGTAGAATTTATTGTTTCTGACTGTTTACTTTCTATCGCTCCTTCAATAAGGAAAGGACCTTAACAATTCTGTTGAGGAGACTGTAAAGTCTAGGGCACTTTCTGGGTGATAGACTGTTCCCCTAATGAGTGAGAGGTTCTGTAATTAAAGTTATTTGGGCTGCACATTGGAAATCATGTGCACACATATTTTGTAGCTTCACAGTCTTAATTCCAAGATGGAACCATCAGCATCTATGTATTATTGAAGAGGTTACATTTCCTTTTGCAATTATTTTTTTCTTATAGAAACCACCACTAAGTTGTATTTAATATTTTGTCTTTCATATAGTATCCATACCAGGACCACTTATTTGAATGGTACCTGCATATATTTTGTAAAATTATATTTTAAGCTCTTAGCTTTGGTTCTAAAAATTCAACAAGCATTATCTCATATCTTTTATACCATGCTGTATATGAGAAATACAAAAGGACATAAAAATGTATTTTTTCTTGGCCAAATATATATATATATACACACACACACTATTTCCCTAAACATGTCTTGTTTCCAAGAACTTTAAGGGGAAAATTATGATAGTTCAAAATTATGATAGTCAGGTTCTTGCAGGTGCTCAAAAGCATCTAATCATTCTTCTTTTAGGCAAGAAACTCATACTCTAATCATTTTTGGAATCAGTGAATGTAAGGGACCATCTCCAGAAATCAAAGACACATCTACTGAAACACGCATAGGGTTTCCGTGGGCTCATGGACGCCCCCAAGCTTACTTACTAGCTCACATTCAAAGCTCTGGTTTTAGAGAATTCTTGTTATCCTATTTTACCCTCAAGTGTTTTCATTGGCCTTGTTTCATTTGTAAACAATTTGTAAGTCTTTAAGAAAGAACCAAAAGAACCTGTCTTGAATTCAGGTAAGCAATTTCAATTTTTTATGATTTCATCTTTTTGAAAGACATTAATTAACCTTGGAAATCAAGGTTGAAAAAGTCAGGTCACTTCATTTTCAATCTACATTTGACTCCATAGTCCTAGTTACAAAGTCATAGTCCCGGAGGGATGCAATATAAGGTGGAAATGACTGGAGGGTCTCCTTCATTGGTTATAGCTTCTAGGCCATGCTTTTTTCTCAAAGAGGCTGGTGAGTCAGAGTTTTGGTAGCTTACTGACAGAAAGGTCTTATTTTGGACACTGACACAATGTGCTGACTGAGATAAAAGTAACTTACATGTGGGTTTTCCCAGACTGACTAAATGTGAATTGTAAACTAATTTATACTTGACTATATGTGATCTTTAAAGCCCAGGTAGACCTAATAAATAATATTGATCTTTCCACTATTGCATGCATTTTAAGTATTCAACGTTGAAGGAAAATAAATCTCTAAGTTAATAAAATAGTGCAATCAAATCCTTTATTTATTTTTTCATTAGACTGAAATAATAAACCAAATGAACAAGGAAAATGTCAATCAAAGGTTTAGCATGAAGCATTAATTCTCAGTAGATAATGTCAAGAATATTATGAAAATATGCACATTGCCTGTAATTGAATTGCAGAAAATCAATGCATTTACCTTCGAAAAGCAGAGGTATTCATTGCCTTCAAGCTTCAGTTTAGGACCTTGGGCTAGGAGCTGAGGGTCTTCTGGTTTTGTTATGAAAAAAAAAGGAAGGATCGCTCTGGAAAGGAAACTCAGGTCATTGCTATCTCAACCTGCATCTACCCAAAGTGGATATGGCCCACACGAACAGTTCTGCCCATCATTCTCTGCCAGAGCAGAAAACAGGCTCTAAATAAAATACTCTAAATGATCATAAACCACAAATAAGAATGGAACATTTAAAATAATAATCCAGTTAAGCAGCAAAAACTGAACACATGATCTTCTTCAATCGGAAATGTGTTGTCATCTTTTGCATATTCTATTGAGCCAACAACCACATTTTAACTTTTATTTAGGAGACATTAAGAGATAATTCGGAGCAAATAACAGAACGATGAACCTACAAAAATTCATCAAGGTCAAAGGAAGCACACCTTTAGCCACAGCAAGAAGTGTTGTTCCATGAAGTCAGGGAGTGATGGTGACCACTTCGTCTTCTCCACAGTCACCTCTGAGGCAAACTTTCTAGGAGCAACATTGCTTTTTGACAATAACAATGATGACTGTAATCAGGAGATTGCCATCAAAACCAGAGAGTGTACATTCCTTAGAGTCGAGACCCTCGAAACTCAACAAACACCATATATGAAGAAACATAGCAAATCCCAACAAGCATACACACAACAAAAGTAATTCATTTATCAGAGACCAATACAAGCTTGAATATGCATTTTCCAGAAGGAAGGAGAAGCCAGCAGGCCACCTGCAGCTGTCAAACCTGTGGTTGTGAAACAAGGCATTTCAAAATCCACACAATCCGCGAGTCATCAGTGAGAAACAAATGCTTTGTCAAAAAAAACCTTGGTTGATGACCCACTATGTGGATCTTTGTATGTGTATATTTATATATATTATAATAAAAACCAGCTTGCATGAAGGTCATAGTCTATCTACTTTGAAGTTATAGCACACATACTAGAAGCAATTTACAGAATTTGTCCAGTTTGCATATACAGGAATTGCAAAATGAATTAAAATATATTGAGATATAGAACACCCAAAATGTATTTATAGAAAGCTCCCAGGATTGACAGGGATTGGCCGTAATCAGCGACTTGCCACCATTGAACCGGAACTATAATCAAGAAAAAGGAGAAAAATCCAAGGAAAAATGGAAAATTAAAAAAATTCTTTCTTTTATTATTTATTTAAAATAAGGTTCTCCTCGTTGTCTCGCAGTGGTGATCATGTTGTTCTTGCCCCCCCAAACTGGGGTGTCGTTTGGTGATAGTTGGTATGTCCTGGAGTCTTTTGATCTCTGTTGGCTTCCTGCAATGATGGATCTTTTAGTAGGAAGTGGTGGTCTCCATAGTAAATATTTACTATCCCGATGACGTTCAGGCCAACCCCTGAGCCCTCAGTGAGAGGATGCTTTCAGTATCCGGAAGAAAAGGGGAAAAAAGAGATGTTGCTATCGGAACATGTCCTATCACTTCACACTAATTCTCTTGAAATGAAAGATCATGGGTTTTGCCCAAGAAAACATTATGGACAAAGCGTGTGAGGGCCTCTTCAGTTATGCTTCCGGAAGCAGGTGCTCCTTGTCTGGGGGATTAGGCTACAGTGGGTGCGTGGTGGTGCTTGGTGTTTAGGGTCAACTTTGCTGTCCGCTCCGTAGGTTTTACAGGCGATTTGCTCTTTGCTTTAAGAAGAGAAAGTGATATTGGAAAAAAGTCAGCACTTTAGATTAAAGCAAAGCACCCTTCACAAAGCCACAAACAAGAAGCAGGACAGAAAGTCCATGGCTTGTAGCTATCCTGGCACCTGCGAAAGAAGTTATAAGATATTCGCTCATCTTGAAGATTTCCAACGCTCCTTATCAGGCTGTTTTAAACACATACACATATATAGTTAATTAGCTCGCCAGCTTGGCTCTGCTGCTCATGAGTGTCTTGGCATGCACTGTAAATGACAACACATACAGAGTATTTCAGTCCCAGGACACGGGTCGTGTGTCTGCTTTCAAACAATGCCATGGGGGGTGGGGGAAGGGGGTCCCCGAGAGGAAGGAATCCCCAATGCTCCCCGCCAGTCATCATTCCGGGAGGATCTTCCCTCCTGTCACTGGGCGGCTCCTATAATGGGACCTGCAGACACGACCTGCTTTACTCCCCAGACCCTGAGCAGCGGCTCCCCGTGGGCAGGACCTGTGCCCTGGGGTAGGCACAGGTGGGCACTTCCTTTTAGAGGAAGAGCTTCCTTAATTTTCACCCTTGAAATCTGAGGCAAAGAAATGACAGTTTTTGGAAGAGCTTTGAGACTGTGTAAAGGGAGAGCATGCAATTGTAGTTTTGCAATTTTTCTTCATATAATTTATCTAATAAGTTCCTAGTTACAAATGATGTATCAAATACCTTTATTAGTAAGAAAATTAGAACATGATCAGGCTCAAAGCGTTTTGTCTTTTCTTTCTCTCTTTTTCTGTCTTTTCTAGTCAGAGAAAGGTTTAGAGGGTTTGAAGGGGGTGAAGGTGGTAGACACTCAACCTTTTGAATAATTCAGCTCAACCAGTTTCGGTTCACATTGGCAATGACCACAACTGAGGCGAAAGCATGCCCTGTCAGAAAGTCACGGCAGCAGAAAAGCTGGGGACTCGGTTCTCAAATGACCGTCCAGTGGCCTGGCCTCGCGGCTGTCCTGCCAGGTGCCCTTCGGCAGGTGAGCCACATGCCACACTACGTCCTCACAGAAACCCAACGACTGGAGACCCAGAGGGTAGTGATGGGTCTCGGGGGCCTGTTCCTTCTCTCAAGCGGGGCCTGAGGTTCAGAAATGTGGAAGGGACAGTAGAGTAGACGTGTAGCTCTAAGAACAAGGAACGTGGCAGGGAAATTTGCACAATTTATGCAGAGCCCCTAGCACTGGGACTTCCCAGAGTTAACCGCGTGCTCTTGTTCCCTTTGAGGAGAGATTTTTGGACAGGGATTCATTTTTTTTTGAAAAAGAAGACAAAAGGAATGATTGATTCCTTGGCTCCTTAAGTAGCCAATGGTATTTGACCCAATGTCTGATATTGAATAAAGGGCTGAAAGTGCTAAGAGCAAGAAAACGACATAAAATGGTTCATTCAGGAAAGCCATTCTGTGAAATCATGGTTTCGTTCTTAGCCTGGGCCTTGAAAGCTGGCCGAAAGGCACGGGCGCTGCATGTTAATCTCCCCTCTCTACGGCAATGAGCCCATCACAGGGTCCGCCTGACCAGCGTTCCTATCAGAAATACAGGGGACAGCTACTTCTTTTTGACCCAATGTTTCCCACCATCCAATGTCCAGCATGTGCAAGTTAAAACAGAATTTACATGAGCAGCATCATTACAAATAAATCCCATTATACACGGAGAAGGGTATTTTAAGGCAACTTGAACTTTGAACTGCCATCTCATAGCCGATATATCATTGTAATATAGTACCCGCTCCCCCCCCACATTATTCATCCACTCTACGCATGCATTTCCTAGCGTATTTTTAAAAAATATATTTTATTGATTTTTTACAGAGAGGAAGAGAGAGAGATAGAGTTAGAAACATCGATCAGCTGCTTCCTGCACACCTCCGACTGGGGATGTGCCCGCAACCAAGGTACATGCCCTTGACCAGAATCGAACCTGGGACCTTTCAGTCCGAAGGCCGATGCTCTATCCACTGAGCCAAACCAGTTAGTGCTCCTAGCATATTTTTAATTAAATGACATTTATTTCCGTCAGGCCAATGACAAAGTTTTCTTCCCTGCACAGTAAATTATAAAGCACATCACTGATTATTTGTCTCTTCTTTCTACATTTTATTTATGCCTTGAATGAAGAGATATGTTCTTTATCTTGGTAATCTCAAAGACTTAGGCAGTGGGATTTAAAATGCTGTAATTTGTCCTGTGTGTGTGTAACAGATATTCATCATAGTCCATTTCATTCAGAGGTATATTGTCCTGAATATAACAGTAGTTACTATTCTAAGTACAAACCGTGTTTCTCAAACATGCTATGGTCTATTCTATAGACAAATATATATTTTGGTAAAAAGCAAACTTTGGCCACTCATCCTGCTCTCTCACTGTCACAGGCAGGGACATTTTTCTTTCAGGAACAGATGAGAGCCGAGGTTGCAGTTAGGAGCCTTTGGTTCTAATGGTCTCAGGGGCCACTCACTTCTAAGATCCCAAATAAGGCACTAATTTCTTCCATTTTTTCTAAAATGAGTGCAATAATTATTCATGGTTTTCAATTTTAGTATGCCAGACATTGTGCTCAAGTAGGATCACCCTTCCTCCCCACCCCATCTCTCTATCTTTCTCCCTCTCTCTCTCTCCCTCCCTCCCTCATTCTTTCCTTCTTTCTTTGCTCTGTGTCCAGGCCAAGCAGAATAACCTGTTATCCCCTTAATCCAGCCATGCATTTAAGCGCCTCTTGCCCTCACATAACCTGCTGTCCACTGGGTCTCTTCCCACCACCTCCTTGTAGACTCTCTTGCCTCTGAACTTAAGCAGTATTTTGGTTTTGCCTTTCCTATGCCCCTCGCACAGCTTACATTGACCTGTAACTCATTATATTTGTATCTTACCTCCCTGATGACCATACAAGCTCATGAAAGGCAAGGGGTGACATTTTAACAACGATTCGTCATTACTCGCCATGTCTAAAACAATGTCTAAACGTTTGCCCCCAACACAAATGCTCTGTGAGGAAGAAAGGAAGGTGCTGTCATCTATGTCACATGAAGAGCATGTGCAGAGCGCATGCCTGGAGGAGGGGCCGCCGGATAGAGCCTAGAGGTTTCTCTGTAGGCTCTACTTCACGGCCTCCTTCGACTGCTCAGTAATACAGATGCCTTCACTTGTCTTTATGCTTTAATGTTCTCACAGGGCTCTCGCAGGCGCCATTCTCCACGCCCTTGTAAGACAGGGAGGTACTTTCTTGCAAGTGGGAAAAGTCTAGGGAGTCTTCTTATAAGTCCCAGGAGCCTAGGCACTTGGCTTCCAGTTCCAGCCCTTTCTGTGCCGCATACAACAGCCAGTCTCATCACCTCCCCCGAGATGGGGACGCCTTCCCCAGAGAGCGTCTGGGACCAACGAGAGTTTGGCCAAGGAGAAATATGGGGGAAAAAGTCTCAAATATTTTATGCTCATGATAATGATGATTTCAGAGAACAACAGGAAGTCCCACCTATTTCTTTAAGAAACAATGCCAACTCGGGTAGAAACTGCATGCAGTTACACCACCACGTTATGATTGTCATTGTCACCAATGGCTAAGTCCGCCATGTCCCCGCCTCACTGAACTCAGCACAGCGTCCACTGAAAGTCTGCCTCGCCTCCCACCTGTCCGCCAGCAGGGAGAACTTAGCTCCCTTTGGTGCCTCCCTTCACACTGCGCCATCGGGACTATGTCTTCTTCCCTGGATCTAGGACCACGAGGCTGGGGCCACTGAGTAAGGCTGCATCCCTCCCCCTGCTCATGTCAGTCTCCAAATTGATGGGACGGGCTGGGTGGCTCCCATGTGACAGTGAAGACGCAGTAGGCACTTTGCAGACGTTGTGCTAGTGCGTCTCCACCGCCCTGCCCTCCTGCGGATCAGGAACATGGAACTCAGGACGGGGACAGCACCCCCCAGGGTCCCATGGGTGCAGGTGGAAAGCCAAGGCACAGAAGGGAGGACACAGCAAGGCAGTCAGAGTGCCCAGCAGACAGATGGGCTCCTGGCAGGGAACCCCCGGGGCAGGAGTCCTGGCCCCATGGCCTCCACATCTGCTCCATCAGCATGGGAAGCTATTACTTATTTATTTTTGATGCTATTATTTAAATGGACAGGAATCTTTTCAGAGAAAATGCACAACATGCTTTAGAGAAGAAGAACTTAATTATATATATAAAAAACTCGAATATTCAAATAGACCAAACAGCGGAACAACCCAACAACTGAACAACCAGTCACTATGACGTGCGCTGACCACTCGTCTTCTGTCCACGCTTTTGTCCCAAATCGGATAGGCTGGGACCAAAGGCTCCACCATTAGTTCATGACGGGAGAGACAACCAGAGTGCTGTCTACCAGGAAAGATCATCAGAACAGGGTCTGGGTGTTTCATTCAAAGGACCACGTGAGCACTGAGCAAGGTCCAGACAGTGTGTCCCACCTAACGTCCACCGCTTTCAACTACCCACTTTCTCTGGGGAGTGAGTCGCTGCTGGATTCCTTTCCTATCTGAGTTCAACTTCTAGCTGGTTCAGACAAGACAGGGGACAGTCAGGACTCAGGGTATCTGACTGCAGATTTGGGTACAATTCTCTCTACGTTTTTCTCTTCTTTTTTCTTTTTCGGTTTGAGTGTCTAGGGCAGTGGTTGGCAAACTCATTAGTCAACAGAGCCAAATATCAACAGTACAACGATTGAAATTTCTTTTGAGAGCCAAATTTTTAAAATTTAAACTATATAGGTAGGTACATTGTTATTAATGTAATTAGGGTACCCCTAAGCTGGCCTTTGCTGAAAATGTTTCATTTTATAATAAGAAAGCCACCAATACAAAATAATTACAATTCTTAAATTGATGACAAAAATAACTGTAGGATGTGCAGCTGGTTGGAAAAATACAGGTAACTTTATGCTCCGAGTAGGTACTTTTGTCACCCGCGTGCAATCTGCGGACGCGACTAGCACTAACCACTGCACATGAGACTGCTGGCTGACTGGCTCACTCACCTCGGGCATGAATCGTGGAGCCTCCTGCTCGCGGCTGCCTGTGCTGCGTCTCCCGTCGCCCAACTGACCGACACCCCCCACTTCTTTTAACGCCACTTCTTCAAAACAGACTCTCCCAGGCCGAAAACCGACTTCTGAGCATGGGCCACAAAGTTTCAATCGCACTGTACATGTGCGCCCACACGTGGTATTTTGTGGAAGAGCCACACTCAAGGGGCCAAAGAGCCGCATGTGGCTCGCGAGCCGCAGTTTGCCGACCACTGGTCTAGTGGAATCAAAAGAAGCAAGAAAAGAGAAAGAAAACAATTTCTCTCCCGCGGAGGCCCGTGGTCTGACCCCAGAACCTTTACTTTGTAACAGGGAATATGGGTGATACTTATCATATGAACAGACCTAACGACGGAAACCTCCAATAATACAGGCAGCGACAGTCCCTGATTTCATGCGGGGCGCACACAGAACGAGCGTCGCTGGGAGCAGCCCACCTGGCCGATCCTCTGCTGCAGACGCGGCTTCAGAGCGACAGCGGCGCCGGGAGAAAGAGCAGAGCCAGCGCGCAGTGCAATCTTGCCTCTGGCTCGAACACACTATTTAAGGGGAAAGCCAAATAATAGGGTAATTCTCTCCTATAATTTTTTGAAAAGAATACCTTTCTATCAGAGTTATTATGTGTCCAGTGCCAATTTCTTCCAGAAATCCCCTATTTTTTTTTTTTTAAAGAAATGTGCTTCATTTTAACCCATTGCACAAACCGCTTATTTTATTGAGCCCGACATGCAGGCAGGCACCACCTCCATGTCCTTCGTCAGCAACGCACACGTCTCCCCCGGTCATGAGGCCGCTCTGGCGGCCAGGGAGAGAGGGGCGGTTGCTCACGGCCCAGGTCTAAATGGCAAGGTGCCTGGGGACACCCCAATCACCTCAGAATGTTCCAGACTCTCTTCCTTACAATGAGTCCCTGTAGGCTTCCCGGGTTTCCGCCTCCTTCACTGACTCAAAAAGGGACCCATGAAAGTGACAGCACATTTTCACAGTGACTTGCTCATAGGGTAGGAACGGCTCGGTGCAGGCAGTGTGATGATGATGATATGATGATGATGATGATGGGACAGTAGCTGATATTTCTTGAGCACTTATTATTCCCTCAGCCCTGACTGTGATCCAGGAGCTGCTACAAAGGTTTTGCTGATGAGGGAGCTTTGCTGAGAGGGGCCTGCATTGCGCTTGGGTTTCCTCAGCAGGTAGGTGAGGCGGCTGAGGTTCAAAGCCAGTTCTGTTAGACTCTACGAGCTAATTCGCCGCTAATTCCTCTCTCCTGGCCCTTCTGCACACCCGAAAGCCTTGCCTTCTCAGCTCTGCCCGTTAGAGATCTATGGGAACGTGAGTGGCTTAGATGAAGTGGAAGGGAGAACATATAAATGAGTGAAAAAACAAGTGAAATGTTTTCAAACAAGGACGCTTTAATACCACTTATATTCAGTCACAGCTGGCTGCATCAATGAGAATGTTTACTGTGAGCGCTGCGTGCACAGGTATATACACAAGTGCGCTAACGTGCTCCAAACCATGGACTCGCGGAGCTGAAATCTGCCTCCTGCGTGTTTTCCTATTAACCGGCCAACTCTGCACTCATAACATGAAGGTTGACATTCATCCACACCTTGTTGGAATGATCACATGCTCTGCACTAGGACGCACTTTTGCTGCTCGCGGTTGAAAAACGCCACATTTGTCCAAGGGCTTAAATAAGGACATTAACTTGGGGAGGGGACTGGAAGGAATTGTGAGGACGACCAAGACCACGAGGGGTGGCCTGGCTGCAGGTACGGAGACCCCAGAGCACTTATGGGGGCGGGTGGCTGGGAGAGTTTGCCCCGAGTGAGGAGACTAGAGTTATTGATTACCAAGCAAAGAGCTAAGAACAACATCTATAGTATAAAAACCCAGTGGCTCTAACACCGTAACCACCAAAGACCGGTCATCAGGAGGCTGTGTGCACAGCGAGGCGCGTGTTGGTGGGCAGGGACTTGACTCTGGGTTCCGCGGCATGGCGGGGTCTGGGGTCCCGGGTCTCGTGTGATTTCACACGCTGGGTCACTAGTATTTCATGTTTTCGTGACTACTCTCTGATGGGAGAGAGAAGTATGGGCCCACTTACACTTTCTGCATGCTGCCCTGGACCCCCATCCTCAGCCTCACCAGAGGAAAACTCCTCATTGAAGATGGAAACATACCTCACAGTTTAGAGAAATGGCAACGGAGAGACCCAGAGCCAAGGGACAGAAGTAAAGGAAAGAAGGAAAGAAGGAAAGAAACAGCTGTGACTGTGACTTCATTTTTTGCACATCTATATATATAAAAGGCTGAGCGACCGACCGTCCATCAGTCTGACCTACTGACCAGCTGGTACATATGACGTGCACTGGCAACTTAAAAATAAACGTTGACTTGTGCATATGTGACACATATAAAGCTCTCAGAATGTATATTATTGAAATCCCCATGAAATGATTTGCAATGGATCTATTATTGAAGCTACATTTGGAAATAGTATATCTATACAGAATATTAAAAATATATATCTAGCCAAAACCCGTTTGGCTCAGTGGATAGAGCGTCGGCCTGCGGACTGAGGGGTCCCAGGTTCTATTCCGGTCAGGGGCATGTATCTGGGTTGCGGGCACATCCCCAGTAGGAGATGTGCAGGAGGCAGCTGATCAATGTTTCTCTCTCATCGATGTTTCTAACTCTCTATCTCTTTCCCTTCCTCTCTGTAAAAAATCAATAAAATATATATTTAAAAAAATATATATATATCTAAAAGTGCGATTCTTTGTCCAAAAACTGAGCATGTTCATAAATTAAACGAAGAAATTTTGGATATACTCGATGGAGATTTTCACATCTATTTGAGTGATGATTCCATTGAATCAATGGATGATACCAAAAATGAAAAATTTCCCATCGAATTTCTTAATAGTATTACTCCTTCGGGAATGCCGTGTCATGAATTAAAATTGAAAGCAGGTGCAATCATCATGCTACTGAGAAATCTCAATAGTAATTGGGGTCTTTGTAATGGTACTAGATTTATTATCACAAGAGCATGACCTAACATAATTGAAGCTGAAGTATTAACAGTATCTGCAGAAGGAGAGGTTGTTCTGATTCCAAGAATTGATTTGTCCCGTCTGACACTGGCCTCCCATTTAAATTGATTCAAAGACAGTTTCCTGTGATGCCAGCACCTGCAATGACTATTAAATCACAAGGACAAACTCTAGACAGAATAGGAATATTCCTACCTGAACCTGTTTTCGGACGTGGTCAGTTATATGTTGCTTTCTCTCGAGTGCGAAGAGCGTGTGATGTTAAAGTTGTAAATACTTCATCACAAGGTAAATTAGTCAAGCACTCTGAAAGTGTTTTTACTCTTAATGTGGTGTACGGGGAGATATAAGAATAAGTTTAATCAACTTATCAGTCATTGTTTTTATCATATTGTTTTTATATCATGTTTTTGTTTTTATATCATTTCTTTGTTGTTATATCATGTTGTTATTGTTATTTATTAATCAATTTATATATTATTTTCATATATATTTTACTAATTTTCTTTAATCTCTAACACTTCTCTTATAGAGAAAGGGCAAATAGTGATATTAAAATATTTCTTCTAATTAATTTCCTTTCAATGTGCATGAATCTGTGCACTGGGCCACTAGTCTTCTTATATAAATGGAAAAAGAGAAAGCTATCACCATATTTTATAAATACAGTAATTTGCCTAAGTTAAAAATTAATTTTAATTGTTCAGCATCATTTGTTTTTGAGTAAAAAATTATTTGACGCCGAAACCGGTTTGGCTCAGTGGTAGAGCATCGGCCTGCGGACTGAAAGGTCCCAGGTTCGATTCCGGTCAAGGGCATGTACCTGGGTTGTGGGCACATCCCCAGTGGGAGATGTGCAGGAGGCAGCTGATCGATGTTTCTAACTCTCTATTTCTCTCCCTTCCTCTCTGTAAAAAATCAATAAAATATATATTAAAAAAAATTATTTGACGACCGAATGCTATAGGATACAGAAAAGCATCAATGATATAACTTTAGAAAACACACTTGTTTTCACCTAAATAAAATTTCTCAAGAGTTTACCTATATATTTTCCATCTTTGAGCCAATGCTTTCACCATTTTCATGAATATAGCTATTTCAAAATTAGTGTTTTAAAAATTATCTTCATCACAGAAATTTTCTTAGACATCAGAATTAAGCAATTAACAGATAGTTGAAGATTTTCTAAAATCCATATCCTACTTATCAAGGCCTGCAAATAAAACGATACATCTACATAGTTGCAAGGGACTGGTCATCCAACTTCTCAGATATAATTTGTTATGAAATATAATCTAAAATAAATATTGTTGTTGTCATGGGTGTGGAATGAAGGATGGTCCAAGTGCTGATTTCTAATCCTCTCTCTCCATTAACACATTAGGGCTGTTTCTTAAAGATCAACCAAATTACATAAAAATTTACGTCTCCTCTAGCAGTGGTATTATCCTCATAAGAGCTCTGGCAAAGCAATATTCAATCCAGAAACATTTATTTAACTCTACTTATGTGCTAAGCACAGTGCTAGGTACTTCGATAACACCAAAAGGATCAAGATACAATTCATATCTTTCCCCCCCCTCCCTTCATTAGTGTTTTATTTGATCAGCATCCTCAGGACCATGATTTTACTTCTTTAAACCTTTATATTTTTAGATCTTTGAAAGTAGAGTGAACTTTTATATTCTAAAAGGGTTTTTTTTTTCCTACTTAGTGGTTATGATCCTACAGCTTGGTCCCTAAATGAGCATTTTTTCAGATTAATTCTCCGATACTAAGAGAAGTGAGGATATTGCCTTCATGGCAAATAAATTTGTTTAATCAGAAAAATTAAAACTAAAATACTTCTTCATTGACTGAAGAAGATGCTGTTAAGGAAGAAGAAAAAACTTGGTCCCATAATAGACTCCCTTACTGCACACGGCTTGGCACCTTTGTATTTTGGAGTTTGGAATATCTGACGGCATTATTTACTCTTCGTTACAATTCTTGTGTCTGTGAAGGTAATCAATTTGCTTAATTTGATGTCTCATTTTCACTTTTAATAGTTCTGTAGGGGTAGGCTTCACAGGATGAGCAACGCTAACTCTGAGCGTTTACAACTTGCTGTAAGTCAAGCCCTAAGAGCTTAATTTATAGGAGGTCTGCTTTCTGCATATAAGATTCTGAATTCATGCAGAATGCTCTCTGACTTGTTTGAAGCAGTCACATTAAATGAAACATAATGATCCTTTATAAATATTCCAGCATATCGATTTTCCTTGACACTCCCAGTGACCACAACATCGCTCATCACTTTGCCCCAACTGTGAAGCAGGGGCCGAATGAGTCATACCATTGAGAGGAAAAATGATCACATAATGTTTTCTTTATGAACTTTATAGGTGCTTGACTTATTTCATCAATATATATTTATTAAGCACACTGCTCCATTTAGAAAAACAGAGAGTAATTTGATGATCAGATTCTCCACACAGATCCCAGAAAACAAGGTATGTTCTTCATTTCATGCTACTAGCAATTTCTGAGTATGCCACCTTCATAATATATGCATGGACACACATGTACATGCATGTACATATGTGTATATACATGTTTACATATGTACATAGATGTACATGCATACATAGGTTTAATTTGTCATGAGCTCTATAATCACACCACACCATTGTTTTACTCTGCCTTCCTTTCTATCTCTTTCTTTCTTTTTTTATTTCTGTATTTCTTTCCTTATTGACTCTATTATTTAGTTTGTTTTCCCTCTCCCGAGCTGTCATTGCCTATTTTTAAATTTGAAAAATTTTAAATATTTTTCCCCTTATAACCAAAGTAATAGATTATCACTGTACAAATGTTATCAATAGAGACATAATAATCAAATAATTAAAAATCATAACTTATCTTGACTTTTGATGTACATTTTCACATACTTCTTCCTGTTGTCTTTCTATGCACATATTTCAGATCGATTTAAAGTTTTGTGTTCTATATTTTTTTAAAGTTTTGTATCCTATATTTTTTCACAGTACATTTTGTGTTCAGTTTTTTGAATTTCATTGAACATTATTTGAAAACATGACTCTAGAAGGTTCTTCATATGGTTTTAACACATCGACTAGGTCAGTGGTCGGCAAACTGCGGCTCGTGAGCCACATGTGGCTCTTTGGCCCCTTCAGTGTGGCTCTTCCACAAAATACCACGTGCGGGCGTGCACGTACAGTGTGATTGAAACTTCGTGGCCCATGCGCAGAAGTCGGCATTTTGTGGAAGAGCCACACTCAAGGGGCCAAAGAGCCNTTCAGTTTTTTGAATTTCATTGAACATTATTTGAAAACATGACTCTAGAAGGTTCTTCATATGGTTTTAACACATCGACTATGTCAGTGGTCGGCAAACTGCGGCTCGTGAGCCACATGTGGCTCTTTGGCCCCTTCAGTGTGGCTCTTCCACAAAATACCACGTGCGGGCGTGCACGTACAGTGCGATTGAAACTTCGTGGCCCATGCGCAGAAGTCGGCATTTTGTGGAAGAGCCACACTCAAGGGGCCAAAGAGCCACATGTGGCTCGCGAGCCGCAGTTTGCTGACCACGGCTCTAGGTGGCTTTCCCACTCTTGGCCATTTGCGTATCTCCCGTGACGGGAAGACCCGGTGACAGGCAACCCTGCCCAAGGTCTGGGCCACTTCCCGCTGGTCTCCTTGCAATTCCCTCCCGGGAGCTTGGGCCACGCACGCTAAAGCCTGTGGCTGATCTTCCCTCCCCAGTGTCCCTCTGGAAGAGAAGCACCCAGTCGCCATGCAAGTAACAAGCCAGCAGGATGCCCGCATGACTGCAATCTTCACCTTCAGCTAAAAAGTCTTTGCCAAGATCACATGTCCCACAGTTTGAAAAATAACTAGGGTTTTGATGGGGATTGTGTCAAGACTATACATACTTTGAAAGCCTGACATTAATGATTATATATTTTGCCCCTAACATTTTCTGTTTGTGTATTGCTGTCCTATAGAGAATTGATTTCAACTTACATCTTTATTTTGTCTTTATCAATACTATATGATCATGTTCGATATCTCTAAGTCATTTGGAGTGGGTTACATAATCATAGCATCTGTAAAACTGACACTTTTTCCTTCTTTTCTTAAGTATTAGACACAAATATTTCTTTGTTGTATCACTTTTTGGCTACATTTGTAGATTGAATACATGTTTTAAATTATGCATAGTAAAATATTATTTTCATTTGCACTATTTTGTAACTGGAAATCTTCTAAGCCCCAGGCCTCTGATTTTATGCTAATTTTTCTATATCTGATATTTCTTTTCTGCTAAGCTCTTTAATCAATCAGAGTTCATTTGCATTTTTATCATACATTGTGATACTGTTTCCTTTTGTCATTCATTAATTAAACAAATCCTTAATTATTATATCTTAATTCAGCAGGCATTATATTATTTCACATAATCGTACAGGTTTCCAGGCTTCTTTTTTCCTGTCATCGCTATTCCTATTTGTGTTCCTTAGTTATCCTTTGGAATCTTGGCTTAAACATGTGTTTTAATATCTGATGGGTAAGAGGAAGAGAACTTACCATGGTGAGCGTGGCCATGAGCTGGGTTTACTCTTATGTCACTTAATGCTGACAATGACCTTGGGCTGTATGCGTTATGAGCTCTATAAGTAAGGACTCTGAGGTCCGGAAATTTTGTGAACAGCTCACTCTGCACACGGGTAGCCAGTGAATCTCGGACTCCAATCTGCATCTATGTGCGGCCACAGACTGTGCCATGCTTATTATAGGGTTCCGCATCCATTTTAGTTTTCTCTCTTTGTAAAGTTTTAGAAATATTTCCACTTATTGATGTTTTCAGATGCATCTGTAGTTACTTTATGATTTAAAAAATCTGGAGGTTCTTTTTTGAAATCTTGCATATAATTAAGAGAGCAGCCAGTTTGTGTAATTGCAACTTCCAAATACCTATTGTTTATTCAGGTCACACAGCTCAAATTTTTCAAAATCCTTTGGATTTTCATTATGTTTTATAGTAAGGATCCAGTTCCAACCTTGGGCAAGACAGCTGGTGGCTAATACGGTCTGGTTATATCGGGACAACTGACCAGTTCACGGCATTGTGACAGAAGAAAGAAGAAAGTTCTGAAATTGCGAACAATAAGGCATAAGCCATGGCTGAAGCCCTGGCCTTCCTTCTTCGACTCATCAGTGACCCTGCCCCCCCTAAAACAAGGCAGCTACTTGCCACAGTAGAGCCCGCAAGGCGCAGCGTTCCCCTTCCCATCGCATTGCTGCTGAGAGCTGAACTGGACCAGCACAATGCGATACTGTCAAGTAGTTACCACTTATGAGCCTGGTCTGTGTATCTAATTGCATTTCATCCTCAAGACGAGCCAATGGAGACACAAGCAGCTCTGAGTGGTGGGCTGCAATGTGAGCGTCTCCCTCCCTGACCCGTGCCTGCCGCCTGCACTGGGAGTGGCGGCCAGAGACCGCAGGTGGAAGCACCTCTTGCTGCTCTCTGCTCTTTGCACGAATGCACTGTGTCAGGTGTCGGTGGCAGCAGAGCTCTGCGGGAGAGGGAGCCCTCACCTTGCTTCTAGGACCTGGGTTCCCTTGACTGACAGAGTGAGTCTTTACAGCTACTTCTCAACCCTCTGGTCATCGATCCAGGGAGCGGCTCCCCTGCAGCTGTGTGAAATCACTGGGGACCGGGGCTGAGCGCGCTGGCACATCTGCGGCATGTCCCTCCTCCACGACGGGCTCCTGGTCCCCACAGTGAGCCTGTGTGGCCTTCCTGCACCGGCAGGGCCTGCAGCCTCCAGAGCCTTGGGTCTGCAGACCCAGCTGGTTCCTGAATTTCAGTGAGTTGAGTTAAATATGGTTCGTGGGAGAACTTAGCCAATATGGGCCATTAATCTACATATTTTCAGTTCAAACATCTCTCTAGCAGTTTCCTTGGCCTGTATCCCACAAAGCATTGCCTCGCATCTATTTTCCATCTTATTCATAGACATTCACTTTACATAGCTGCCCTCTAACTGACAGAATTGCAAGGAGCAGATTAATTTTACCAGTGTGAGCAGCCAAGTTGGATCACTAAAACCCAACTCAACAGCAAGGCCTGAAGTATACACCTGGCTCTCCACTTCGATTCCCCATAGTCAGGTCAGGAAAACACCCTCCTGCCCGCCCCTCAGCCCTCCCCTCTTCCCCACCAACTCCCACCTCTGTTTGAAGACTGTTTCTGTTCAATCTGGCGGGTTCTGGAAGTTGCCGTGTTCAACTGGCCCAGGAGCGGGGGAGCGCTGGGCTCCCGCAGCTGGGGCAGCAGCCGCCCCTGGAGCCCCGGTTTGCATCTTGGTGGAAACACTGTCACCGTGTTTCAGAGCTCGGAGAAGCAGCATTCCCGCCAGCGTTAGAGACGCCACAGAGCCGCATGTGGGAGCATCCCTACACCTGAGCCACGGCCAGTGCTCCTCCCAGCGCCAGCTGCAGGCACAGGAGCCAACACAACAGCTTCCCAAAGGCCATCTCAGCACCTGAGTAGGGAAACGGTCCCAGAGAAAGACCCGCTTCTGAAACAGTAGCATCACACACACACACACACACACACACACACCTCATAGTAAGTGATAAAAATACTTTCTCACCCATAAGAACATTTTAGAGGTAACGATTCTCATAATTTACTGCTCACAGAAATGCCTGCTCTGGTTCTAGACTCAGTAGGTCCTGGAATACGACTTTTGACAAGCCCGAGTCCGGCACGGTTGGCTGCGCTACACACTCTGAGAAACACTGGTGAGGAGTTTGGTCAGCGTTGGCATAGAGGCGACGCTATTTATGTAAATATAATTGTAAGAGGAAGAAGGTGAAAGTCAACATATACCATTCCTCTCCCTTCCGCTTCTCTCCCAACATGAGCGCCACGTGTGGGGGCCACTTAAAGAGAAGCAGGTGCGAGCTGCAGGGTCTGCGGCCAAGACGTTGTCCTCAGGGAGACCAGCTACCTGCTCTGCCTGCCACTCAGAGGTCCGAGCGTGGGCTTCCCAGCACCGCCAGGAAAGTCCCAAGAAAACACTCCTAAGACACAAGGATGGCTGCACAGGAAGCACAGACTCATTGGCCTGGAGAAAACTATCGGTTCTGACCAGCAAATAGGGAACGACTCACACAAGGAAAACGGCCTTTCTGAAGTCAGCGAAGCAGGAAAGGACCTAAGAACATGCAGGACACGCCCTGAGGACTGGGAACCTGGGAGACGTGGGGCTGGGAATCAGACCCTGCAAGCTGGCGGCGCTGCTCCGGAAACACCATGAGTGAGTGTTTGCTTTGTTGTGACCTGTTCCCTGTGTTAGAACAGACACAGGCCTGCTAGTAGGAGCTGGTGACATAGAGGAGAGAGGGAGAGGCCCGTGCAGAGAATGAAATCCGTGTTGGTGTTACAGAAAAGATCCTGCTGTTCAAGGATGTTGGGAAGAGACAATTAGTGGGCCCCGGTGACTGGCTCATTGTGGCAACGGACCGAAGACGAGGGGAGAACATTGTCAAGTTTCGCAGACCTGTGGTTGTGATGGCGTTTGCTATTGAAAGGATTTGGGAGCCACGGAGGAAGAACATGTGTGTTTTGGTGAGAAAGCTGAGATGATAAGTTCAGTTTTGAGTTCTAGGGTTGAGGGGACCGACTCGGATGCCTGTTGCTGTGAGACAAACCATGTGGGGCTGAGTGCCCGAGGGAGACAGGGGGCAAGGATCTCTCAGGGTCTGTGTCCAACTGGCTCAGGCCGTGCTCGCTGGGCATCTCTCACAATGCAATGAAGTGGCCGCTGGGGCTAAAGGTCAAGGTTGGCAGCTAGGGGCTTCGTTGGGCAAGGGGATGTCAAGGGAGCTGCACTTTTTCAGGGGTTGCTGGCTTCTAGGGGCCATGGCAGAAGCTGCCAGTCCTCTCAAAGCCAGGTCTGCAATGAGCATAGTGTGACTTCTCATCTTACTGCCAAAGTGGTCACGGGCCAGCCTAGGGAGGGGGGCTAGGGGGAGGGGAAGAGGGGCCACCTCTCTGTGGGCACAGCCTTCTCTACTGTGCCATGTACTCATGGGTCATATATGTGGAGAAATATTGGGGGACAATAGTGAACCCCAGCCTGGCTCTCCTGAATGAAATCAGAGTTGGAAATGTGAATGAATGGAGCCTGAATAAATGAGTGAGTAAATAAAGCATGGGCATTGAAATCAGCTTTATTTGAGTAGAACCTGAAAATGTATAAAGCAAAAATGATAAATCAGGATTGGGTATTACGCCGAGTAGAATATACCATAGCCACCCGGAGACCGTGTTTTAGACAATAATCCTGCAAGTTGGGAAACGTACGCACGAAGAGAAGGGGTGCTGGGCCAGCCCAGCTTCTGACGAGAAGTTAGAAAAGGTTATGTGGATAAAAAATGTTCTCCAGTGTTCACTAGTAGAGAAGATAGAAATGAAAAATGTTGACATATTTCAGGTTAATCTTTGTGATGAGCAAGTAACGTTTAGTGAGCATGGCTTTTAGTGAACATGGCTCCTATGAGCCAGCATCCCCTCTGCTCACCTTCCTCTGGAAAAAGCAATGCCTGAGCCTGGGCTGAGCTGTAAAACAAGCGGCGATTTCCATGTGGAAATTGCTAGAAGATCTCTAAAGCTTGCCATTTAGCTCCAATCATAACACTCAAAAAGACGTATTCAAATACAACAGGTATTTGCAGAATACGTTATATAATCCAACGTTAATAGTGTAGAAATAGGTAGGACATTTTATTCTATGCTTAGAATCCCTCATTAGAATAGGTAACAGAATGTTTGATTTTTATTCCACAGCATGGGTTTCTGAAATCTAGCCGGGAGTATTCTATGTGGGCTAATCATTTCACTGCCATGATTTGGAGTTTTCTCTAATTAGGTGGTAAACTGTCTGCTGAGGCTGCCCTGTACATTTGCATATAGTGTCTAGCTTCTTCTTCTGATGGCATGAAAGGGAGGGGCAATGCCGCCAAAGATGTTAAATCTTTATCAAATAATGGCTGCAAACTTATAACCACTAAGTGCATATATGTGTGTGTGCTATTTATGTATGAGCACACACACACACACATATATTCTAGGTATGGTTTTGTTCTTTAATTTGGGAAACAAAAGAGACACTGAAGAGGAAAATGAGACAAAGCCAAGCAAACGGAGCTTTAGTGAAGGCAAGTCATCTATTCATCAGACTCACATAAATCGCCATGACCAAGGCCTCACCTACATCGCAAGGAGTGCAGAGTCACAGGGACCCTTAGCCAAGCTCTCTACAGACATACCCACTAGCACACGAAGCATAAGGAGGAATCCTAGGTTGGCACACATTATTTTAAAAGCATTGTTCACAAGAAAGGATTTAAAGATATATCTAAAATAAGATATAATTATATATACCCTATATAATAGAAGGCCAGCAACCATAACGGCATCACAACCAGAATGACCAATCGACCAGTTGCTATGAGGTGCATTGACCACCTCTCCCTCCCCCTGGCCCACAGGCTCCGTTTGCCAGATGGTGAATGGGGAGCCATGGGGAACCGGGAGGAGCGTTGGCAGTGGGGCGGGACTGGGAACTGGTGAGCAGGCAGAACGGCCAACCTCTTGGTCCCTCTCCCTGACCCACAGGCTCTAATAGGTCACCGGATGGCAAACGGGGAAACGGGGTGGGTGTCGGCAGTGGGGCGGGTCTGGAGACTGGCGAATGGGCTGAGATGGCCCTGATGGCAGGCTAGGCCTAGGGACCCTACCTGAGCACCATTTCGTGTGCTGGGCCTCTAGTGTGTATATATAATTATCCTGATGAAATGACCAGGTTTAAAAAAAAATTAATGGCAGAAGAGAACTTGAAAGTTAGCCATGTAATTTTCTATTACCAATATTAGTAGCAATAATTTTTCGATGATAAACTATAAAGGAAAAAACCTAAAGAACGATACATATTTGTATGCCCCCTCCAACCTATAGCATTACGTCAAGTGTTAGAGTGAATACAGAACGTTCGCCGGGGTGTGCAAGGCACTGCTCGTTCCAAGAAGCCCGTGTCCCACATCAAGGCGGAAACTTCAGCGAGTTTCCACAGGCTGAGTGGTGCATACACGCATGCCACTCAGAACAGCTTTAACTTGCACAGCGGACTGTGGGCATGTCTGACTGAGCTGCCCAGTCGGCATGGAAGGCACATTTGCAGGAGTTGCCTTATCTCTGGGCCACTTCCTGCCATTGCCACCATCCCTTTCCTCAGGGGCAGCTGACGCTTCTCCTCCCCAATCAAAAACCCCTGGAGAGCAGCCCTGCCTAAAGCTACGAGTCGCTGAAGATGGGTGTCTCTCTTTCATTTACATGTTGATGAAGTGAAAGTCTCTTAATTTGGGTCGTTATCAATACATAAATCTGTAGAGAAAACGAACATGCATTTATAATGCAACCGACATGACATGATTTATTATTCTTATAATGGGTCAATACAGAAAGTAAAGAAATGAAAGTCCAGCTCTTAGGTCCCTGGACAGGCAGCATGGCCGACAACTATTGGGGCGGGTGACATCCCCAATGGAGGCCAGCCCCGGGCTCTCTGTGTCTCATCGTTATTTCAATTGAGCTAGGGCTCCGACTTTTAAAACCGTCACGCATACACCTGGCTACTCTCCTTGACCCATCGTCCGGGGGAGGGTTGTGTGAGTGGCAAAATGAAAGGCTCAAAAGTGGTTTCCATACCTGATTGTGGACTTTGTTTGGGGATTTTGGCTACCGCATGAGGGCTGGAGGTGGAGGGCATTCGCTGGTTGGCGGAGCTGTGGACGCTGCTGGGGGCGGCGGCGGAGACATTCTTGCGAGGCTTCATGTCTTGCAGCCACATGGGCGAGGCTTCGAAGGCCTGCATCCTGCGCGCGTGGCTGTTGGCGTTGACCTTCAGGTAGGCCTGGGCCTTGTGTTCCTGCAGCTCTCCGTAGTTGGCATCCGTCACCCTGCACTCGTACAAGCCTTCATCCTTTTTCCTCACCTTGGAAATCTGAAGCTTGTGGGAGATGTCATTGCCTTGGACTTTCACTGTCTGAAAGATGGCAGGGAAAAGAAATAAACAAAGGGCTACATCAAACGACTGTCCCCATACTCTGCCCGAGCTTGCTCCTGTTGGAAAATGAGACTCTTCCCGGCCACGTCAGAGAGCTTCCTGTGGTCTCAACCATGAAATCCTAAGGTCGTACTTATCTCAATCTACTCCCATTGGCTTCACTCATCGTGAGCTACTTAGTTCAATCCAGCCAGCGCCCGACTCCGTGAGCCATGCGACCCCTCGTTTCCCAGGTGCTGGTAACAGCTCTGCCATTTTCCAATCATGGGATTGGCCTCTGCCTGGTTAGCTCAGCTGAAGGAACATGAACCTGATGAGGCCAAGTCTAGTGTTTACGGAGCCTCTTTCCTTCATGCTGGCCTCCCACTCTGAGAGATTCCAGAAATATTCTGTGGGGGGTGGTGACCAACAGCAGTCTTAACAGAGAACGAGCTCTTCTCCCCACATTGGAATGACAGTTAAAGGTACCGGCAACATAGACTTGGATAGTAATGATTTTTCTTCTCAGTTTTTTGGAACACTCTGACCTATCGTCATGGGGTGGCGTGACTCAGGGTGCAGACTAATGTCACCTGAAGTCTTGTGGCTCAGAGCACACCCCCTGCCGTCATGGGGTTTCCATGCTACGGGAACCTTTAACACTGCTTTGCTTTTCAAAATTGAAATTGGCACTCAATTCTTCTAATAATTTTTAGGCCAGATTAATAGCAAAAGTGTGTGTGTGTGTGTGTGTGTGTGTGTGTATATGGTTATGTAGAGTATATACAATTCTATATAATATGTAATATATATCTCTAAAAATCTTTATCAAAAGAGCTAGATTTGATAGACATTATATATTATCCATGATTAAATGAGGACGGATTTCAGAAGACATTCAGAATATTTCACACACAGTTATGAAAAGTAAGAACCAGTAACGTAGAAATCTATCTCTGCATTTCACGGGTTAACCTCTTCAATGACGTTCCTGGGTTTATTTGGGCTTTTGGCTTTATGTTTATATGGTTTCCTGTGTTAGCACCGTTTCCTATGAAAGCGCCACCATCCTCTCCACGGTTTGGAACAGACAGCAGCATGCAGCTCTCTGCCCGTGCAGCATGCAACGGCTAGAAAGCGAACAGCAAAGCAGGGTCACGCCCTTCTGGCGACAGCAAGCCCATTCATCCTCTAACTGCTTCAACATTTTGTGATTAAAAAAATACTTTCACGTGCCAACTCCAGACCGGCTTCCATTTTTACGCACCCAGAGAGGCAAGCAACACGGGCTTCCGTCCTGCGTTTGCGACATCGCCTTTTTCAGAGGAAATACGCAAAGGCTTCACAATAGGACACCCGAAAAGCCTGAAAGGCACTGATTTTCCCCGCGGGCCTGCTTGGCCCGGACAGAGCGCGCCCCCTGTCGCCCGCCCCCGCGACACTCACACTGATCTTGGTCCCGTCGTTGTCGGGATCTCGGTCGGGCAGCAGCTCTACCTGCGGGAGAAGGAGACGGAGCTCAGCCCGGGCGCCCCGAGGGGCCCGCCCGGACCCGCAGCAGCGCGGCCATCATCGCTGCCCAAGCATTTCAGCGGCGGCGGCCCATGTACCGAGGAGAGACGGAGCGCGGCCCCGCCGGGTGCGAGCCAGGCCACCGCCGCGAGGGGGCGCTCTCCGCTCGGGAGCTCGGATGCGCCCTGACGCGCGGTGCCCAGAGGGCGGGGAGGGTGGCGCGGGCGCGCGAGTGGGTGGGAGTTTTCGGGGACCAGACTCCGCGTCTTTGCCCGACTGCGTCCCCTCCCCAGGGTCTCAGGGACAGATTTTCTTCTTCTCATCCCGACAGCCCCGGCCCGTCTGTTGCCTCTTGGGCTGATCTGTCTCCAACCTGCGCTCCGACCCCCTTTTCCTTCCTGTCTCTCCTTCCTCCCCCTTTCCCTTTTCCTCTCCCCTTTCTTTCTCCCCCTCTTCCACCCTCCAGCTGCGCCCCTTCCACCCGGTCCCCCTCCCCTTCTCTTCCCTCTTCTCCAGTGGCCTCTGCACCCGCCCCCTCTCCTCCCAGGCCCCTCCTCCTCGCCTCTCTCCCTCCTCCCTGTTACCCCTCCCTCTTCTGTCTCCCTCCTCTCAGGAGCTTCTTCTGCCAACCACTGACGTGGGGCCCGGGGATAGGGGATAGAGACACCCACAGAGTTCCCCACCCCATCCCACGTTTCCTGAGATGGGACAGCGGGTGTCCCGGGACAGATCACCACCGAGGTGCCATCACACACACCTTGACAAGACCCGGTATTGCCAGGAGGAGGCCATTCCCAGTCTGAACCAGACCGACGCACACGACTTCCTCCTTGGTCTCCAATTAGAGTCCCCAGGACACAGGGAGGCTCACCCTCTGGCGTCCCCGGGCCTCACTCCGGCCAAGAGAGCCGGCGGTTCCCAGGGGACACCCAGGGAAACGTCTTGCACCCCTAACTTGGACACCCGGAGGTCCCAGGGAGTGAGTGGGACAGAGGCAGCGGGTGTGAGGGCCACCCAGTCCTCTACCTGAGCGCCGGCCACCTCGGCCGGGGGCTCCAGGCCCTCGGGGCCCCGCAGGAACCACCACTGGATCTCCAGGTACACCGAGGCTGAGCCGCTCTGGAAGGCACACGACATCTCCACATTCTGCCCCTCGGTGGCCGTCACGTTGCGTGGAAACTCAGTGAATTTTGCTGCAAAACAGAAACGCATCCTTTTAGAAGGTCCACAGCACGCTCGCCAGCTCGCTTTCCTGAGGAGATAGCTCCATTTTTCTTGGCTTGAAAAAAAAAATCTAGAACAAACACCCCTCTATGACATCCTCACTTTGCCGGGCTCCCCGCCCCCTCTCCTTTGCCTCTTGCCTGTCTGATTTTTGGTACCCGGCCCACATCACTGTGCTGTCCATCAAGCCCGGATAATGGAAAGCCTAACGAGCTTGCCAATAACTCCCTCTGTTAGCCAGGCTGCTCAGTTAGGAGCACAGCCAGCCTCTCCTCAGACTGCGGTGGCCCCCAGATCTGCCGAGGTGCACCTCAGACACACCTGTCACGTTGGTGGATGAGGATGGCCTCTTGCCCCCAAGTTTCTGAAACATCTATGGAAACTGGATGTTTCCTGTGGTGGAGAAGGGATCATGACTGCCTGCCAAAATGCCCATTCCTGATTTATCAAAAGCAACGCGCAATTGTGCTCAGTGCTGGAGCAAGCCACACACTTCCTCAGCTCTAAGTATTCCTTTCTCTCCAAATTCACCTTCACGCGTGTTCCCGGCAAGCCCTTGTGCTGTAAATTGTCACACATCCCGGGATGGAAGGACTGCACACCTGGACATGGTGGTTCAGAGGAAAGGTTGTTGTGAAGACACTAGAGAGATTTCCCCCCCACTCCCCAACCTCGACCCTGCTCGTTTGCAAGATTCATGGAATCAGAGCAAACCCCACACAGATCAGATGCCCCTCTCTCCCCCAGGCATGTCTTGAACGTGCATGCTTCGGCTGGTGGTGCTTGTCTTGTCCGAGGGACCCCTTGGGAAGAACTGACGGGTCCCTAAAAGTAGTGTCAGAGCGGTCTGGGCTGGCCGTGTGCACAGAGGCAGCGCACACGCATGGAGGGAGGCCCAGGGGCTGCAGGACTGGCTCAGGGTGAATGCACCCGCCCCCACTTTTTAAGAAGAGCCACCATCAGCGTCCCTTTTCACAATTTCATGAACCCACAAATGATCTCCATTGACAGGGAACTGCATTTCTACTCAGAGTAAAGGGGAGACGCCAAAAAAGACATGCTGATGGGAAAAGGACTTTTTGTTCCGGGGGGAGGGGGAGGTGGCATTTCTGCCTCAGAGGATGCGGGCTTCTGGCCCGGCGGGGAGCTCTGTTCGTGGTGCTGAAACAGGCCCGCAGCCTGCGTGGTCGCAACCGCTGGATTCCGCAGGCTGCAGGCGCGCCGTTGGAATGCAAGTGGTGCCTTTTATGGATCCTCCCAGGAGTCTGTCCTTTGACACACACATGCTCACGAAGTCACCCGGACCCAGAAAAAAGGAAACTATAAACCCATCTGCCTCCAAGGAGCAGGAGGACTGGCCTCGGAGAGCCCCTGTGTGTTGGCCATGGTTATATGCGGTTACCGTATGCACGCACACAGAAGGCACACACACACACACACACACACACACACACACACACACACACACACACCCCTGTGTTTCTGCTCACCGAGCGACCCACCTCACTGCCAGGCACCAAATAGATTTGCTCTCAGATCTAGCATTCCTACCGTTTAATCAACTTTAAAGAAAGAAAAATGCCTAACAGAACGCGATGATTCCACTGTTCCTTGCTAGGAATCTCACATCTGCCTGACACACCACACACACACACACACACACACACACACACACACATACGCACACGCACACACGCACGCCACAAGCAAATGCATATTTGCCAAGGAGCCCGGACTTACCTTGGGAAGAAAGCCCCTGCTGCACGTAGAACACAGAAAAGGCAAATCCGACATACGCCAAAAAGATCCCCATCATTCCAAAAAAAAAAAAAAAAAAAAAGGAAGAAAAAAAGGAAGGGGGGGCGTTGTCACATCTGTGGAGCCCGCAGCCCGAAAGCCTTAAAAAAAAGGATGCAGGAGCCCAGGCGATCTCAGAGCCCGGCGCGCGAGGCTGCGCGCATCCCGCTGCGGGCTGGGCGGGACCGGCGTGCGGGGCGAGCGGAGCGGAGCGGGCGCCGCTGGCGGAGGCTGCAGCCGGCGCGGGGGTTGGGGAGCCGGGGCGCGCGGAGCCGGCGGCCGCGCGGTGTCTCCCCGCCTGGCTGCTGCGTCCCGCGCCCTGGCAGCTCGGCCCACGTCAGCCGCGGCTCGGGCTTGCGCGATCACTGCCCTCCCTCCACGCCGCGCCAGCCCGGGAAGTGGAGAGGGGCCGGGGCGGGCGGAGGACCTCGCCGGGCTCGCCGCGCCGCAACTTTTCCCTCTAATGGCTGCGATGATGCCTTTAACTCTCTGCGCGCCGGGCCGCCCGCACCTGCCAGCGCTGGGCCGCAGGAGCGCGGGCGCCGAGGTTCCCTCTAGTCTAGGGCTTCCTTGCACAGAGTAGAAGCATTAATTTTTTTTCCCTCCCCCTCAATGTGCAGGGGTTCTTTGCAGCGTCGGCTCGCTGGGCAATGCCGATGCAAGATTGCGGCGGAGCAGGGCTGGGGGCGGCGCTCCCCCTGGAGGAGGAAGTTGGGGCCTGGGGGAGGGGGCTTGGGGGAGGGGGCGTGGAGCGAGAGAGGCTTCGGTGGGGGATGAGCGCAGCCACCCGAGGGCCGCCTCGCTTAACCAGTTAGTAACTGCCCTGGCGACCAGGACCCCAGGCTGTCGTTTCACAGGGTTTGTTGCTCAACAGCCTCCAAACAGCCAGGCAGGCACGCTACCACCCCAACTGGCAAGTGGAAGAGGCAGACATTCCCCAAAGTCAGGTATTGAGAGAATTTTCCAGAAAGAAAAGCCCATCGGACTAAGCGCACTTTTATTTATTTTTAAAATTCACATACCCCGCTGCCTCCACCTCCAGTGTGTTTTTGGAAGGGGGGAGAGGTTTTACATATCACGAAGGTCTGCACTGCATGGTTCGCTTTGTTTATTTGTTTTTCTTCTGCCTGACACATGATTCTTTAATGTTCCATAGGATGCTATGGATACGGAATATTGCTTTAGGAACAAAAAGTACAGTAAGTGTTAGGATTTGGAACCAAACTGGTTATCTGCCTTGGAGGAGCTTTGAGATGTATATTCTTAGTAAGACTTAAAAAACAGTGTACATCACAGTACAGCTTCTGTCCTTATGAAGTCCAACCATTAGTCGGTGATTTTAACTTTTTTTAACAGTATTAAAATATTCGCTATCTAAGCAGAGTACCAGATATTTCAGTCCCTTTTATTATTTCTATCAGTACCAAAAATTGTCAATATTTCTTAGAAATATGACTCAGTCTTAACAATGTGGCCAGGAAACCAATGCAGTAAAATGCATTTTCATTTTACTTATAAACATTTTGTAGTTGACTAATTCCTTCACTGACCAGGGGAAAAATGAACCTTAATGTAGTTGTTGGGTTTTTAAACCAATATCTACTGCTGAGTGGAAGTAACTTACAAGATCAGGAACAAAGTCCCAATACCTTCGTAGCAATATTATGTATTTTCTGAAGTGACATGATTTCCCACTGTGGGTAGAGGCAGGATATAACATTTGGAGAAAGGAATGGAGATATTTGACATCTGTTCATGTCTAGGCCAACAAGATGCTATGGCCTTCCTCCTGCAAAGGATCCTGAAGTATGTCATCCCCCCAAATAAGTATCTCTTTATGTGATAATGTGTTCAGAACACAGAAACCAGCCCAAGTTATACACGTGCCCCACACTGAACATCATTCTGAAAACAAACTCTTCAGGTGTTAGCTCCTCAGAGGTGAGTGTCATCTCCAGCTGTTAACTGTATGCCTCACTGGATACACTCAATGTTTATTGCAAGACTTTGGCTTTTTTAGAGCACTCAGCATAAACATGTGATTCATATGTCATCCACGTGACCTGACTTCAAGGTGATCTGCTGTTGGAAGAGTTTCCAATCTATACTAATCTGTACTAATAAAAGGGTAATATGCTAATTAGACCAGGTCAACCAGCCATCTTCTGGATGTCTGACTTCCTTCCCGACAAAGCTATGGTGGTGGGGGCCTAGGCAGAGGCAGTTAGGGGCAAGATCAGGCCTACTGGGGAGGGCCATTGGGGTTGACCAGGCCTGCAGGGGAGAGCTGTTGGGGGTGACCAGGCCTGCAGGGGAGAGCTGTTGGGGGTGACCAGGCCTGCAGGGGAGAGCTGTTGGGGGTGACCAGGCCGGCAGGGGAGGACAGTTGGGGGCATTAGACAGGCAGGCAGGTGAGTGGTTAGGAGCCAGTGGTCCTGGATTGCGTGAAGTATGTCTGACTGCCGGCAGTCGGTCATCCCCCCAAGGAGTCCCAGATTGGGACTGAGGGACACCCACCTCCATGCACGAATTTTGTGCACTGAGCCTCTAGTATAAAGAAAAGGGCTTCAGACATCTGTGTGGTGGTTACCAGAGAGAAGGTTGGACAGTAGTAAAGGGTAAAGGGGACCAAATATATGGTGTTGGAAGGAGTCTTGACTCTGGGTGGTGTGCACACAATGCAATATTTAGATCATGTATCATAGAAATGTACATGTGGAACCTATGTAATCTTATTAACCAATGTCACCCCAATACATTTAATTAAAAAACATAAAAAATAGAATGAGAAAAAAGCGAAGGGCATCCATTTTAAGCAAGGGGAGTTCTGAGTTAATTTAGGAAAGCACTTCAACTGCTTTTAAGGGGGAACTTGGTCATGGTCACTACAAAAGAATAATAAAGATAAGTTTCAAATGTGAAAAGTGAAGTGTGACAAAAGCGTTTATAGTCCAGATCAACCACCAAACACTTTACATAGAAAGTCATAACATTAAAACAAAAGAGAAAGAGAAAGAAGGAAGGGAGGAAGGGAAGGGGGACTGGAAAATGATTTATGTTCTTTTTCTTATGAAAAGTGCCCGATAGATATTTTATTTTCAGTTTTGTCAATGTAGACCAAAATCTTATCCTAAATACCATCTGCTATGTCATCTCCAGGGCTGGAAATAGTGCAAGGAATCACATTTGCATTATCTCCTTTAGAACACTTGCCTCATTTAAGGCAAAATGTCTCTCGATTAACAGTTTGAAGTGATAAGGAAATTTAATTAAAAAGTAAATATATTCAGCATATCAAATGATACAGTTCTGAGACGAAGTGCATTATTTTAGATCAATGCTTATAGAACACTGAATTCTTCTACAAGGAGGGCAGTTACTTGTTAGAAAAGACCAGTTGTCTGCTGTCGTGCGGGAGGGACGTGTCCTGCCCGTTCGTCCTTCCCCCGATGATGGCGGGCACCTTGTTCTAGAAAGATGACCGCAGATCTCTTCTTTACAGGCCACATATGCACCAATGCTCCCCAAATAAAATCCTACAATCTCGTTTTTTAAAACTTTTGCCTTGCCCTCTGAGTTAACATTTGTCATTTTTCCTTTCTTTTAAAAAAATTTAAATATTTTATCAGCACAGCTATTTTCCTCGGCAATTTATGATAAGAAGGCTACTCAAATGTGTTCCTTCCTCAGGCTTAATTAAATCTGAGTTCATTCCATTGCCTTCATTTGGTAGCCTGCATTTTATTCTTTTTCTTTTTTCTTTTTTTTGTATATAAAAATGAGTTTAAATTTGTCTTTTAAACTCTGCTCCCACATTATAACTGCAGTTGTTGTGTAAGCCTTGAGAGCCATGGATCCAACAAGAACTGAGCTGGGGATGGCGCTCTTCCAGTTCTGTGATGACAGACCTCGCAACCCCTCTTTCCTCAGAGGGCCTTGGACTTGGGGGATGCATATTTCACTCCCATAAGCACATCACAGAGTGACTTTCCGTGTTGGACTATCATAACCTGCTTTCATTTGCGGCTTAAGTGCCCAAAGTAAATGTGTCTGAATAACTGAAGACTAGGAAAACGAGGCATTTAATTAATTAATTAATTAATTAATTAATTATATTTTTGTTGATCTCAGAGAGGAAGGGAGATGGAGAGAGAGATAGAAACATCAATAATGAGAGAGAATCATTGACCGGCTGCCTCCTGCACACCCTACACTCAAGATGGAGCCTCCAACCCAGGCATGTGCCCTGACCCGGAATTGAACCATGACCTTCTGGTTCATAGGTCGACGCTCAATCACTGAGCCACGCAGGTGGGGCAAAGCAGAATCTAATTTTAATATAAAATTGAACTGAAGGGCCCTTTCCACTGACTTTTAAAAGGTGGCTCCACGTTGCGGGTGCTGCTCACCCAGCAGAGGGCAGCGCTGGGGGTGGCAGAGGGATGTCTGTGGAGTGACTGGGATGCCAGGGATTCTCTGAGCTCCGGGCAGTGGGACTCACACCACACTCAGGGAGCAGTGGGATGTGTGTGAGCGCCATGCTCTGCGCTCCAGTTCTGCACGTGGAGTTCTTCTCCTTTCACTGCTCCACCGGTCACTCCCCAGGGCCCACTCATTTGTCACTGCCGAGGCCAGGGCCACTTGAGCCAGGCCTTGGAGACGCCTGAGAAGGACGGCGGTGATGGAGAGCAGCTGCCAGCCCAGGTGCTGAGCACGCAGTTTCTGAGGGTCCCCTTCCCCAGGGACTCGCCTGTCCAGCAAGAGTGGGCTTGCTAAGGGCGGCTGACAGTGTGAGGCGGGTCCCTTGGTTACACCACGCTGGTCAGGCAGCAGTGGGCCGAAAGAGAGGGAGATGCGAGGGCACAGTGGGCAGAAGTCTTTTGAGAAAAGTCTGTTTCTGTTGTGGGTTTTGTAGGTGTCCGTAGGCTACAAGGCATCTTGGAATGACATGTGATGTGTTTGTCTCTGGCATCATAAGAATGGACCTTTCTGTCCATTACGTTGGGATTTTATTATGAACCTTATCCGTGTCTGCTTGGTTGAGCATAGAAATTATAGTAATAGATTTCCTAGTTTTCATCCATTCTTAAAGGACATTTTGGGTCATTGCAATTTTTTTGGGGGCCTAATACTGTAGGCAATTTACTAGTATTTTATTTAGAATTTATGCTTCTTAAGTGACATGCATTTCTTTCTGTGGCTTGTCTCAACTAGGTTGTATTGTGTGTGCTCATTAAAAACAAACATGTGGCAATGAAGCCATTGAAATATTATAAACATTAAAAAAACTATTTGGTAATTATTGGTTCATTCAAGGTTTTTGTTTGTTTGTTCATTGTTCATGAAAGTTGAGACAATTTGAATACTTCAGCTAAACAAAGGAGTCAAGTATAATTTTCTGGCTCCAAGCCACTAAGAAATGTCTCCCAATGGTGTGCTAAGCTCAGTATGGATTTGCCTTACACCAGTGGGTGGTCCCTATGTTTGGACTCAGAATATATTCTTTCTCACTTTCTAGTCCTCACAATTGAACAGACCTATTTGCTTAGAGTTGTTCCATCTGAAAATTATTCCAAAGTCCTTTATGATAAAGTTCAGCCCCGGGCTTCCTCAGCTAACCACATTCAGGGCCCAGCAGCCTTGGTGCAGTTACGTAGTGAGCTATTTCATTACGTGGTGGGTAGAAACACTCGTTTTTAACTGATATCGCCTCAGACTTTGATTCTCTGAGTAGGAACTGGGTTTTGGCCAATGTTGCCTCTTCCTCCATCCCTACTGGCCCCCTGTATTTCAGTTTATCATTGCTTGCATGAATCTCTTAACAGCCTCCTAAGACGTCTTTTATCTCTGTTCTTACTCCATTACAATGGTCAGCCCATGTCTAAATAGAATTTTCAAAAGTGCAAATATGAACATGCCATTTCTCCTTTGAAAGCCCCAATACTTCCCCTTTGCCCTTAAAATAACCTCTGACCTCCTTAAGACAGCACAGTGCAGACAGAGCTTGGACATGTGGGCCCCACCCCGAGAGTCCCTGCTTCCCCATGCATTCTGTACAGACACCCTGGCACGTATGCGCTCGATCCCTGCATATCCTACAGGCTCTCGCCACCTGCGAGGTCTTCCCACCAGTTGATCCCAGAGCATCTTCTTATGACAAAAAAAGATATGTACTTTTGATTCATTCACACGGAATGGCTGTTGTTGTCATTTTTTTAAAATTTGACAATCTAAGGAAAAAGAGGCCAGTGCCCCTGACTAAATAGTCAGGTGCTGCATATGTTACAGTATGCCTTGGCCTCCAGCTGAAAGTCGCTGCACTAGTAGATACAAAAGTGTTCAGGCTTTGAATTCTGACTGAGATTAGTCAGAATTAGCCTCCTCCTACAGATGCTGAAATATTGTTATTGCCCAAACTCTTACTTCCATTTTCAGTTATGCAATTGAAGTATTAATTGTAGAGAAACCATGGAAGGATACTCTTCTGAAACACTTTTCTTATGTTAGTCATGTGATCTATTCCCCCCACCCCACAGATTTTGAAAATTGATTGCCATCGATCTTTTATTTTATGTTGTCTTGGCCTTTTGAGTGTGTTTTGTATGGAAGTTTAACCATTAGGGATATGAACTCAGTATCTGGCATTTATATTGAAATTACTTCTAAAGATTATGAGTATTTGTGGAATTTTTGTTATATTCCAAAATTTCAATAAAAATATTTTAAAGCATGGAATGGAGGTCAAATTACTTCCTGGTTACGTCTTCTACTCAGGGCGCCAATAATGCTTCTAACCTTTCTTTCCCTCTTAACTTAATCTGCTCCTGGATTACGGGAATCTTAGTGATAAAAGAGATTTTCCTACCATCTCTCCTCATGCCCATGTTACCATCTTTCACACATCTCTCAGTGGGAATTCTTTTCCTTGACACCCCAAATTTATTTCATTTTAGGGAAATAACTATTGTAAAAATGTTCTTGATTTTGCTGAGACAAAAATTAAGGTACTAAAAAAATAAAAAGGGGGTAGAAAAATAATGTGATTTTGTGGGAGCATTGTCCTATTTATAAATATCTTTTATTCATCACCTGCCTTCCTGAATCCCCAACTCTCTAAGAACTTAGAGATCCAACTCCTCAGAACTGGGGGGTGGGGTGGGGTGGGAGGGGGAAGGGGAAGTACCCCCAGGGCACATTTTAGAACCTTTTCAATCTTCTCTCAGAAGAGGTTGTGCTTTGATTGACACTTAGACCTGATGATGTACCAGCACTGGTAATTACCTTCGCAACCAGTGAATCAAAAGCAAGTCTCAAACCAGAATGGGAAAAAGTTGAATTAAATTACTATCTTAATATTGCTGAGCACTCTCCCATTTCAGTACAAGAGAGGGAACTGTGGATTCAACATTTTAATTGATGTGTTCACTTATTCATTCAAGGGTGCACTGAATACCCACGGCACGTGGGGTGCGGCGCTAAATTTATTTCATCAGGCTTCTCACTTTCAAACTATTTTGGGACTCCTGAGTAGCAGAGTCAATCAAAAAAAGGTTATTTTTATGCCTCTAATATGCAAGAAGATTTTTGACATAAATGTTTATTTATCTAAAAGAAATATGCTACTTGTCTTCTTTAACTAAGAAATGCTGAATTATTCTGTGCACTACTTAGGTCTTCTTGGGAAGTTTCATCTCTATTTAGATAAATATAATCATAATATACCATCTGCAAAAAAAGGAAATTAGCATTTTCGTGAAAAACAGTAAATGAGCAGGGGATAGTTAGAATAATAAAAATACTTAGAACTGTGCATGTTGAGCAATAAATGCCTTTCTCCGTTTGATATTTCCCTCCAAGGAGTGAATCTCAACAGCCACAAAGTGTGTCAGGCAGCAAATATTTTTGGCACCTATATTTCATTAAGTAACTGTGTTTCTTCCTGATTATTTTTAATTTTCTTCCTCATTGTGCAGTCAATTATAACATTCAAACTTGAAAAGATGAGTTATTATGCCTAGTTAATTTCTAGAGGGAGAGCGAGTCACACAGATGGGCAAAATCAGAGACCTTACAAGTTGGAAATGGTTTAAACCTTAATTTTCAAGGACGAAGTAGCCTAATTTTTTTCTTGTAGCTTCTGGGCATGTCAGCCACACCCCGTTCCTTGTCCTGCTCCCCAGCCTGGGTCCCGAGAAGCGGGCAGATTTCACACAGCGTCACAGAGCTTGTCCCTCCTTGGTGTCATAGAAAAAATGCAAACATGTTCAGTGCTTGGTGAGTTGGATTTTGTGGCTTCGAAGGTCTCCTTATCATTCTGTGGCACAATAAAGATGGAATTCTGCAGAGAGACCACATTCTATTTGGAAATTCTTCAGAGAGACAAAGTCGGGATAGGGTATTGGCAGATAAGCCAGCCTCCAATGATGTCTCAGGATCATGGCCTGTTCTTCTCTGCAGGGGACACCAGGTCCCGAGGTGGAAGCCTGGGGTGGTCAGAAGTCCCTTTCCTGCCCTGACTGTGGATACTTAGCTTCCCCCCCATCACTCCTGGGTGGGCCTGGAAGTGACTCAGAGTGGCCGCACCTGAGACGGGAGAGTGGGCTTGGGAGAGGGTCGCTGAGATGCGTGGGGCTGCAGGCCAGAGAGAGAGAGAGGCCCAGTCATTAGGGCCTCAACACCCCCAGTGCTGCAGGTCTGCGGCGATGCCCAGGCACAGCTGGCACCGTGGAGAACAGCTGGACCTCAGCACGGAGGTTTAGGCTAGACCAGTGGTCGGCAAACCGTGGCTCGTGAGCCACATGCGGCTCTTTGGCCCCTTGAGTGTGGCTCTTCTCTGTGTGTGGGCACGCACATACAGTGTGATTGAAACTTCATGGCCCATGCGCAGAAGTCGGTTTTTGGCCTGGGCGAGTCTATTTTGAAGAAGTGGCGTTAGAAGAAGTGGGGGGTGTCGGTCGGTCAGTCGGGTGATGGGAGACGCAGGCTGCGGGATATGCAGCGCGGGGGAGGTACATTGTTTTGAGGTACGTTCGCTGAGGTCGACCCCTTCCAATTCTCCCATCCACACTGTCTATCTGAAACAAGTATACAAGACGAGTGTGGATGGGAGAGTTGGAAGGGGTCNTCCACACTGTCTATCTGAAACAAGTATACAAGACGAGTGTGGATGGGAGAGTTGGAAGGGGTCGACCTCAGCAAACATACCTCAATCAGATTGAGGACGTTTTTAGCAAAGGCCAGCTTAGGAGCACCCTAATTAAGTTAATAACAATGTACCTACCTATATAATTTAAGTTTAAAAAATTTGGCTCTCAAAAGAAATTGCAATCGCTGTCCTGTTGATATTTGGCTCTGTTGACTAATGAGTTTGCCAACCACTGGGCTAGGCTGTCTCAGGCAAGAGAACAGGGTGCTGAGAATGTGCTTTGTTCGAGGGGCGCCAGCAAGGAGAACGTGTTACACGGGGAGAAGACAACAAAGCGGTACGAGGCTGTTTGCATTGAAACTGCGCTGGAAAAGAAACCCAACCACAACGCAAACAGAAGTGCCCTGGCCACAGGGGTGACCCGAAAACCTCTGGAGGCAGCCAGCAAGTTTACTTTTTCCACAGATAGCGGTCCAGAGTCTCTTCGGCTGCCTGGATGTCCCAGGTCTTGTCCACCTGGCCTTCCAGACAGCTTCAGGGCCCCGGTGGACGATGGGCCCACTCAGTTTTATGTATTGTACCAAGTGGCCACACGCAGAGTGAAGTACTGGTGTCCCCGTTGAAATATCACCCCCTTGAATTTGTTTTCGGGGGATGGACCAGGGACAAGACATAGGGCTGTGGAGAGAGTTGTTCCCGGGGGCCTCGTGACACTGAACAGTGGGGTTCCCATACTTTCACGGGCATTAGAACTACCTGAAAAGCTTGTTGTGACTCTGCTTCCAGGCCTTTATCCCAAGAGATGCTGACTTAGTGGATGATGGGGAGGCCCTTGAATTTGCATTTCTGACAGACTCCCGGGTTTTGAGAACCTATCCTCTCATGCAGTGGATCCTGCACTTGAATGTCTAGTATCCGAACCAGATGGAGGGCTTGTTACACACAGAGTGACCGGCCCACCCACAGGGGGTGAGGATTTGCCCAAGTGCCCGGCAATGTTGATGCTGATGGATGGGGACACTGAGCTAGGGCGTGTCCACGGGTAGCCAGTGGTCAGCTTCTTAGCTATTGTATCTGGCCTTCTCTCACCTACCACTTAGCGTGTCCCCAAGGATGATAGAAAATAAAAGAATGCAGTGGTCGAGCATGGGCCTATGAACCAGGAGGTCAGGGTTTGATTCTCAGTCAGGACACATGCCAGGTTGTGGGCTTGATCCTAAGCGGGGGGAGTGTAGAAGGCAGTCGATCCATGATTCTCTCTCATCATTGATGTTTCTCTCTCTCCCTCTCTGAAATCAGTAAAAATATTTTTTAAAAAAGTAAAGAAAAAAATAACGGTAAGTCATCGGTTCCTTGGTTCAATGGTTGCTCATTCAAAGACCACACACTTGGCCTCTTGTGACAAGAAGCCTGGGTGCCCATTATGCTTCCTCAGGATCCGGGCCTGAGGCTTTCCCTGGGGCACGACTTTGCACTCCGGGAGGGTCAACCCTCAGACACGCATGGGAGCCCGGCCCCGCAGTTTTGCCAGCAGCAGCCATGAGGTTCTCCTCTGTCATGATGCCATTGCTTGTTCTGTTTTTCTCTCACCTACAGGAAGTCTTCCCTCCGCTAATGCCAAGATTATAATGGACAGCAACTAACCAACTATTTGATCACATTATTAACTGAGAACAAAGCAGACAGGGTCCATTTACTGAGGGAGCCCAGGAACAGTCTTGGTGTAGAACCTGAGCTGGAAGTAACGGAACCACTTTCTGGAAGAACTTTATTCTTTCCTAAAGTTTCGTTATGGAAATCACAGCACACTGCGTGGAGAGTCTCAGTAAAGAGATGCTCATTAAGAAAGAGGTAAGGGAAAGTGGGCCACTCAAGGATGCTTATCAGATATGTTTGAACCTCATTAATTCAGTCCTTTCCTATGAAAGAACAGTCCTACTGGGCTCTTAATTATTAATATGTTCAAATATTATTTTTCCCCACATTAGTCATGATTGAGGGAAAACCTACTTAGAGAAAAATTAGTCTAAAAATATTCAAGTAAACGTTGATAAGAAGGCACTTAACTTCTAGGAATAGAAATCAAATGTATACATTATAAGTCCTTGATACTCATTATCTATCTATATAAAACCCTAATATGCAAATCAACTGAATGGTGGAATGACTGGTCGCTATGAAGCACACTGACCACCAGGGGACAGATGCTCAATGCAGGAGCTGCCCTCAGCCCACAGGCCCTGACTGGCAGCAGCGGTGGGGGGCAGGGCTGACGAGCAGGTGGTGCCAGGCCAGCCAAGGTGGGTGGGGGGCCTTCCGATTGCCCCGCTGGTTGCCCCACAGATCGGCCCTGATCGCTGGACAGGCCTAGAGACCCTTCCCATGCACAAATTTTGTGCACTGGGCCTTCAGTATATATCCTAATATATAAAAACCCAGGGTCCGTAACATCCAAAATGACCAAAGGCTCCACTGACCAGCAGCTGCGCCTCTCTTTCTCTTGGGCCTCTGCTGGGTCTGCTGATCAGCCCTGCCTCTCTGATCAGGCCCATTGATAGGCCTGGAGATGCTGAATAGCATAGAAACTGACAAATCAGAACCAAATATGAGTGAAGTGTGAGGAGCCAATGGCTGCCTAAGAGGCAGAGTTTTTGACACTGACTGGCATAGAAACCGACCAATCAGAACCAAATCTGGGTGAACTGTGAAGGTGGAACCTAAGGTGGGGGCTGAGGAGGGGTTTTAAGGGCAACAGCTGCTTGGTGTAAGGTGTAAGAAAATGGTTCAATTTTTTAATGACTGGTTTGGCAGTGTAGTGCATATGGCTGACTATCAGTCCAGATAGAGGGATTATGTATTTTTGTCTGCCAAGAGCATCTCCACCTGCTGAAAAAGGCTTTTCCCTTCCATTTAAGCAATCCTATTCTATATAATCTATCTATACTAATAAAAGGGCAATATGCTAATTAGACCGGGTTGACTGATGATCTTCT
This sequence comes from Myotis vivesi, assembly GCA_035771395.1. Classification (NCBI taxonomy): domain Eukaryota; kingdom Metazoa; phylum Chordata; class Mammalia; order Chiroptera; family Vespertilionidae; genus Myotis; species Myotis vivesi. The sequence continues at coordinate 81,008,477 of JAWPEG010064500.1, forward strand.
GGATGTCCGACTTCCTTCTGGACAAAGCCATGGTGGTGGTGGCTAAGGCAGAGGCTGTCAGGGTCGATCAGGCCAGAAGGGGAGGGCAGTTGGGGGCAAGATCAGGCTGGCAAGGGAGGGCAGTTAGGGGTGATTAGGCAGGCAGGCAGAGAGGTTAGGAGCAATCAGGCAGGCAGGGAGAGGCAGTTAGGGGCAATCAGGCAGGCAGGCAGGTGAGCGGTTAGGAGCCAGTGGTCCCAGATTGAGAGGGGGATATCCGACCACCAGTTTAGGCCCAATTCCACAAGGATTGGGCCTAAATTGGTGGTCAGACATCCCCCAAGGGGTCCCCGATTGGAGAGGGTGCAGACTGGGCTGAGCGGCACCCCCCCATGCACGAATTTTGTGTACCAGGCCATTAGTGTTATATATAAAGCCTGAACAACAAGGTCTAGGTCTTTGTAAGTTATCTGGTTTTATTCACTAGGTACTTCCCACATTTTACTTCAAGTAATATGTCTTCTATTAGAAATGATTAAAACTGCCTTTAAAATTATTTTCTAAAATATCCTTTCTTTTTGGGGAATCATTTCTCTCTTTTTCCCTAAAACTCAACTTCCTTCTTATTCAGCTTGCTGCTTTTACTGAGTTTCCTGTCACCATTTACCGCCTCTGGAGCCTTTCAATTACCCAAGACAGAAGCAGGGTTTTCTCAGAACCTTCCTCTCACCCGCACACGAATTCAATCCCCAAGTTCCATGAATTCTGCTACCAGCTAACTGCAAATACTGCCTGACTTCATGCCCTTACCGCATGTACTTGAAAGGATTCCAGTATTCCTCTCAGCTCTCTTCCTGCAACTAGGGTTTTCATTTTCTTCTACACACACACACACACACACACACACACTCTGGGTTTGTGTACCTGACAGTTATACTGTACACTGAAAGAACACGATATCCCCTGCTAAAATCCTAGTAAGGTCTCCCTGTGGCCTCCCGTTACAGAAACCAAATTCCCAGTCATGCCGCAGAGAGCCCTTTATTTTTAGCTCCCGCCTTCCTGCATTCTGGGCTCTCTGCTTGTCCCAGTCATGCCTGGTCACCTGGGACCTTTTCCTGTATTCTTCCATTTCGAATGACTTCTCCAAGTTGTAAACTTTGTCTTTTGAGAAACAGCTCAACCATCCCTTCCTCTTAAAGGCTCTCCTCATCTCTCCCCCCGGGACAAGCCAGCAGAGTCTAACCCTTTCCCAGCAAGTATATTGACCTGTCTGTATCCTTATTATTTTTTTTAAAATATATTTTATTGATTTTTCACAGAGAAGAAGGGAGAGAGACAGAGAGTCAGAAACATCGATGAGAGAGAAACATCGATCAGCTGCCTCCTGCACATCTCCTACTGAGGGTGTGCCCGCAACCCAGGTACATGCCCTTGACCGGAATCGAACCTGGGACCTTTCAGTCCACAGGCCGACGCTCTATCCACTGAGCCAAACCGGTTTCGGCCTTACTATTTTTATTTAATGCTTCTTTCAGGGCACAGCAGATGATTCCCAGATATTGACTGGCTGGCTGAATGAATGAATCCAAGTATCTTACTTTAAAAAAGACAACTAAGTTAGTTTATTATATACACTAGAGGCCCAGCGCACACAAAATCGTGCGTGGTTAGGTCCCTAGGCCTAGCCTGGCCTCTGTCTAATGGCCTCTGTCGCCCTGTGACGCTACGTGAAGCTCCCCACCCCAGGATGCTCCGTGATGCTCGTGGCCCCTCGAATGCTCCCCGAGGCTCCCCCTGCCCCTCGACTGCTCTGTGAAGCTTGCTGCCGCCCTGCAAAGCTCACCGCCGGACGCACCATGAAACTCCCCCTGCCCCACAACTGCTTTGTGAAACTCACTGCTGCCCGGGTGACTGCTCCGCTAAGCTCAAGGCCACCCCGCGATGTAGCCTGCCACTGCTGCTCAACAGTCCCCAGTCCCACCCTGCCACCAGCCCCCCTCGTGGTGAGCAGCTTGGGGGCTGGGGTAGGGGGGAGGGGACTGAGAGGTGATCCATGCACTTCATGGTGAACAGTCACCTGTTCGGTCATGATGGCATCTAGCTCTTTATATATATTAGGATGCTTCCAACAAGGTGTATCTCTAATATGTTGATGTATATTCCTGCCCTGCCAGAATGTCACTTAGTACTTTGCTCTTGAGGTTTGGCCCATTTTCCCCCTGAAAAACAAAAACATTGACCTGCCCAAATCGAAGGATGCAAACCAGAATGAGAGCGAGAAGGAAAACATCTAGCATTTATGCCTCCATAATTCTTCTCACATATGAGTTTGACAGACTCTCATATGAGTTCGAAAGACTTTTTTTTATGAGTGCCTGAACATGATTTCTATTTCTAGCAGGTTCAAGAAATTCTTCTCTATGGAAGTATGGTCCAATATTGCCAACGTGCAGTGTGGCTGTTAAAAATGGAAAGTGACACGAACCTCTGGAAAATGACTTGGATTTTAACAGAATCACAATTGGTGAAATTCATTCATGAAATTTTATTTTTGAGGGAGGTTGACCGGGATCATGTCCCCTTTCTAATTACTACTGGTCACCCCTTAACACAGAACTGATCCCCTGACTCCCAAGTTATCATCAGTCGGCACCAAGTAGTATTTAATCACACATACCAAGTGATGAATGGAGAGCCTGCACGAATCGGTGGTTTCTACATGACATTTATAGACAAATTCTACGCGTCTCACCAGAAGTCAGCTGTGTGTTTCCTTGGTTTCTCCCTGGACACGTAACACTTGTGGGTTTATTTCACGTAAACCTCCAGCACTGCTTTTGGAAGTCGAGAGTTCACTTTCTGCCTTAACTGGTTTGGCTCAGTGGATAGAGCATCGCCCTGCAGACTGAAGGGTCCCAGGTTCGATTCCGGTCAAGGGTATGTACCGTGGTTGTGGGCACATCCCCAGTGGGGGTTGTGCAGGAGGCAGCTGATCGATGTTTCTTTCTCATCGATGTTTCTAACTCTCTATCCCTCTCCCTTCCTCTCTGTAAAAAATCAATAAAATATATATATAAAAAAAGAGTTCACTTTCTGCTTTGCCTGAGTTCACTGGTATCTCTCCGCTCTTTCGCTGCTAATTAAAGCCAAAGGGGGAGGTGCTGCTTCCGGGTGGAGGCTGCCATCTTGCTTTGCCTCACCTCACTCTTGCCTCCCCTGTGTCACCAAGCAGCCTTGTCACCAACGTCTTTGCACGAATGCCTTTGTCTGATAGGTTTGGTTCAGCCTCAATTTTGTGATAGGATCCAGAGCAGAGTACAAATGGCTTTTGAATGCGTATAATTATCATTTCAACTTTAATTTGAATTTTTACGTTCAGTTAACATAATGGAGAAAGTGAATTTCACACTTTTGAAAGCAAAATCATTTCTAAATGTTAAGGTTTGTAAGAACTTGAAATTCACTCTTAGACATGAAAGTAAGAAGGAATTTCATTGATTATCTATTCTGTCCTACACGCAAATACGTCAATGCAGGCTGCAGGTCTTGATTTTTCCTTCAATCTGGTCTTGTGTTGACACATATTGGAGGGAGGTGCAAAGGCATTTTTACATCAGACTCTGGTTCCATTTCTTTTGGGGACCCTCCCCCCGGCACAGAACGTAGGTTTCGAGAAGATGGGTAAGCACTCGTTGGATTTATTCAATGTATGATGTTGGACTATATGGAAATGTAGAGAACTGTTTTTAAATTTTTTTCACTGAATGTCTTCTCACTTTACAACCGGGAGCTTTTAAATGATGCCTGGCTTGGTTTGTAGTCTTGTTAAAGTTTCGGCACAGAAAAGGGGGGTTAGCATCTTTCGTTGTAAACATGACAAGTATAGACTTTCTGAATTCAGCAAAGTGTGGAAGGAGCAGGGCAACCCATCACTCCTAAGTAGCTGGATTAAAACACACACAACAAAACTCAACACTGCACCGCAGAGTCCTACTGCGATCAGTTCTTTTCCTGTTTCTTCCTTTTTTTTTTTTTAAAAAAAATAATGCATGTGCAATCATTCTCCCCAGAACGGTCACAGCTTGAGTTGAAATAATTGCTCTCATTTGTGTGGCAAAAAAACCACCCTCATTTGTGCTGATAAAATGCAACTCATGGCAACTCGCTGCCTGTGGTTCTCATGCGATTCAGAAAGCTGCTGCATAAAGGAATGCGCCGGACATGTGCAGGGCGAGGGCCATTTCATTCTGGTTCAGCTTTGGAACAATTCAGCTGCTGGGGTACAATGCCCACTCATGTCTGGTAAGTAATTTTCCATCCACGCAGATTTATTTCCAGCCCCACAGCGTGATTCTTGAAGACTCGCCAGTGATTGGAGCGCTTACAGCCTCCGTGCTGTGTGTTTTATGCAACTGCACTCTGTGCAGGCCTCTCACAAAAGGCCACGCCAAGTTGTCGGAAGGTGAAGACTAAAGGAGCTGGCGGCGAATAAAGGAAAACATTTCCACATGGTCTAATCACTTGAAGACTGTTTCGAAGGCCACTCCACACACAGAAACATGGGGGGCCTAGCACCCACACTGAACACTGAAAGAACAACTCGAACCAAGTGGGCATTTCAGGTTCTCAGGGCATGGGGAATGTGCTTGCTTGTCTGCTTATTTATTTATTTACTGAGGCCCGGTGCACGAAATTCATGCCAGAGTAGGCCTTTGCAGGTCGGGCATCATCCGGAAGGTGGCCCAGACGGTCGTTCTGCTGTTTGGTTGTTTGGTCGATTTGCATATTATGCTTTTATTGTTATAGATATTCTAGTTTTATTTTTATGTTATTTATTTATTTTATTTTGTTGTTGTTAATCCTCACCTGAGGATACTTTTCCATTGATTTTTAGAAAGAGTGGAAGGAAGGGAGAGAGACACACAGAGAGAGACATTGATGTGAGAGGGATACGTCGCGTGGTTGCCTCCTGCACAGCCCAGACCAGGGCCTGGGATGGAGCCTGCAGCCGAGGTATGTGGCCTTGATCAGAATTGAACCCGGGATTGCTTAGTCCTCCGGCAACACTCTATCCACTGAGCCACACCAGCTAGATCTGTGTGAGCTCTTTATGCTCCCAGGAGCGAGGGCATTTAAGATTGTCAGGAGAAGTCAAAGGCTCTAATCATCTAATTAAACTCTGTCCTGACATCCCAATAGCAACGATTTCCATCTCAACGCCTCCTGGCACTGTTTCGCCAGATTCTCTTCCACTTTCCCGCCACCTTTGACCTCCTGGTAAGTTCGCTCACTTTGGTGCGTGTTCTGGAGCCTCTGTCTCTCCCGGAGCTGGCGAACTTGCAGGCAGGGTTTTGTCTCGTTGTTGCCCTGTGCCCAGTCAGCGCAGGTGGCTGGTCTGCACAGCCGGCTCCCAGCTGTGCCTGGTCTACAGGTATCTCTACAGACTGCTTGACCTGTGCATGCGTCCAGGTCCCAGCATGCATTGCTTGTTTGTTTGCTGTTATCTGTATGTATGGCATCTTTTCTGTATTTGTCATCATTTGTGCCTGTGTTTCGCTCTGGGACTGAGCTGAGGAGGAACTATCCAGGGCATGGAGCACACCGGGAACACTGCTTTCCTGTGGGCCTTCCCTCCCACCTCCCTACCCGCTCAGCTTCCGAATGGGCCCGCATCCTCATTGTTGCTCCTCTGGGCCCCAGGGGTCTTCTGAAAGCACCGCCCATCTTCGCAGCCTCTGGGCAGCCTCCTCTGGGCTGTGATGAGCAGACTCCCCTAGGGAAAGCCTGGGGTTGTGGGGGGTGCCTTCAGAAGACTCCTCTCAATTTTCTTCTTGGGAGTCTCAACGACATAAGTCTTCACCATCTCTCTGGCTCACCTTGCTTTAATGCATACAATTTCAATATTTTATTTTGCTTTTCTGGTTCTTGGGGGGAGGTTTGCTCAAATCCCCTGTTCCGCGAAGACTGGGAGCTGGTCTCCCTCCACTTTTTCGTGTAAAAAGGTTTGGTTATCATCTTTAGTGCAAGAGTAACCTGGAAGCAAAAATCTGATGATTAAATTTCTTTTTTTTTTTTAGTCATTTAAAGTATGCTTAGCTTTTCATAGGTAGGACTATTCATATGGACATTGTGTGAGAGATAGAACCATCAGTAATGATGAGAATCATTGATCATTGACTGGCTGCTTCCTGCATGCCCCCTACTGGGGGAATCGAATGCACAACGATGCACACCACCTCCCTGGTTAATTGTCATAAATAAATAGCCGTGATTTAACTTTTTCTATTGGGCAATTCCTAAGATATGTCCAAAAATAGAGAACAAACAAATAGAATATTCTTGAATATTAACATTTTTAAAGATGGCCTAGGGTTTGAGAGATGCCTCCCTTTTCTATTTGAATAACACTTCTATATATTTCCCTCGGCCATAATGAAGGTGGGCTCTCAGCAGTGTTGCTCAGATATATGTCATGCCATTGCATTTAGTGATTATTTTTTGCCCACAACGCTGACTAAATGAACTTCCTGACACCACAATGCAGTTTAAAATACTTCTATAAAATTTCCAAAAGCACTATTTAATTTGTATAACATTTGTTCATCATTGAAATGTAGATAATTAAAGAAAATAGAGACATGACAAAGAATTAAAGATTCCATTAGTGCTTCTGACACCTTATAAATCATCAACTGAAGAAAATGCTGAAAAATACCAACCTTAGCTGACTATTGATCTTCCCAATGTACTTCAGCATCTCTGCAAATAGTTTTCTAAACATACAAATTAAGTGGACTAGAAAGGGAAAGCCATGCTTAGTCGACTAAATGGTATTGGAAAGAGTTTCATCATTGCTTTCTTCCAGCGCTTTAATGGGTACCAGAAGAATTCATTTAGGATGAGTAAGACAACTCTCATACAGTGTCACAATTCATTAACTTAGCTAATCTCCACAAATTAATGAATTACTCAATTTTATGTCAATTGATAATTGTCCTTTAATTTATAAAGCTTTTTCAAGTCAATACATTTATTTAGATGTCCTGAAGCTGTTACTTTAATGAAATTAATCCAATCAAGCCAATTATATTTATTAGAGTAAAAATTCTTTATATAAAATATAAGTTGCCAAACTCCAGAATTTTTACATATTTCAGGAGGTCTTTTATCCAAAAACATATGTAAGAATGAAGTAAAAAAAGAGAAATTGCAATAATAATTCTCAAATTTTAACGTGTTATGTTACACTTGTGTGTGTGTGTGCACATGGGGGGAGGGAGAGTTGAAGAGGGAGACAGGACTATAGAATAGAAAGGTATTCTATTCTTTTTTTGTGTGTGAATTTCTTCCTCTTCTTCTTCTTCTTCTTCTTCTTCTTCTTCTTCTTCTTCTTCTTCTTCTTCTTCTTCTCCTCCTCCTCCTCCCCCCCTCCTCCTCCTCCTCCTCCTCCTCCTCCTTCTCCTCCTCCTTCTTCTTCTTCTTCTTCAATTTCTTCTTCTCCTTCAATAGCAATGTCATAATATTATGCAAATCACATGTAATTTTCACTATTATTGATATCCCTACACTGCTAATAGAGTTGATGACCTCAGTCTTTATCAAGAAAATATGCATTATCATGAGGTAACTACAGTATTCTACCCGGTGGGATATCATTTAGGCAGCAAGTGGCAACTGCAATGTTACAAAAGCAACTCATTTTCTGGAAGGTGAGTGTCTATAATGACAAATATTGAAATAAAATGTAAGAAAAATAATATGTTAGTTGCATATTTCTAAATGCTTATTCAACCAACTGTTGACTATTTACTGGAAATTTTCTGGTTTCTCCTGAATTCTTGACATTACTTAGACATAGGTTTTGCTGATATTACAACATAATAATATATTGGTGGTTATTTTAAACATTGTCAATAATTAATACATCTCTCTAGAATATATCTAGCATAGCAGATTCAATTACCACTATTAATAGTTAACAGCGAATAAGAAGGGATATACTAGTCAGCTAGGTGCACAGGATCCCCTTCCTTTTCATCCACAAAAGCAATATCACATTAAGTGATTGAGAGCACACTGTTTAATGAATTGAATTAGAAAGTGTATTCATCAGGACAATTCAACATTTTTCAGCTTCAAACCATCTGCTCTGGCATTCTAGATTGATCAAACCGCTTAAGCAATTGCTTATCTTCATTTTATTTCATTACACATTGTGTGAACTTCCAAAACTCAAGTTCACATTAATGCCATTTTGTATTTGGTTATTTATATGCGTCTCCTGTGTTGATTCTGTCCACTAGATACCGTGTACAGTTCTAATTTTCTGTACTGCTCAGGTACAGGGTGAGGAAACCCTTACCTCACTAACCATTCTTCAACACGTGAGGAGAACTTTAGAATATGAAAACCTACCATGAAACATTTCCCTCAAAAAGAGCAACAAGGAGCTGGCCTGAGTTTTACACAAGTATAAGCTGTCAATGTCTCTGGTGTCTCAGGAGAAAAGCTGCTCATCTGAAGGCAACGACAGTCCAAACATTCAAGAAATGGTTAATAAATGGTGCATCCTGAGAGATGACAGAGCGAAGGTGAAGAGACTTGCTGATGATGTAAGAATATAGCAAGGAGATGCAATCGGTCAATCATGAGGGAACGGCAGGCAGAAACGGACTGTGCAACAGGAAATGTTTATAATACTCAAGGATGCGAAATAAGGATGGAAAGGGTAGAGAATAATATGCGAGGGATTGGGAAAATGCCCTAAATAAAAGTCAAGTTACATCCTCAAATTAAAGAGGCAAATCATTAATTAAAATATATAGTCTCTTCCTTTACCTCTATAACTTGTTTCCTAAACCCGTTTCTTCTAGGAATTACTTCTTCTACCTCTATGGCTTACCAAATAAATGTTCTTTAAGACACACACACACACACACACACACACACACATATATATATATATATAAAAGTAATTTCCCTTCAGGCTTCACCCTGAGAGGTGGGTAGGGCTCCNTTAAGACACACACACACACACACACACACACACACACACACACACACACACATATATATATATATATATATATAAAAGTAATTTCCCTTCAGGCTTCACCCTGAGAGGTGGGTAGGGCTCCTGGTGTTAAAACTCACAAAAGTGCGAGAGGGGCATGGCGTTTTTAACTCTCAGGCTGGCGTACATGGAGGAATTCCTGAACCCTGCCTGAGGTCCCACCAGCATTGGCCCCACTGGATGGCCCGCTTCTACACCCAATAAGATGTGGGTCTCAGTATCTCTAGAACTCCCTAGTTTCCAGAGCCACAGTTTGTTCTGTGACTCCCATTCTATTTAAGCATGTCAAACTTGTGGCTGGCGGGCCGCATGCCTTGTTAGTTTGACATGCTTGAATGGGAATGATTGTATCCAACTGCTTTTTACGTTGGACCAAACCATAGAAGTCAGCTGTCTTTTTGGCCTGACTCTGTTTGATCATCTTGCTTTCCTCTGGTCTCCAATATTTCTTGCTCAGTCTTAGAACCCACTTTTGAATTGAATACATTTGACATAGAACATTGTTTACGGTTGTAGAGCATGGTCTTTTGATACATTTATATACTACACTACCATTGCTGATGCAGTGCTATCTATCACATTGTATAATGGTAGCATATATTCATTGTTCTGGGTTTCTGTTCTGTTAAATGATGAAGAAAAGTCACAGAGGGATCAGAAGCAGAAAAAATAATAAATCTGAGCATTAGAACCTAGACGAGGCTCTTACGGTAATAATGCACTCTCGCGAGGCCAGGTGATTCATGTCAGACTGACCCTTACATCGCGTCCCAGATCAATACCCTACCAGTGGGGATGCCCACCACGCCGTAAATCACACATTCTTCCCCCTAGTGATGTCTCAAGACAAAATCCCAGAGACTACAAATCCTGCTCTGTCATTAACACTCGGCTAGAGTGCTAAGTACGTCCCATGGATGGCAGGTGGGAACAGAAAGGCCAGCAGGACAGGCCCGGTAGCTCCCGTTTCCATAGCATCTGTGCCCCAGAGGCTGCCCCATCTGCCTCTCCTCCCACGTGTTACCGCACGGCTTCCTGCTTCTCATTTGCTCACTTAGCCAGTGTTGTACGTCTAGTCCTCCCCCCTCTCATCTTAGTGCCTCATTGGCCTGTGCCTGGATCCTTCATTCCTGTTGCAATTGCTGACATTTGGTACAACCACTTAGAAGACTGCTGGGATTTAAAGCAACCACTAAATAAAACAACAATAGAGTAAGTGAAATATTGCAGCAACTTCTAGTTTTCACAATACTTTGCATGATGGTTTTTCTATTCCTTTTCTCCATACTGAGAAAGAGATGCGTCCTGGAATTGGCTTAGAAGAGGACAATTCCTTACCCCCTTATGTGAATGAGTGAATCCTTTGAATTATTTAGTGGTACTTGGGCATAGTTTAACTTTCCGTTTTTTCTTTCTTTCTTTATTTAAAAAAAATTTTGTTTTATTGCTTAAAATATTACAAAAAGTAGTACATATGTCTCCTTTTTCCCCCCCTTGACCTTCTCCCGGCCTCCCCTTCTCCCCAGTGTCTTGTGTCCATTGGTTATGCTTATATGCATGCATACAAGTCCTATAGTTGATCTCTTACCCCTCCCCCGCAACCCTCCCCTGCCTTCCTGCTGTAGTTTGACAGTCTGTTCGATGCTGCTCTGCCTCGGTATCTATTTTTGTTCATCAGTTTATAATGGTCTTTATTATCCATGAATGACTGAGATCATGTGGTATTTTTCCTTCATTGACTGGCTTATTTCACTTAGCATAATGCTCTCCAGTTCTATCCATGCTGTTGCAAATGGTAAGAATTCCTTCTTTTTTACAGCAGCATAGTATTCCATCGTGTAGATGTACCACAGTTTTCTAATCCATTCTTCTGGTGATGGGCACTTAGGCTGTTTCCAAATCTTAGCTATGGTGAATTGTGCTGCTATGAACATAAGGATGCATATATCCTTTCTGATTGGTGTTTCTGGTTTCTTGGGATATATTCCTAGCAGTGGGATCAATGGGAGTTCCATTTTTAATTTTTTGAGGAAACTTCATACTAACTTTCCATTTTTATAGAAGAATAAACTATGGGTCAAACGATTAAATGTGTCACTGATAACATTGATGTTCACTAGAGTAGAATACACTACTGAAATATTGAGACTAATATGTGCATAAGGAAGGAAGAAATCTGAAGGAAGAAATAAAAGATACGCTTACATAATGGCTGTCCTCTATAGTAAACACAAAGCGTAGGCGATATTTCAAAGTCTCGTCAAGGAGATTTTTGAAGTGGAATTGTGCGAACAGATGTTCACATTGAAAAAACCAATTGCTGATAAAAATAGGACTGAAAGGAAACAAATCATTATTATCTCTGGTGACTTAGGGAAGCTTGTTGTCAACCACTTTTATGAAGTTTTTTTTCCCTATTATTGAATTGATTGGGGTGACATTGGTTAATGAAGTTACATAGGTTTCAAGTGTATAATTCTCTATATCTTGCACTGTGTGCCCACCACCCAAAGCCAAGTCTTCTTCATATATTTGACCCCCTTTGCCCTTTGCTACCCCTGAGCCCCCCTTCCCTCTGGTAGCTACCATATTGTTGTCTGTCTATGAGTTTTGTTTATTTGTTTTTCTTATTTGTTCCCTTGTTGCTTTCAGTTTTATATGCCACTTATGAGTAAAATCATATGGTTCTTATTTTTTTCTGTCTTACTTATTTCACTTAGCATGATAGTCTCAAGGTGCATCCATGTTGTCACAAATGGCAGTATTTAATGATTTCCGATGGCTGAGTAGCATCCCGTTGTAAATATATGCCACATATTCTTTTTTTAAATCCTCACCCAAGGATAATTTTCCATTGATTTTTTTAGAGCGAATGGAAGGAAGGGGAGAGACACAGAGCAAGAAACAGCAATGTGAGAGATACACATCTATTGAGTGCCTCCTGTACACGCCCTGACTGGGCCAGGGATTGAGCCTGTGGCTGAGGTACATGCCCTTGACCAGAATCGAACCTGTGACCCTTCAGTTCTTGGGCTGATGTTCTATCCACTGAGCCAAACCAGCCAGGGTTATTCTGTATCCAATTCTCTATCGGATGAGTTTTGAGGAATGCAGTGCCACCTGCACCGGACGGAATGTGGGCATGAGAGGCTGGCTGGCAGTTTTCCTCCACAGAAATGAACCTCTACGGTAAGCAGGGGGATGCAAAACTCCTCTTCTCCCTTACTTTACAGGTCAAGATTCACAGAGCCCCGCGCACAGCTCTCGCTGCAGATGGATGAAGCAACTCCACTGGCAGCAGCTACCTGGGAGAATCCAGGGCTTTCTGCAGACCGCCCTGCAGACAGGGGCAGGAGACGCCAGCATGGCAGATGGAATCACTGGAGAGAATCCATGCTGGAGTCGCAGCTGGTAGCTGGCATGTATGGGAGATACAAGGGTACCATTGCTTACTCAAACCCAGGGAGGAATAACCACCGAGTTCTTGGGAACCTTCAGGAATCAAATAAAAGTGAAAGCATCAGCAAGAATAAAACACGAAGGACGAGAGACAAATGACGAACACAGAAGTAAATGCAACCAAGAGGGAAGGATTACATTTCCCTATTCTAAGGGGCCTTGATATTATAAGAAAATACAGGAGACTGTGGATTCAGCCTCGGGGAATGGCACGCTTATTACAAACCCAACAAAGCTCAGGAGTTATAATAAAATTAACATTTTGATAGGAAAAAGATACCACTAACAAATAAAACACTGTGACAGCAATTGTTGCAGTTTATTTTAGATGAAGTTATTATTCAGAATGTGTTAGAAACTTCTGTGGATCAGAAAGACAAAACAAAATAAGCTGATGTCATTGGTAAGTAAATAAACGGCAATGCATAGAATTAGAAGTATGTGATAATATTTACATGAATAGTTGTTCAGTTTTATTAGTACTATGTCTTCTAGGTTTCTCTTATGTAAACATAATAGAATGCACAGATATTTGAAAAGATTTAGAATATTATTTTATTGTAATAGCAAAACAATTTGAATAAGCTTTATAAATATCAATAGGAAAATTTTTTATCTTCTATGGAAATCATTAATAATGATTTACTTGTATAACCTTACGCAACACATATACAAAGAACTTTAGGGGAAATAATAGATATGGAATTCTTTAACACTACTATCATTCTTGACCAACTAATTAGGCAATAGTAAACAAGCAAGGTTGAATAATGAATGTAACTAATTAATAAGTAGGAGGGTGGAGTGGGGAGGGAAAATGAGGGAAAGCATGGAGAAAGGAGGAAAGAGAAAAGTGGAATTGTTGAGAGTGTGGGTTGCGCAATCAAACTGCATGGACACAAATGCCACCTTGTCACTTACTAGCTGTGTAACCTTGGGCAGGTCACTGACCATATTCTTTTCTTAGTCTTTTGGTCTTTTAAATGGAAATGATAAAAAATAGCCATCTCATGAATTGTAATGTTCTTTACCTGAATAATAGTAAGTCTACAATATTCTATCTATCTATCATCTATCTATCTATCTATCTATCTATCTATCTATCTATCTATCATCTATCTATCTATCTATCTATCTATCTATCTATCTATCTATCTACCTTTATCTATCTATCTATCTATCTATCTATCTATCTATCTATCTGCCTACCTATGCCATAGCATGCCCAATCTTTTTTTCTTAACTTGCTGTATTTTCACTTATGTCTATTTTTGTCTTACAAATTTGTGTTCTATTTTTCTATTTTAATGGACATTATGTCTTTCTTTATCTCATCCAAAATAGACTTATTCTAAAGTCATAGCGTTCCCTAAAATTAATTTCATTTGAAATGCATTTATGTTTCAGTGATTCATGCTGCCGGTTGCTTTTCCTAGCATTAGATTGCATCAAAGCTCTGTGTGTTTCTGTTTTTCTGTGTTGGGGCTCACAGACCTATTCGGAGTGTCTGTTTCTGAATGTCTTTAATTTCTCCTGTCTCCTTTGGTTCATCTGTTTCACCCCACGTTTATCTCTTCCAAACTGTCTTTTCACAGCCTCTGGTTTCAGTGCAACTGTGTCATCAGAAGGTAGATGAGGGGTTTTGCCCCATGCAGGTGCAGTCACAGAACCATTTTTAGGTAGAGGATTCTTAGCAATTGAGGAAATAAGAGAAGAAAACAGCACTTAATCAAAAGAAGAAGAAAGCACTAAGATGCCACAATTTCAAAACTTTACTAATGGGCATTTGGTACATTTAAATATACACACACACACACACACACTAGAGGCCTGGTGCACGAGTTTGTGAACCACTAGGGTCCCTCAGCCTGGCCTGTGGGATTGGGGCAAAACCGGCTCTCCGACATCCACCGAGGGGACCCAGATTGCGAGAGTGAGCAGGCCAGGCCAAGGCATCCCACCAGTGCACAATCAGGGCAGGGGGAAGGCTCCAGAGTGTGTCTGGCCTGACTCACTCAGTCCCGATAGGCCGGACTCCAGTAGCAAACTAACCTACCAGTTGGAGCGTTTGCCCCCTGGTGGTCAGTGCATGTCATAGCGACTGGTTGACCAGTCAACTGTCTCTCCCCTGGTGGTCAGTGCACATCATAGTGAGTGGTTGAGTGGACTTAGCATATTATGCTTTGATTGGTTGAACGAATGACCAGACGACCGGACACTTAGCATATTAGGCTTTTATAATATATAATATATTTTGGGGTCCAACCCCAGCAGGTCCAGGGGTCCCCAAAGGTGTGGATGGAGTCGGCGAAGAAGGAATGACATGGAGACAGCATTCAGTTGATCAGCATAGCGAGGTTCCTCTTGTCAGGGTCTAGCCAGGATCTTCAGCCAGGTTCTGTTGCTAAGTTCTCCAGCCAGGTTCTGTTGCCAGCTTCTCTCTAGGTTCTCCTGCCATGTTCTGTCTAGGTTCTCCAGTCAAGTTCTGTAGCCATGTTCTCTTGCTAGGTTCTGTCTCTAGGTTCTGTTTAGGATCTCCAGCCAAGTCCTGTCTCTAGGTTCTGTGTCTAGGTTCTCCAGCCAAAGTTCTGGTTAGGATCTGGTGAGGATCTGGTGAGGATCTGGTGAGGATCTGGTGAGGATCTGATGAGGATCTGATGTTTATTGTCTTGATACATCTATTTATACCAGCCGATTTTAATCCTGTCAATTTCTATTGCAAAGGTTAGGGCGTTTCTTATCTCCATTCCAGGGAGTAAAGATTATGTAGCTTAAGCGTGATTGTTTGTAGTTAAAGTGATTAACTACCCACCTGGCACTTAGTTAAGGGGTTTTATCTCCTCCCTAACTTCAGGGGAAAATCCCTACCTGGGGAAACAACCTTTCTCGGAAAGGTGACCTTGGTTAAAACACATAGCGCTAAGGGGAGCAAACATATTAAGAACAGTATGCTATATATGCCAGGTCCCTTGAAACAGCAAGGATGGACTGGCTCCCAGCAGATATATTGGTGACAGGTAGGAGGGGAAGGTAATGAGGAAATTATCACTCAAAATGAATGGCTTAGGTGAAATAATAATTGCTAAGTATGAGAAATAAATTATGTGATAATGTACTGTAACAATCTGTGATGGTGGGACTCAATTTCTTCAAGAAAAGCATTCATGAAAAAATTACTTGATCTATTTTGAATCTTAGAGATAATAACATCAAAGACCGAATACAAGGAAAAATGTTGCAGGCATTCATGCCACTGTGCAGGGCTACTCACAGGATTTTTAAATCGTTGCATTAGGTTCTAGCATGATAAACACGAGCCTATTGTAAATGGTGGGGAAATGTAGAAGGTAAACAGCTTTGGAAGGCTAAATTCAAGGATGTGCACCTTAAAAAATACCAGAAACCTACCCTTAATTTTGGGTAATAGGATTCCGAACAACACTACGAAAAAGTGAAACTTCGATGTGGTTTGTACTCTAGTATTCCCAGAACCCCCCACCAAGAGTCCCTTTTATGACTACCTCTAAAGGTTGAACATACGTGTGTGCGTTTATTGAAGTGTATAAAATTAAAATCGCACTTTTCTCTGTGTAAATGGGCTCTGTTAGGCCATAAATCAAAAGGATAGCCTCGAACTCATTTCCCTTCCTTGTGTGGCCTAATGGGAAAACAGGAAGTTAAGAGCCACGGATGCATTATCTTCCTGCAATGCCAGATGGATGCTCATTTGCAGAACGACGCTGTGCTCCGAACAGACATAAGAACATTCCAGTAAATGCAAACAAGATTGGTGTTCATTTTCAGTTTTCTCCACATCGAATTAGAAGTGCATTTATCTGATGGCCAAACGATGGGCGTCTGGATATAATGAGAGAGAACCTGAGAACACTTGATTGAGTCGTCTTGGCAAAATTTTATGGCAGAATACGGAGACAATGTCATTAGCTGCATAGAAGAGTGAGGTCATCGTTTCCTGGTTTGGAAGGCCCGTGTGGGGCTGACCTGTATAACGGTCATGCCAGGAAAATAACGCCTAAGAATCAATTAAGGCTGGAGACACAAATCAAGAGGAGGAAGCTCTCCTTTTAGTTTCATAAACATTGATCATGACCTTCAAACACAGCGAGCTGGGGATTCAGCTTGTGTTTTCCTTCCTTCTCTGCTAAGCACAGAGAGATTAAACATAAAATGTCTAGAACGCCCAGTTCTCGGTCTGGCGTGTATGGAGTTTGGAAATCAACGCCCTGTCACCAGAAGTGAAAAGCAAACAAGAGGAAAAGTCAGCACTTCTGAGAGCGCTGAGAGGAGTGAGGCCCCAGGGCAAGGGCTGCTCCTGGAGTTGCAGGGACAGACAGTGCAGGATCCGCAGGTGGCAACTTCGCAGGCACCGCGCCAGGTAGGCAAACCCAACCTCTTACCAGCACTGCTCATGCCCAGGAGAGTGTGGCCATGCAAACCAATGGAACTGGATGCGATTTCTTGTCATTTAGCTGGAAAAAATGGTCGATTTTAAGTGTGCGAAGTTGTGGATGATGTGGGGGAAAGGGTTACTCTGACACACTGTTGGTGAGACTGTAGAATGATGCAGACTGTCTAGGAGCAGTTGGGAAGTCTCTGCCAAAATACTTAATTTACAATTTAAAATTTAGGATTTAGTCCTGCAAATATCATAACTTATGAACAAAATAAAAGGTGCACGGGAGTATTTGTTGCAATATTATTTGAAAAAAACAAAACACACACACACACACACACAAACACACACAACCACACACAAAAACAACTAGAAACAAATTAAACACCAATCTGTGGTTGCACAGTTAAATACATTACAGAACATTCATACCCTAGAATAATATGTAACTTCAAAGAAAAATGATGCTATTTTGGTAACATGAAATGACCACCAAGCAAATGTTCAGTATGAAAAAGCAAGTTTTGGCATAACTTATTGAACAAATTTGATTAAAAAAGATGTAACTAGACCACTAATGACACCTAAAAGAATGAAGGTTTGGAAACCTATAAACAGTGGTAGCCTCTTAGGTGTGGGTTCAGGGTGTGAGTGGAGAAGCAGTATGAATCATTACCTCATTTTACTCAAAGGTTTATCGAATCACTTGAATTTTTAATGAATAATGTTCTTTTTTAATTTTAAAAGAAGAAAAAAGATAAAAAGTATAATTATATTCTCAAATTATAACATATCCATTAAACCAATTCCACATGGATAAGAGATAGAAGAAAGAAGCAAAACCTAAAAGCATGAAGAGTTTCTCAAAATTACTATAAGGCTGAAACACTAGGGAAAAAAATCAGTATATTTTGTGTAATATGTTCATTAGCATCAGGTGTGCATGCATATTTTAACATCTCTATATATAAAACCCTAATATGCAAATAGACCGAACGGAGGAACAACCGAACAACTGAACAACCAGTCCCTGTGACGTACGCTAACCACCAGGAGGCACGTGTGGAAGATGGCAGGTGTCAGCCGCAGCAGGATGGTGGAGCAGGTGAGTGGGGGTGCCAGACCAAGGCGGGGCACCAGTCACTGTCATAGGGGTGAGCCTCTGGTGGTTACTGAAAGTTCTTTGCTCCTGCTGCTGGTCTTGGCCCCACTCGCACTTGCTACTGTCACCTGGTGCCAGCCCTGATTTCTCTGCGTTGTCAGCAGGTGTGAGTGGTGGCTACCAGCCCTGATTGCCCCTGAGGGCTTCTCCACCTCCCTCTGCTCCTGAGGGGCGATCGGGGCAGCAGCCGCCGCTCACACCCGCTGATGGTGCCAGTCCCAATTGCTCCATGCTGTCAGTGCATGGGAGTGGCAGCGGCAGGAGCGGGGCTGCTGGCAGACAGGGGACCAGGGGCTGCAGCAGGAGGGGCTGGGTAGGGCCTGGAGAGCAGCCCCTGTGCCCACCTTAGTCTCATGGCCCACAGTTCCTTTCAAGGTGCACGAATTTGTGCACTAGGCCCCTAGTATGTATATAAAAGTAGACACATGAAAACTGTATCAATGGTGGCTATTTCTTGAATGCCAACAATTGCTATTTACGTATTTTTGTAAATGTTCTGTCGTTCCCCCCCCCAAGTGAGCAGTAACTGTATCATCTTTATTTTACACTAGTGGCCTGATGCACGGATTCTTACACATTGAAAGGAAATTAATTAGAAGAAATATTTTAATATTGCTATTCACCATTTCTCTATAAAAAAGTGTCAGAGATGAAAGAAAATTAGTAAAATGTGTATGAAAATAATATACAAATTGATTAATAAATAATAACATCATGATATAACAACAACAAAGACATGATATAAAAGAACAAAAACATGATATAAAAACAACACAGCTTCAGAATGTCAATAAAAACAACCAAATTCATGATTGACAATGACAGATCAAACACATGCATGCAATTGGTGTCAGCGAGAGCTTTATATGTACAGCCCATGCACGAGTCAACGTTTATTTTTAAATTGCCAGTGTGCATCATATGTACCGGCCGGCCAGTCAGTTGGATGGTCAGATGGACATATGTTTTGTTGCTTAGCCTTTTATATACATAGATGAGTGCTGTGTAAGGTCCAGGCACCCAGTCCTGGGCATCAGGGTGTGTCCTGCTCTGTCGGACCAGGAACCCATTGGGTGCAGTGGGACAGGAGGAGCCGCCGGGCCTGGAGTCTGGGCTCGCCTTTTCTTTGCCATAACTTTGGATCCAACAGTGAGACCTGGCGCTGGGAGACTGGATATTGCTTATTGGTAGACTTTGGTTTAGCTGCTTGAGAAGGTGAGCCGGGGAGGGAACTGCAGCTTTGCTATGAACTTCGCACAACTGTTACATGAGCTTTGAGATTCCAAACACTTCCTTGAATCCCTTTTCTCTTCTGCCTTGGATCTGCCTCTGTCCCATGGACTGAGCCCCAGGGAGGGTAGGTCAGCATGAAGCCACGTGGATCACAGGCATTTTGTCCTGTGAGTCTGTGCTGGGAACCTTCCCAAGTGGAGGCAAGCTGGCCCAGGTTCCTTGTATCTGAGTTTCTCTCCACCATACGTCCCATCGCTCATTGGGAAGAAAGCTAACCTGACTCTTCCAGGACACAGACACTGGGGCAAGTACTTCAGAGTCAGCATTGAGCGTGATAAAGAGGGAAGGCAGGGAAGTTAAATGATAACACGATTCTAATTCTAACTTGAGCTGCAGTGTAGAAGCTTGTATGGCCTGATTGATGGCTTTCCCTGAAAATTCATCTATTGAAGCCCTGGAACCTGGAACCACAGAATGTGACTGTATTTAGAGATAAGATCTTTAAAGGGTAAGAAAGGTAAAGGAGTCTTTCAGGGCAGGCTCTCGTCCAATCTTACGGCTGTTCTGATAAGAAGAGAAGATTAGGATACACAGAGGGACACCAGGGATGTGCCGACAGAGAGTAAAGGCAGAGTGAGGACAGCAAGAAGGCAGCTGCCTGCAAGCCCAGGACAGAGGCCTCGGAAGAAACCAATCCTGCTTGGCGGCCAGCCTCCAGAGCTCGGGGAAACTAAATCTCTGTTGTGTAAGCCACCCACCGAGTGCGCAGCCTTCGTGGCCGCAGCGCGCCACGCTCAGAGTGCTCTCAGATAGGGTAAGGCAGGGCTGCTTTGCACAGGGGCTGGCTTTGTTTTAATATACATTTTATATTTCAGAGAGGAAGGGAGAGAGAGAGAGAAACATCAATGATGAGAATCATTGGTCAGCTGCCTCCCGCATGCCCCCTACTGGGGATGGAGCCCACAAACCCGGGCATGTGCCCTGACCGGGAATCAAACCATGACCTCCTGGTTCATAGGTGGAGGCTCAACCACTGAACCATACTGGTGGGCACAGGGAGTGGCTTTTAAGCCTCAACATGAAGAATAACTAGCAAGGGACTATAAGTGGTCCTGTGAGTGCAGTCCGGGGAGAAGAAGGGAGACATTTAGAACATTTAAAGAGGACATCCATATGATCTCATTGGAATTTCTAGGAGGCAAATCTCACTACAGCATGGAACCCAGCGAGGAGCTTGAGTCAACGAGGAAGACGGAGGATAAATAAATGCACTGGTGTCGAGAGCGAGCAAGGAAGGCGAGCCATCACCCAAAGCGAGAGTGCAGAGTGGTCAGCAAGGTGTGAGGTCAGCAAGGACAGAGGGGTACTCGGATGCTGAGGGGTTGCTAACGCTACCCAGCAGCTTCGGGAGTGAACTCCAAGTTGAAGTGGCTCGAGGGGGAATGGGAGGTCGGGAAATGGGTACACTGCTTTTATTATTTATTCATGTTGTTCAACTTAAATTTATTGGGGTGACCTTGTTAATAAAATTGTCAGGTGTACAATTCTATGATACATCATCTGTACATGGCATGTGTGCCTACCACCCAAAGCCAGAGCTCTTCTGCCACCACATATTTATCACCATATATTTAACTCTTCTTCCTCCCCACCCTCTGCCCTCTGGTAATTGCCATACTGTTGTCTGTGTTTCATAATGTTCTCAAGTCCATCCAAGTGGTCACAAATGGCAGGATTCCATATTTTCTTCTGGCTGAATAGTGTTCCATGGCACACATGCAACACACCTTTAGACAGCTTCTCTGAGATGTTTGGAGCAGAAGCCTGGAGGGGGTTTGGATGGGAACCACTGGTCATGTGGAGAGATGCATTTGTCGAAGCCTCTGCTTGTGTGCTGTGGTCTCACCGTGAGGAGACAGCTCCTGGGAAATGTGGAAAATGCAAATTCCCAGCTACCCACCCTCCAACCCACTGAACTAGAAATTAAGGGGGCAGAGCCCAGAGAAGCACGGCTTTTGGGGTATCACTTTATGTTTGTGAAGACAGATTATAGGTTCAAGAACCCCTCATAATTGATTGAGTTTCTGTCTATTATTGATTTAATTCCTTCAGTTCATTTATTGCTCTCCAGTGAGGGAGGATATGGAGATGCCAGCAATAGCAACGAGTGGATCTGAGGGACCCAGAGTGCCGGCTCAGAACGTCACCACCAGGCGGTGTGAGGTCGCTGCTCCACGTTGTATGTTCAAAGACATTTGAGTTCTCAGTGTTGGTTCTTTTTTTTTTTTTAAGGGGAGAATGATGATTTTTATTTTTATTTTTTTAAAATATATTTTATTGATTTTTTACAGAGAGGAAGGGAGAGGGATAGAGAGTTAGAAACATCGATGAGAGAGAAACATCGATCAGCTGCCTCCTGCACACCCCCTATTGGAGATGTGCCCGCAACCCAGGTACATGCCCTTGACTGGAATCGAACCTGGGACCCTTGAGTCCGCAGGCCGATGCTCTATCCACTGAGCCAAACAGGTTAGGACAGTGTTTGTTCTTCACTATCCATCCCAGTCCTTCCCATGAGTTGACTTATTATAGCATTTATTACGTGTATTCAGATTAAGGAAATTTTGGGGGCTTTCATAACCTCTTTCTCCTTTTTATACACAGAAATTTTCCTGCTAAATAATTGCTCAAAACCTTTTTTCAATTTCTGAACCCTTAAATATTTGTCTATTTTTGATTGACATCCATATACCTACCATCCTTTCCAAACTCCTTATTCACTCATAGTTTTGAAAATGTTGGCATAATTCTGATTTCACTGTTTTCCTACATTATAGCTTTGTTTCTCACTCATTGGTGTTTCCTTCTCTCTGAATTCCACAGTGATGTGTTCTTTTTTAAAGATTAAAAATGTTTTGTTGATTTTAGAGAGGAAAAGAGAGGGAGAAAGATAGAAACATTGATGAGACAGAAACATCAACATGCCTCCTGCACGCCCCCTACTGGGGATTGAGCCCACAATCCAGGCATGTGCCCTGATGCGGAATGGAATTATGACCTCCTGGTTCATGGGTCGATGCTCAACCACTGAGCACACCAGCCAGGCAGGCTATGGTGCTGTGTTCTTTACCTGTACTACACTTCATCATCACCAGAGAGTATAAGTGATAGGGAAGGAGAGAGAGAGAAGCTGCGTGCCCCTGTGTGTTATATACAAGGCTTAGACCTTAATCGGGGTCAATACATTTTAGCTGTTATTATTGTTATCAGAATGACCACAACCATCTCAAGTGCTGACACTAACCTCAGAATTGTGTTCGGTCCTGCACCTTTACTGTCGATGGACTCATTCCCTCTTTCCAACCCCAGTCAGCTTTCTGACTGTGCGAACTTGGTCTTGTTTGGCTTTATAGGTCTCATGTGTGAAAACCTCTTTTGTTACTTTCTTTCTTGGCACGAACTATAAAATAACCATAATCATCTCCTCGTGTATTCAAAATACTCCACCTAGAATGTACTTAAATTCTAGAAAGCTTTATAGCAATTTGAATTACAATGACGCCCTCTTTTCTGCTTGTCATGATCTCTCCTGGGCTTTCTCACTTCCATGGCAACACATACTGTATTTTACTTTGTGCTTAAAAAGTATTTATGCTGAGTGATAAACGAGCTTTTATGAATATTCGACAATGCCTTCCAAGTGATGAAATGTTCTGAGCCTTCTCTTAAGTCCTTCCCACACACAACTTCTAAATTAATCCTTTGAAGTACAGCTCTGACGGTGTCATTCCTCTGCTCAAAAATCATCAATGATCCTTCCACTGTTGGCCAGGGCAGGCCCACACTCCCTGCCCAGGCTTCTGCCTCCTGGGTGATCTCATCTTGACCTGCTTTCACAGCTTTGCCACCCGCCTCCAACCTGCTAGCATGTGTAGGAGAATGTTTTGTCTGCAAACGATGGAATGGCACATTCAAAGTGGCTTGAGCAACAAAGGCATTGTGATATTACAAAAGGGAAATGTGAAATGGAGGGGCAATGGTTGTCTCATTGAAAGTCTCATTGTTATCACAATCCCTGCTCACTGTCTCTGCAATTTAAAAAAATATTTTTATTGACTTTAGAGAGGAAGAGGGAGAGAAAGAGAGAGAGAAACCTCAATGATGACAGAGAATCATGGATCAGCTGCCTCCTGCACGCCCTGCTCAGGGGATGGAGTTTGCAACCCAGGCATGTGCCCTGATTGGGAATCAAACCGTGACCTCCTGGTTCATAGGTCAACGTTCAACCAACAAGCTATGCCAGCTGGGCCTTCTCTGCAATTTATTAGGATTCCCCTAACAACGCCGTGATGGCTGTCTCCATGTGAATGGTCACAGGCACCAAGAGGCAGAATAGAGTAAACCCCTATCTTACGTGTTTTATCACAAATGAGAAAAAGCTTTCTAGAGCCTTCCAGCATGCGGCCCTCAGCATCTGCTGGGCAGAGTTTGTTTCACAACCATGTGGAACCCACATCTAGTGAGGGGAATGAGACCATCATAGTTTTCCAAGGCTGATGAACATAGTTCCCTGCTCAGGGCGACTCTAGCTTCTCATGAAGGGCATGACTGCTCAGAGGAGGATGAGCAAAGTCAGGGGTCAGTGGCTACAGCAAGGAGGAAATGGCCATTGGGTAGACAACCAACTGAGCATCAACTAAGATGTTCATATTAAAATTAAGACTAAGCATCATGCATTTTTGCCACTACAATTAGACTTCATGGTAGGCAGTGACACTCACCCCTGGGAAGGCCTTAAAAATATCTATTTAGTATCTATCATCTATCTATCATCTATCTATCTTCTATCTGTCTATCTGTCTATCTATCTATCTATCTATCTATCTAGCTATCATCTATCTTTCTATGTATCTATCTATCTTTCTATCATCTATCTATCTATCTCTCATCTATCGATTGTACCTATGTCTATAAGTTACAGTCATATGCTGGACCCCAAGATATCTGAGTCCCCTTATCTCACGTGGAGCTTTTTGCCCTCTCTCTTGCCAATATCACAGGCTCCTTCATAGGCTCTCTCTTTGGGGCCACCTTTCCAAGCTTATGTTTGAGCTTATTTATGACTGGTCAGTCCTAGAGATGATCTTCATCTGGGTGCCTTTCAGTGAGAGGAAGCCCTCCTGTAGTCTTGTGAAGGTGCCAGGCTGGGCCATTCCTGTACCGTTGGAGGCGATACAGCCAGGACTCCGCAGTACTTATTACTTAATAACTCCTGGGTACATAGCCCCCTGGGTCGCTCTCCTACGTCATTGTTTAGACAATTCCTCCTCTCCGAACGGCAGCGGTTTCCATTCCCAACTCCCTAAATCCAGGTGTGCATTTGCTTTACATAGTTTGTGAAATAATAGTTTCTTTTAGCAGGTTTTACTGTGATAAAAAGAACATCCAGGAGAGTTGAATCCATGAGGTTTGATGATTTTGGTCACTAATTAAATAAAAAATATAGATCTAAAAATGTATAGAATTTTTAATGGTTTTCTTTAAAATAAATAGTTGCAATACATTCTTAAAGGCAGGCAATTGTCTTTAGATATATTCATTCATATATATATATATATATATATATATGAAAGAAAGAGCGAGCGAGCAAGAGATTACTTTTATTTCTGCATTAACGAGGGAAAATGTACAAGTTTATATAGATTTGACAAAATAACTCAAATTATTTTTAATGGACAATCTCTGGCAGTGTTTTTTTGTTGTAACCTGTAAGACTATGGGTTATACGGCCAACGGAGAGAATCATCCACATTTCCTTCAATGTGAAACTAGCCAAATAAACTCCTTGCATTATTTACAGGAAGCATTCATTATTTATCCACCAGTTTAATTGATTTGCACTATACACAGGAATAAAACATAAAGGTTTTTCGCAGTAGGCTCAGGGCATGAAGAATTTAATCTCCTGAGTGTTGTAATAAATGATTCCCCCCCATCACTTTTCACCTCCAGTCTTGAGAGCGACTTGTATATTAACATTGTCAATGTTTATATCATTTGAAATGCTGTACAAAGCACACATTGTCAAGGCTGTTATCTTAGGATATCTTTGAATTATTGAAAACTGACATATCTGTTCACTAATCTGAGTAAGACTGCATACAACAGCTAGTTGGTCTGCTTTACTGGTGTCCTTCAGTCTCCAAGGTCATTAGTGGTATTTGTTGTTTTACTTTTATTCTTTGGTTGTGCCTAGTCAGTGGTATGTTTCCTACAAACACCTTTAACCTTGAGAAGATAAGATAAGTACCATACATAACATTTTGGATGTTCTTCTTCAAATTGATGATATTTCTAGGTAAGAAACAAACAAAATGCATGCATTTTATGTCAGTAAAGCAAGCCTGTTCAAATTTGTGTCAAATATTGTATGTTTTGCAAATTTTGTTTTATTGGATACTCAAAAATTAATACCAAGTAATATGATATTTTTTTTGCAAGCCTAATTTTAGTAACAATCTGAAGAAAGGTAAAATATGCTTTCATCTTCCTGCCAAAGCTCATCTTCCTAATTAATATATCATTCACAAATACAAATGATTCCAGTGGTCATTTCTCACGATTTACATAACATTTACCTATTTGAATTGGTCCAGCAAATTTATGGTCTGTGATGACTTTAATGCAGGGGAGCATTCGAAGATGAATCTATTCACAAGCTCCTTGACATCCTAGGAAGGACCTTGCCTTAGTTGTACTACAGAAGCGCCCCTTTAATCTCCAACTAATAGATCTCCACTAATCGCCTCCCCCAGCTCATACACTACAATCCAGGGAGTCTTTCTGGGCAAGAAACCCAATTTACTCCTCTGTGAATGTGTATAATGTTGGGGATTCTCCTTTGTTGAGAGTAGAATGGTTAGCTGACAGGGTGTGCTGACACCATGCAGACACACACACATACACAATAAAAGAAAAAAAACCCACGGTGTCTAACAAATGGCCTAACTTGGTAGGAAAGGAGATAACACCTCGGATAAGCACTGCAGGCAGAGTCCTCTCCTGGCTCTGTACCTGGCTGGAGGACACTTGGTCTGAGTTAGTTTTCAGACTGTGACTCGGACAGGTCCGGCGTTGGCAGAGCGCGCTCTGAAGAAGAAGGCGGTGGTGTGGAGTCTCAGAGTCCCACTTCCTGTGGGGACGCGTGATCGCCAGTCTGCTCAGGCAGAAGTCCTGTGAGCATTACTGTCCACCAGAGTCTGTTTCAAGGTGACCTTGGTGGCCATCCTCTCCTCCTCTTTTTCTTCAGGGATGGCCTTCATGACAGTCAGTGTATGTATCTCCTGGAGATGCCACGAGCCTTCTCTTCTCTTCCATCTCTCTGCAGCATTTCACAGAGGATTTTATTCTCAACTAGGATCCCACAAATGCGTGTACTCTGTGGCATTTGGGGTGAGATGCATATAGGTCTAAGTCATATTTAAGACCCACACTGAGACTCCCAATATCAATGGACAAATTGCAACTAGTAAGATACCAAGAATACACAGATCCCAGCAAGACCTGTGGCTGGAAATTCCAGTTACAATGACCTCTCAGTAGCCAGGTAAGGTCCAGGGCTTGTTTCAGTTCTTCCTGTGGGATTTGGACCGTGACGGCGTTGGCTCTGCTGGGAGGGCATAGAGAAGACAGGCGCTGGGTAGATGCTTTTCTAATGGACTCTTATGCCCAGGGCCAAGCTGGAGATATCTCGTAGCCTTATTTCCACGAGTAGCTGGGATGCAAATGAAGAAATGTCAGTTCCCTTCTCATGACCCCAAGTCATTTGTGGGAGAAGAAGAGCGGGGAAGTGGTCCCAGAGGGGATTATTAATGAAGAAGTGGCAGCCCTTTCCTGCTCAAGCCAATGACCAGAGCAGCACAGGAAAGGCAATTGCTCCCTGCGGCAGTTTCCTCTGGTTCTAACTGCCTCCTTCTTGACCTCTGATCCGGCACACAGGGTCATATGACACATCAACTTCCCCTTCTCCCTTCATCTGTGTGCACGTGACCAGGGGTTCAAATAGCTTCAGAGAACACCCGTCTTGATGTATATCAAAGAATATGCCTGAAAACAACGCTACACGAAGAAGCAATACACCTGGTTGAGAATGAAATTGAAATTAAATAGTGAATTTAAAATGAGGAAGGAAATGTACTTCTAAAATCATGGCACATAAACATACCTCTACTACCCTTGTTAGTGGTGGATAAATTATATGCCACACGCACTGCAGACAAATGATTAGTATCCATTTTAAATCTTCAAATTTTTGCCCCCCCCCAATGAAACAGCATGTAAAATATTTGTGCTCAGTAGCAATGAAAGAAATTTTAATTGAAAAATGAAAGATAAGCTCTATCTCCTGACGACTCACTGGTCCCCTGTTTTGAAAGAATGGGGGAGTGGATAAAATGCAGACACATTTTGTATAGCTCTTTAGGAATGTCTATGAAAAAACCTTAAATTTTGCATAGACTTTAATGAAACAATTTCCCCAGAATTTTCCATGATTTTTAAAGCATTATTTATAACAGCAAAAGATGCTAACAACTTTATATATATACATATATAAATAAGAGGGCATATATATATATGTGAAGAGAGAGAGAGAGAGAGAGAGAGAGAGAGAGAATATTATTTTAAGTGTTTATCATCTCCTTTTTCTGTATTTCCATGAATTTTCACTGTTAGTGCATGGTTCTTCTGCTTCTCTAGGGATAGAGATGGCACCCAAACAAATGCAATCGCAGGCCTTACTGTCACTTGGAGTCCTATATATTTGGCCCATCTGGGACCCAGAACATCATGCAAAGAAGTCATGAAAACACACTTCATAGAGTAATAGTTACTGAATAGAGAAAATGTTCATTGTATGTTGCTAATTTAAAAAATAGACACCAATCAGGTTTATGTAATAGTATTATTTTTTAAAATCACCTGCAGGTATATAGGGGATGTGCTGTATGACTCCATGCAAATGTGCTGTGATGAGATTAAAATTAATCTAAAGAGACTAATATATAGAGATTATATTTTGGTGTTTTTTTTATTAATGCAGTGAACATACAGAGTTATATACTGTAAACACAAAACAAAATTCTGATCCCTTTTGCTTTTATTAAACTCTTTTTAAACATTGCATTTGTAGGTTGACACACCCTCCCTTCCATACCCGTTCCCTCCCGCAGGTATTGCTCACATAGCGAGCAGGGCAGCACTGTAAGTCACACTATGACTTTACCCCTCACTTTCCCTGCTGCAGGGGCAGCATATTCCCACGGGCAGTGACAGATCTGGGAAGGGACCTGTTATTTTTTTCCATAAAGAGGATCAGGACAATGATCAAAGGAAATGACATTTCAGTTGTTTGTTAAAGAGAAGCATCTGTCTGTCAGGCGAAAACACACAAAAGCACATCCTTAGCATCGTTAATGATCACAGAGTAATACTAATAGTAACATTTTCAGAGAAATGACTATGTGCCAGGCCCGTGATAACTACTTAACCTTGGGTCTCACATTAAATCTTCCACCAACTCAGATTCATGGATCTTTTCCTGGTCCCCTCTCTCTTTCCCTTTGCCCCCCGTCCTGCTGCTGGACAGAGTGGCTCTGCAAACTTGATGAATTGTACCTGAAGGTTAAGTGAGACGGGAACCAGTGGGAGACTTTGGGATGTGATAGTTAGTGACTTCTCTTTTCCGAGTTTGAGGGACATGGGATGGTGATGAAGAACTCACGGAGAAGAGGGAGGGGAGGTTGAGAAGCTCTTGCCTGCAAGCCTAATGCTATCATTTTCATATTCACATTTAAGACCCATTGATTAACTGCCATGTAAACCAAAACACATTTATGGAGTGTCTAGTAGGTCCAGGGAGTACAAAGAAAATTAACCATGATCCCTGCTCTCGGAGATCAGCTGCTGGGGAGACTAGTTGTTCTGTGTTTTGTTAACTATCTTCTCAGGAGTCTAGTCAGCTGAATGATGGTTGAGTGAACACAGACATGGGGGGTCATAAAAGAGGGTGTTGAGCTCCAGAGTCAAGATCGAGTAGATCCCCTGATGCTATGAAACAAGCAGAAACAACTGTCATATATCTGGCCAAATGAAACAAAACAATTATTTTAAATCTAGAGGCCTGGTGCATGAAATTTTTGCACAGGTCAGGTCCCTAGGCCTGGCCTCTGATCAGGGCTGATCAGGTTCCCGCCTTCCTGCCTTCTCCTTCCCTCCTCTCTCAGCACCCTGCTGCCGCTGTTGCTTCACTTGGTAGCCTGCCGTGTTCCGCATTGCCCCCTGGTGGTCACATGTCATAGTGAGCGATTGAACTCCCAGTCGAACTCCTGAGGGGATACTTTGCATATTAGTCTATATCTATATCTATCTATCTATCTATCTATCTATCTATCTATCTATCTATTTGTGTGTCTCTACAGGTTATATATATAATTTAAAAATTCAATTACAGTTGGCATTTAATATTATTTTATAGTAGTTTCAGGTGTACAGCACAGGGGTCAGGCAGTCATATCATTTAGGAAGTGATCTCCCCGATAATTCTAGTGCCCGCCTGGCACCACACATAGTCATTACAGCCATGATGTTAGCATTGCGGGTCTCTATGCCTGTATTCCAAAGGCTCACCCTTGGGTCCCTGTGCTCAGGTGGAGCGCGGACAGGCGCAGGAAGGAGTCGGGAGTAAAGGTGAGCAGTGCTGATTGTTTATTTTGTCCAAATGGGGTGAGAGGGGGGAACTGAAAGAGGTAACAACGCAAAACAGAAAATGCTCCTTTTACCTGTCAGCGGGAGTCAGGCTGGCTGAGAGGGTCAGTTCCATGATGCAGATATTCAAGAGAGAAAAATTCCTGACATGTCATCGTAAGAATTGAAAGTATTTTATTAAATATCAATATTTCATTAAAGAAAAGAAATGGTCATGTCAAACACTATATACAAAAGAAAAAAACAGCTCACCGTAAATGAAAATTTGTTCAAATGCCTACAGATCAGAAACATTTTAAAATATGTTAATTAAAATTACAGGCTTCGTTCCCATTTTATAATCGACTACAGTGGAATGTTGCTCACATGTAATGAAGGACGTCGTATTGAATGGAAGTATTGAAAAAGAAAATCAAGCTTAATCACCAGTCGTGGTTGGAGTTGAGTCACAGAGTTTCGGGTTCCTGTATTTAGTGCTTTGCCCTTCCCTTAACTGGTCCCATCAATTCTGTCCTCCTTGTCATTATTCTCCGAGTTCCCACCAGTCCCCTTCATCATTCTTACATCTGAGTCATCCGCACTGAGCAGAGCTCTCCGTGTGCCGGCCAGGAGAGCAGCCTAGCATCCGAAATGGAGCGCAATGTTCCTGTTCTGTGCTGGACTGGCCGTATCGCAGCTCAGAGGTGTTATTAACTTTCCTCGGCTGACATCATCACACTAAATACTTTATGGTTTTTGCCTCTAAAAACATAACGTTTTCTTAAATTGGAAATAGATTTTAATATGTATGCAAAAGTGTTATTGCTATTGCCCCCAAATGCATAGAGTGGGTGTGACAGACGTGTGAGCAAACACGCTTTTTTCTTTCTCTTGGACCTGCCTCCAAAGCATGGCGACGTAGCCAGGGTCTGCGTGGCCCCAACTCTCTTGCGTGTGTGGGGTCATCCTTGCCCCGTAAATGGGATTGATGCGTTTCCCTTCTGCATTGAGAAACCTAATACAAGAGGGCACCGGCTCCACGTTCTGTCCTTACCCCACGGCAAGGTCAGGGAGGAGGAGAGCCGGGCGCGCCCTGCACCGTGTGGGGAGGGGCAGGTGCTCAGATAGGGCCTGGCATGGCTTTCTCTCCTCAGTGCAGACGTCTTGGGGCTTATTCGCAGTGGCAGCTATGTTCCCCGAATGAGAGAGCAGAGCCCGTGGAGGTAATGCTCCGCGGCATCAGCCCACCGTCTGTCTGAGATGCAGATGACTCCCCTGTCAGCCAGGCTTCTCGGGGAACCAGAACCAGCAGGGTGATATGCCTTCTATTACGGATAGGTAGACAGATGTATTTTAAGGAACTGCATTGGCTCCTGGGATTGTGGTGGCTGGCAAGTCTGGAATCTGTAAGGCCATCTGGAAACTCGGGCAGAATCTCTAGGTTACAGTCTCGAGGCAGAATCCCTTCTCGGGAAAATCTGTTCTTGGCATTAAGGCTTCAGCTGATTATACGGGGCCAGCCCACACTGAGGATCATTGCCGGTGTTTCCAATCCACTGGTTTGCAAACACCCATCACATTTACAAAACACCTGCACAGCAGCCTGGACCCCATACACCTTCACAGGTAGCTGGAACCCACCCTGAGCTGCATGTGACCGGCTGGGAATGCGCCTGGGGCCGGGGCCCTGCTGGGAGTCTGGCAGCAGCGCAGGCTGCAGGGCAAGGGCTGGAGCCAGCACAGTGGCCGCAGAGAGTGGGTCTGGCGAGATGTGGGCAGGAAGACAGAGATACAGAGCAGACTGGGGCGATTTGACGACACTTGGTGCCTGATGGAGTGTGGGAAGAATGGAAATGGCAAATTAAAGACGATCCCCAAGTTCCTGCGTTAAAAATTAGTCAGATAAGAATGCCGCGCTCTCTGTGAGAATGCAAACGCAAATACATTATGGATTCAGCATGGTTTCAAGGAACCTGATAGGAATCTTTGGAATTGAAGAAATACATGTTAATTCTCAAACAAGTGGGAATAAGAACTAAGAATGTTTTTTAAACTAAGAAGCAATTATGAGTTAGAGTTCCTCTAGGAAGTACTTTTCATTTTGGTTTGTAAGAGAGAGCATACGTGGGGCTACACTGTTGTCTCAGAAGGAGGGGTGAAGAGAGGAACCACAAAATGCACCTGGGTAACTGGATTCTTCCAGACAATCCTGGGCGTGCCTAGCGAGTGTGTTGCTCAGATCCTTCCCTGTGAAGCGGAGACTTGTCATGACTTGCTTTTAACTACAGGAAACCTGTGGGCTGTGCCACTCAAGTCGGTGGAACGTCAAATTATGCCACCTTGAACCAGTGCTTACAGCTGACGAGGCAATCCAGCTCGTGTCTTGATTGGGACATATTTTAAGTCATCTACATTTAACATAAATATTTAATCAGAGTTGCCAAGGGTGCTTTGAAGGCTCGAGCAACAGTCATTTCTCAGCTCAGGTGTCTCGACTAATCAAACCTCAGGGAAAAGTGCAACATTCATAATGATACCATCATCTTATTGAATCATTCCAGTTAAATCTGATTTCAGCTCAGAAATCACAACATTTGCTTTTCTCGGATAGAAATGCAGCCCAGGGCTATAATTTTTATGGTGATGGGAGGGTCTATGCCTTGTGGCGTCTGAGGCCCCGTATGAAAAGCTAAACCGGGTGACTCTCATTCAGCCCCAGTTCTGTGAGCTGGTCTTTAAACGGGAGAAATCGGAGAGGAAATGTTTCTTACCCCGATTCCCTCCCTCTCTCTGTTTTCATAAATTCCTGCTCTGTTGAAAGAGGTAAATCCTTTGCTAAAGTTGTTGAACTGCACCAACACTATCTCCAAATATTATTTCTGAAACATCAAGAAAGTGATGATGTTGGGGGTTTTCCCACCCTTTGCTGACTGCTGGAGTTGGAGATTAGCGAGATGATACACATGGAGGTTATTGATGGAATCATTCTTAGAAAAAAGAGGCTATAAAACTGGGCAGCCCTCCATTACAGAGCCACTGAAAACAGCATTTTTTGGGTGTGTGTGTATGTGTTCCATCAACTCTTCCAAAATGTTATAAAGAACATACTTGATTGCATTGAGACATACATTTTTGGAAATTGTCTAACACAGAAATGCTATATTGGGACATTATAGAGTTATACCAGCCATAGCTATTAATAGATGGTTATGAATGAGTTGCTCTCACGGATTCTGTGTTTAACTTATTGAGGAACCTCCAAACTATTGGGGGTTCCACTTTTAGCATGTGAATGTTTCTTTGGAGAATCCTTAATGTCATGTATGTGAGAAACTTCCTACTTCAATAGAAATGTGATATGGGCATCCCAGGGCCCTCTGTAATCATCATCATCATTATTGTTATTAGTTTGAATTATGCTTATGGGTTACAAAGTACATTGTGGTTTTTTCAGATGCGCTGAGAATCATTATGTATTTGAGCTTCATGACAATGCAGGATGGGAAGCACAGCTAATAATGTGTTTATTTTATAAATGAGCCAAGGAAGGCCCGGGCAGCTTAGACATTTAGCTTTATTTGATGACTAGTAAGTACTATGGTCAGGATCAGAGCCTAGGTCGACTAGTTCAATGCCTTTTAGACTGATCTATGACATGCCCCCCCCCCCTTTTTTTTTACTTTGACCCAACGTTTCCACTCAAAAGAATTGAAAACAAGTGCTCAAACAAAAATTTGTACAAGAATGTCCCTAACATCGCTATTCTCAATAGCTGAAAGGTGGATAAGCAAAGAGTGGTAAGTCTACCCAGAATATCGCTCAGCTGTAAAAGGAATGAAGTGTTGATTCATCATGGATGAATCTTGAAGTACTCTGTTAAGTGACAGAAGCCAGACACAAAAGGCCACCTATTAGGGGATTCCATTTACATGAAATGTCAGAATAGGCAAGTGCACACACACAGGAAGAGGGCTAGTGGTTGCCAGTGACTGAG
Organism: Myotis vivesi; assembly: GCA_035771395.1. NCBI lineage: Eukaryota > Metazoa > Chordata > Mammalia > Chiroptera > Vespertilionidae > Myotis > Myotis vivesi. Next base: position 81,042,537 of record JAWPEG010064500.1, read on the forward strand.
GCAGAGGGCACTGGGAAATGATTATTAGGGGGAGGTGATCTTTTAGGGGTGATGAAAATTTTTTGGAGCTAGACAGTGGTGCAGTTTGTACAACATTGTGAGTGTACTTAATGCAACTAACTTTAAATTGGTTAAATGGTAATTTTAGGTTATGTGTATTATACAATGAAAATTGCTATTAAAAAAACAAAACAACCAACAAAATACAGACACACACAAAATCAGTTGCTCTTGGTGGGGAAAGGTTTTGATTAAACAGTTGTAAAGTGGAAATCAGAGGAATGCTTCCAACCCTACGAAGACAAGGGTTAGTGTCACAGTTCTCCTGGAGTAGGTCCCTGCAGAGAGCCTTGCCCGGGATCTAGCAAGTGGGGCCATAGCTCAAGGCCTCTCACTAGTCCCAGCCTCAATGCATTGCTGTGAGCAGTGTACTGTGTGGTGATTCAGGGGGCACCAACCAGGTGAAGACACCACTGTGAGACATTCCATTTAGAGAAAGAGGAGTCCTCATGTACTTGCACACAGCATTAGGTCAATAAACCTGACCACAAATACCATTATCAGCGAGGCACCTACAGAAGCTGTGCTCAGCACTGGGCCAGCTGCTCAGCCTCGCCAGCCTGAAGACATCTCCTCTCGGTGGCTGAGGTCAGATGCTTTCATCCACGGGGGAGGCTGGCAGGTATGGTCGCCATGAAGTAGCATGGCATCCGCACAGCGAAGGAAAGGTAGGGGGCATAAAGGCACTCTCATATGCAAAAGCCTAAAACCCAAATACCCAGAAGTACTTGGTTTGAAATCACTGAAAATTGTATTTGCCTTCTTTAATTCTGATGGTCGCTCTTTTATTCACAACTTTGAAATAAAGTATGTTTTTTTGATAGAAAATGAAAAATCTTAATATTGACCACACAGCTTTAGAGAGTTGGGTTTTGGAATAAAAATGTAATTTTTGAAAAGCATAGGTGGCTTTCTTATATAATACCAGATGTGTGCAGCCCTAAGTAATTTTGTTAGTGCCTTACTCACTAAATGGCTTGTTTCCATCAATTTTAAGAACTGAAGTTTTAAGGGCATGAAAAAAAGGACAGCAAAATCCTATTGATTCAAGTCAGCCCAAGATATATTTAATTACTTCTATTCATGTTGTCCACCACCTAAGACCAGGACTTTATCAAAAAGTCAATCTTAAGAAAGGATATTTTTCAAAAAAACAGAAAATCAGAGGTTATAGAACATTCAAGCAATCAGAAGATTGAAGATAAATTCTATTACAAAACCTTATCTTTCTGTTTTAGTTTATATGAAAAAGAACATATAAACTAAAAAAAGCAAAATGTAAATGATAAGCTTATTTAACTGATAAGTTTATATTCATTGAAACACAGGTTCATACAATGGATTAATTTGATGAGTATTAAGTACAAGTTGCTATGGATACCAAGATGATTGAAGTCTCGTTCTTTGCAGAGACAGATATATAAGCAAAATAATGCCTGTGTGGGGAACTTCACCGTCTGGGTTTAGAGCAGGGATATGACAATATATTTCTCAATTTCCTCTCTGGGCTTCTCACTCACTCTCCAATGTCAATTTGCATCAAGATTCTCTCTCTGTTCCAGACAATGATCCAGCCTTGTGTGGGATTATTCTGCCCCATAAGTCTTTAAAAATACCCAACAACAAACATTTGTTTCTTATTGTTCTGGCGGCTGGGAAGTCCAAGATCAAGGCACTGGCAGATCTGGTGTGCAGCGAGAGCTCTCGTCCTGGTTGGCAGACAGTTGTCATGTCCTTGCATTTTCATGTGGAGGAGAGAGCAAGCTGTCATCTCTTCCTGTTGTTATAAGGGCACAGATCCCCTCATGAGGACTCTACTCTCATGACCTTAATTGCCAACTTTGAGCTGAGAGTCTCCAGATCTATACCTCTAGCCCAGACTTTCCTGCGGGTCAAACTCACATATCCCACCTCCACTAGCCACCCTCCCAGTGGGAGGATACCATGACAGTCTCCCAATACCTAAAGTGTTTTCATTGGTACCGAGGGTGATATTAACAAATGTGATTACGTATATGTAACATATTATATAATGAAATGTGCCAACATTTGGAGGAACTGCATAAATCCATAAATCATTTTCCAAATAATCAATGCACGATTTTACAGAATAATGAATAAGTAAAAGATCCAGTCAAAGAGCAAGGGAGATACAGGATATTACTGCATGGAAAGTCCATTGATATGATTTCAAATTCCACATTGCAATCGATTTTTATGGAGTTGCCTCTTGTAGAGTTTTAGTGTAGGATCGAAGAATGTCTGTTGAAGCCTTTCTGTCAGTGGACATAGCTCAAATAAACAGAAGTTTGGGGGGCTCTCAATTTTTAAGAGTAAGAAGGGTCCTCAGACCAAAAAGTCTGAGCGTTGCTGACCTACCGATTTGTTTTCTGTCTGTTCCCACTAGAACAGGAGGTTTCAGAGAGCAGAGACTTGCCTGACTTTGCCACCTCCTGCATCCCATTGCCTGGGCCCTGGCTGGACAAGCAGTACTGACGAGCATCTTCTCAGCCACCCATGCTTGCAGATTAAGTTTAAATTCATACCACATTCCACTAAATAAGGCCCCGTAGCTTCTCTTCAATTCTTAGCTGTGTCATTGCCCGGTGCCAGGTCCCAGCCATCTGGATATCCTCTCTATCTTCCGTGGGGCACCAGACCTCCCCCGCGCCAGGAGAGATGAGGAATAGGCATTTTCATGTCTTATAAATATTGCTTCATAATGTATTTAGGAAAAGTGTATCTGCTGATGACAGGTCATGAAAATAGAATCCAAACTGTAATTTGAATATTTTAAATTACTCTGCAGTTAAGCCTTCTGTCTCACCAACATTTTTAAGAGTTAAATATACCTGCCAATTTATTTATCCAATTATATTTGAGCTCCTATTTACATTTCCTGCCATTGTATACTGTGGATTTGTTAAGAATTGCTATTATAGCCATTGACACTTTCCTCAGCCAAAATTGCACTTCAGGAATGGTGTAGGTGATCTTCATATATTGCTTTTCAAAATTACCTTGCAGAAGTGTGATAAGCACAATTAATTGTTTGCAATTTGATTTGAGATCTGCAGGCGGAAAAGGTGAAATGTAATTTCCAAGTAGTTATGTTTACTATTATGGTCTAATGACATATATTAGCCACACTCACCCAAAGGGGACTTAGCCTAGGGATAGGATTCTAGTACAGAGGCAGCCAAGCGATTCTCATTAGCGTTAATAGGCGTCAAACCCACTGCAACCCTCAAGGCAATGATCACATCGCATTGCTGGTGCTGTTACAAGTAAACACCTTCTAGGAGAGAGTTTCTTCTGCATGTACATTGCAAAAACGACTTCCCTGTGGTACTCACATGAGTATGATCTGGTAATGAGAGGGTGTCTGGGCACAAATGAAACTTACTTAGCTTCAGTTAGTAGTATTATTTTAAGAGCTGCTGCTCAGTAAAGAATTTTCAAGCAGAAATAATGGCCAGAGAGTAGTAGCACATTATCTGCTCAGGTGACTAACTACATCTAAGACATGATTTCTTTTTCATTACATCTGAAATATTGAGCTTTCCTACTACGTCCCAGGAGCCGAGATTGCTACTAAAGGTAAGTTACTGACTGTAAGGATCACAGTTTCTGTCTTTTTGAGTTTTGCAGGGGATACATAAAAAGGATGTCACAAAACGAACTATTTATAAGCTGTGTACTTCAAATAAAATGTGGTTCTATTTCTTTAAATTTTTATTTAGAATGGGATGTGCTTGGAAGTGGTCACTGCATCCTAACAAATAAAATGTTAAATGAGTTGAAATAAACATTTCCTCTTAGATACATCAAATCAGTGAGGTCACAAATTTGAGACAGACAGGCAGTTACAGAAAATCACAACTTACAGGAGTAGAAACCCACGAGCAGAAAACTCTATATGAAACAGTACCTGGTATATCATGTCTGGCTTTCAACCGAAAATTACAAGGCACATTAAAAGGCCAAAATAACAGTTTGAAGAGACAGAGCAGGCATCAGAACCTGACTTAGATATGGCAGGGATGTTGGAATTATAAGGTTGGTAATCTAAAACAACTATGATTAATAGGATAACGCTCTATGGATGAAGTAGACAGCATGTAAGAACAGATGGGCAATGTAAGCAGAGAAAGAGAAATTCAAAGAAAGAACCAAAAGAAATGCTAGAGATTACAAACACTGTAACATAATTGAAGAATGTCTTTGGTGGGCTCACTATTAGACTGGACATGGATAAGGAACGAATTTTTCAACTGGACCCTATATCAGTAGAAGCCATACCAGCAAGAAAAGAGTGAATTTTTAAAAGTGTTGAGAGAAAAAACCTACTAGCCTAGAATTCTGTTTCCTGAAAAATTATCTTTCAAAAACAAAGAAGAAATAAAGACTTTTGCAGAAAAACAATAATTGAGGGAACTTGTTGCCAGTAGACCTGACTTACAAGAAATGTTAAAAGACATTTTTCAGAGAGAAAGAAAATGATATAGGTCAGAAACTTGGATCAACATAAAGAAAAAGCATTAGAGAAGAAATAAGTGAAGGTACAATAAAAACTAATTATTCTTATTCTTAATTAATCTAACAGATAATGGTTTATTCAAAATCTAACAACACCAATGTATTTGATGATGATAGTCAATGTATAAGGGAAATGGATAATAGTTGTGACACATGGGATGGGGAAAGAAATTAATAATATTTTGCTATTTAAGGACATGTACAGGGTCTTATAAAAGAGGAAAACAGGGAGAAGTAATTGAAATTGGGTGGTCAGGGAAGGCCTCGTACAGAGAATTGATCACTTGTCAAAAAACAAGATTGGAAATAAACAAATATTATGAGGCTGGTGGTCTGGGCAGTTACAAGTGACGTGGTGTCTATTTCTTTGTCTGTAGACCGCCTTTTAAGTCATTTCTTTAAATCCATCATCCAATTCAGTAATACTCTCTCCAGCTGTGTTTCACATGCTGTTGAAACATTTATTGTCTTTCTAGACATCTTGTTATACTCATCTCCTAACTTGCCGTTCCATTTTTAGTCAAAACCTATTTTATTTTAAAATTCTATTGAGGCGACTGATTGTAGGTTCTCTAATTGAGGATTCAAAGACCTTTGCAAATTCAGTTCTGAAGCGTATTGATCCCCCTGTCTCTCTCACAGCGGCCCATTTTCTTCTGTGTTCTTTCATTTCTGATTCTGAGATCGTCCCGCTTTAATGTTACCCAGAGACGTTCTTCAAGGCCCAGGTTTAAAGAGCTTTCCCCCAAAGAAGATTATGTTCACTACACATTTAGGCTCCCTTTATTTTTTGTTTTTTTAAATTTATCTTTATTGTTGAAAGTATTACAGATGCCCCCCCTTTCTCCCATTGATCGCGTGCGTCCACCCCGTTCCTGCCCCCACCCCAGGGCTTCGCTGCACTATTGTCTGTGTCCGTGGGCTGTGCATATCTGCAGAGAAGTTCATTTAGAATCCCTTTAAATTATATTTTAGATTTGATGTTTTTAGGTTCACACAGTATTAATCCCACCCCCTAATAAAAAGGCAGTTTCTAGTTCGGAAAGGATGGCTGAGTTTTGCTTTTTGTCTGTCTGTTTGTTTATTTGCAGTCTACTGTTTACCTGTCCATGCCCCGCCCCTCTGCTCCCAGCACACATTTGCCTCAATAGTTTTTCAATTTTTAAAATTTATGGGGTCTTGTCCATTTTGACTTCAGAATATATTTAATTTTTTGAGGACCCTCCATGCTATTTCCATATTGACTATACCAATGAGGACCCTCCATGCTATTTCCATATTGATTATACCAATGCAGTGCAGCAGACTCCCTGAGTTGCACATCCTCACCCACACTCATTCCTTTTACCTTTTTATAACAGCCACCCGAACAGGTGCGAGGTGACGTCTCCTTGTGGTTTTGATTGCATTTCCCTGGTGATCAGTGATGCCATCCACCTGTTGGCCATTTGCATGTCTTCTTTGGAAAACTGTCTATTCAGGTTCTTCGCCCATTTTTAAAAATTGGACTATTTGGTTTATTGCTGTGGAGTTGGATGGGTTACTCATTCATGTTGGATATGAATCCCTTGTTGGGTTTGTGATTTGCAGACATGTCTTCCCATCCCATCAGTTGCCTTTTCGTTTTGTTGGTGGGTCCCTGTGCTGTGCACAGCTCCCTGGTTTGGCAGAGTCCTGCTCACCTATTTTTGTTATAGTTGCCTGTACTGGTACTTTTGGTGTCAGGTGAAAACTCACAATAAAAACTAGAAGTCATGTGAAGAAATTTATTTAGATGGTCAACAAGGTCATTCCTATATCAGCATGACTTCCTAGTCACTCATATTCAGAAAATCAAATAGAGCTTTGGTCATTTTTAGTGTAAAGGGAAATAAAGAAGGCTTTGCTTATGGAATTTGGTTCGCAGAGCAGTTTAGTTCCATAGCCAGTAGATTACCTGTGTCATATTCCCAAACACAAATGCTTCCTTTGTGTTTACTCCAGGAGGCATTCCAAGTATTTAAACTCCGCTTTTAGAAAGCGGTTCTTTTTCTTGGTCTGATAGACAATTTCTAAATATTCCGGTGATATTCATAGACTTAAGTGAGCCCGACTGGCACCCGCATTCTTACATGTCTTCAGGGAAACCAGTGCAATCTCTCTTCAATCTCCCTCACTCTGACACCACAGAGAATCCCAGTGGACACCAGCACTGGAAATGCAATTATTGAACACGGAGCCAGCGGAGACCCTTGCCTTGAAAGTGATTTTCAGAAATAGTGTTCGCTGAAGCAGAACATTCTGGAATATTATGTCCCTCAAAGCATTTGGGTCCTTTAGCTTGAATGTATATCTCGTATCATAAACCATTACCTACCTTGAAATTTGAGAGTACAAAAATCTGTTGCTTATAAATAGCATATTTATATGTTAAATATCTGCAGCTCACGGGCCTTCGTTCCTTTTTTATTCTGATTGCCCTGAAGACAATTTCTAAAATAATCGTAGAGATAGGGAGCCGTTAGTGAGGGAGCCCCGAGAGAGAGCACAGAGCGAAGGCAGTTAGTTAGAAATGTCCCAGCTAATCCTTGGGCTGTAAATGGGGGCTTCAAGGTGGGTTAAGGAGTGACAGAGGAGTGACAGCTCGCTCTCTCACCTGTAGTCACAGGTCTACCTCAGGGATTCATGGATACAGAAATGTATGGTGGTTAAATTCCTAAGAAAAGCATAGTATATTTGTTACCATACAACTTCCATTGTCAGAATGACGCAGATTTTGAACTAACATTTTGTTATCTAGTTCTACATTATGTACTTATAACATCACAAAATCATGTGTGTGACCAATATAAACAGTACTGTTTGTAATTTATACATTTTAGTATATGTTTCTATGTCAACCACCAGTACTTAGCTCTGGTTCCTGCTTTCCAACTTAATAAATGGTTCATAATAAAGCCAAGAGTTCATGAAAGCTGTGTCCTTAGCATGAAGGTTCCAAATACCTAACTTTCTCCTGGTGAAGACAAATAAGGGAAATCTCATGTGAGTCACCTACGGCCGGAGACATTCATTAAGGTTTTATCCTATATAATAAAAGCATAGTATGCAAATTGTCCCCTCGACCAGGAGTTCGACCAGGGGGAAGGGAGGGAGGCCCCCATTGGTGGCTGGCAGCTGCTAGAGACCCTACCAGTGCATGAATTTCATGCATTGGGCCTCTAGTCTTAAAATAATTTAATGAGTTACTGTGTCTACTCCAACAGCTGCCTCGAGGCTTTGCTTTCTGTTCAAATAGCCATCATTGGTCAAAACAGACAGGCCACTCAGGATCATTATAGCCTCAACTGATTTTCTAAATAACATCTAAGCCTGTCTAACATTACAGAGTTTCAAAATACTTAGCTATTATCACTAACTTTTCTTATCAAGATTCAGAGAAGATTCAAGAAGACTTTTTTTTTTTTTAGCAGAGGAAGGTTAACTTCTTGTGCAAGACATTCTTTTTATTTGTTTCTAATTATTAAACCCTACTGCTTATATTTTAATTAAGAAAAACATTTTGAAATATGGGGAGATTTGTACATATTTCTGAATATGAATAAGTATGTGCTTATATATCTACATATATAACCACAGAATAAAACTAGTTTACATATAAATATAACTGTACACATAACTGTAAAAATATGAAAGTGTGTTTTATATTACAATGTCTTAAATGGATTTTGCTTCATCTTAAAGATATGTACTAGTATATAAAGATACATATATATGTATCTTTCATTCAAAGTTTTTATTGGAATCGTTCATATAAGATTTTTCTTCACTCTTTCTAAACTGCTCTTTGCAAACATACGCCAGCCGTAAGGATGGCTCCCTACCTCCCCATCCTGCTGACACCACTGCTATGGGACTTCAAGGAGGCTTTGCGTTTTTATCGTAGCACCGTTTTTATTTCTTCACAAACCACTTGGAAATAGAAACTCAAGAAAATCTGTATTTTCAAAATGTTTTTGAATTTACATGAGTGGATTGTACCATTTGTTTTTACAGGAAACGTATCAAGTTTGTTTGCTTCTTGTTCTCAGCCATAAAGGCTAAGTATAGAATGTGGTGTCCCACAGCGTTTGGTCTTCACCATATTCATTTGTGTATATGTAAGATGCACACATATGTCATGACCTATATGTTGAGAGAAGGTTTTGCAGCCCGGGGCACTTGAATAAGTCTCAGTGACTGAGAGGGAGCATGACTTCAAACATGCATGACGAAGCCTGGGCACCAAAAATGCTTTATTCTTCTTAGTTTCTAAGAAATCAGTGTATATGCAGGAGCCACCTCTTGGCAGTTGAAGACACAAAGTTAAGAGATTCTGATGCGTACATTGTTTTTTACTGCTATCACAAATATCAGTTCTTCATCTCCCATCCCAAATCATCATGTTTTAGTTTTATTTGCTTTGCCTGGTCATTTTCCAAATGGTAATGTTGGAACCTTATGCTGTTTCTTCGTGGTAATTTTCCTAATTATGATTGATTTTATGTTTTGAAGTTGTGTACAGCTCGCAGAAAATGTTTTAGCAAGTGAGCATTTTGTAAACTATATTCAAAATTCATAAATCAATGATCCACCTCTCCTATAACAATTTAATCAGTCAACATATGAGACAATTAACAACTGTTTATTTTTATTCTTTTGCTCATTGCTGACTGGAAGGACAATGGCAAACAAACAAAAAAACCCCAACTTTCTTCTAGACATTTCATATAATTTTCTTTTTCTTTGGTCCTGCAAAATGATCATCCAATAGACCATTTCCCTCATTTATAAGAGATAATACACATTTATTTTAGAAAATCTAGAAAATAAGAAATATAAGAAGCCAACAATATTACCCCAAATATCCTCATTCACAGAATCTCTGAGAATGTTTTAAAATGTATATGATTTTCAGCTTTTTCCATTTAATATACACATGGTTCTCATAAAATGGAAACCACAGTGCATTGTAATTTTATATCTACATTTTGCTTTGTCCATTTATCATTCTACCATGGAAAATTTCCCTTCCCCTTAAATGTATTATAATAACATGTTTGTATTATCAGTACAGGATTTAATGAATGATTCTGTTATTGGATTCTAATGTTATTTTATAATGTTAACTTCTTTAAATAATATATAATAAGTTGCGACTCATAAATCATCATGTGTATATTTGATTATACCCTTAGTTCTATTCTGAGACATTAAATTATTGAGTCAAAGTGCATGAACATTTTTTAAGAAATACAATATATCTTACACACACATACACATCTAATAACATAATTTTATCAAGAATAGGTCATCTCATCACCCTCTAGTGAACACTAAAGTTGACAAGCATAGTGAGTTTAGAAGTGAGGCCTAAATGAGTTCAAAATGCGTTAACACATTTTCTGCAAACTAGCTAAATATGGAGTTAACCTGGTTCTCAACTTGTTGGCAAGCAATAGGAAAGGGTAGCATTGTTATTTGATAAAAATTCAACAGTACTTCTTTAGATGACAATCCTTCTAAAGGAGGAAGATTAATGATTAATAATTTATTTTTATAAATATTTACTATTTACATAAGCATGTTTTTACCTGTCATTTTCTTTTAAAAATCATGAGTGTAGGTTACTGGCAATGTTAAAATTCATTGCCATAATGAAAGGGCCAATGTGATGTGTTTAAACTATTGACTTGGTCTTTAAGGACAAATATGTGAAAAAGTAAATTTTAGAATATAGTCCGGTGTAGATAGGTTGTATTTCTTTCAAAACCATCTCTTTAAAACGTCTATTTCAGTTGAGCTTTCCTTAAATAATGAGTGAAAGTGTGTTGGAGATTATACACTATAGCCAAAAGAATCACAGAGCAAATGTGCTTACCTGGTTCTCTCTCTCTCTCTCTCTCTCTCTCTCTCTCTCGGCTTGGACAGAGGAATGATATTAAGAATGTATTTACAACTCAAGAACACATAAATTTTATCCTTTTCATACCCAGAAAAAAATTACATGTCCACTAGGCAAGGACCAGGAAATGAACATAAAATATATATATATATATATCAGAGAGGAAGG